>CM060961.1:229025964-229178464 GCA_030765045.1 Tenodera sinensis
CTTTTCGTTTTTCAGTTATGCTGTCCACAGACTGGCAGAAACACAGGTACATGGAACTGTTTCTAAAAGTGCTAAATGGTATTTAGGGGGCCTCAAAACATATATTTCAAGTGAAATCTCGGCATTGCATTTTTAAGTGGAATACAATGCTTCTACTTACTAAAGTTTGGAGAAAACGTAGGATTTGCCAGGAAAGAATAAGCACATCTTGGAAGATATTTCTTGGTATTTCTGTGATATCTGGAGTAGCTGAACTTTCGTCAAATGCAACATCGTTATTTAGTCATGCAGAGAGAATTGTATTTCAAGGTTTTAAAGCATTTGCCTGTTACTCAAAGCCTACTGTATCCCCATATTCCCCTTGTACCTACAAGGAAGTTAATTTGTACAAATGTTCATCTGTATTAACATGAAGAACATAGAGTTTGTAAGAATGGTTAGTAGAGAGTGTAAAAGTAAGGCTGTATCAGTGGAAGAGAAAGTTACCTCTTTGTTACGTCCAAGAAGTGAAGTTTGGAGTGAGGCGACGCATGTATATACACGTAACTTGTGTGATAAAGATGAACGTGTCTGTAATGGGCCGTAAAAACAACATTTCCTCGCCAAATAAAACTAATGTGAATACTAAACACCAAGTATAATAAAACACGGCAGTTAACATAATCTTAACATTTGCTAATGGCCACAAACTGTGGATATGGATAAAGAGGGATAAGACGCGAGTACGTCAACACGTCGCTCTAACGGTACTTCTCGTCTGTTACGTAGAATACGCGTAGCTTTCCTTATTATGTTGTCTACTACGTACAGTAGGTAGAGGGCGTATTAAGAGGTGGACTCACAACTGAAAAATTCAATGCCATGGCCGGGATTTGCACCACGGATCCTCCGCTCTAACCACTAAGCTACCATTGCCAAATTAGCAGTGCGATATTATCTATATTGCCCAACCGATTCGTACGTTTGCGGCAGTTGAGAGATGCATACCCCAAGGGCGACTTTATGTCCCGGGTCTAAGTAACAGACAACAAACTTACTGACCACACACGGCTTGTGAGTTTTCAAACACCAGCATAAATAAATAATCAACATCTAGAGGAAGTATTGTCTTCCACCCATAAATTCGATGTTGAAATTTCACCGGATATATATGTTTTGAGGCTCCCTGAATACAAAAACACTTCACTGACAAAAACATTTGGAGAAAACGGTTTTATCACTGTACAAAAAACAAAAAATCGTAAAAAACCAAAGTTGATATTTAAGTTTAATATCCTTTAAGGATACGACACGAAGATATTCAAGAAAGTTCTTCCACCCTAAACTACTCTTTACATGGAAAATTTTGATTTTCTGCACAATGCCTCTGACAATTTTTATTAATATACCACATGCTATCAGATATTTTTTATAATTGAAATGTATATTTTGAATTTTCTGGCTATAGCCCATGCAGTCCTGTTTACTGCTGATGACTTTTGTATAACTGGGAAACCCCAAGACATCGACCAAATGTTACTATACAAACGATGTGGATCTTGCTAAAACACAATTTATGTTCAAGGACATGTTTTTGTATTGTGAATCATTTCTAAGATATTCCTTGTTATTTGTGCGAGTTTTAGAAAACTTAAACCTTCGTCAAATGGAACATCGTTATTACATAATTTTTCTTGCTAGCCGACTAAAGAGAACGGAATTTGAAACCTTCAAAAGATTTGACTATCGCTCAAAGCCTAATGTATTCCCATATTCCCCTTGTACCTACAAGGAAATAAGCAATAAAATAATTTGTACAAATGTTTATCTCAACTAACATGAAGAAGATGTAGATAGTGTTTATTGCCAACAAATTACAGTATAGAAACGTTATAATTTAAAATTGCCAAGATAGATTATAAAAATCATTCACGGAATACAAAATTAGGCACTTTGGGGTGAAATGTTATATAGTTTATTAGAAACAACTAAAAAGCTGTTTTGAATTGTCGTATACCTAAATTTGTTTATGTATAAATTCAGACAATTTCGTGTCGCATAATTGCGAATGTTCGAGCAAACTGTAAAACTCCTAAAATATTCCTAAACATACAAGAGACAGGTCAGCAGTTACATCGATGGCAGGGTTAAAATACCTAACTCAACAAAAAGTAATTTACAATGTTTTTTGGATGAGCACAATTTTTTTTCAATTCAACGTGCCTGGTTTTGTATTCATTCATACGAAAGTGAACATGGTCATAAAACAACAGATATTTGTTCTTTAAAACACGGAGTTCATCGTTGTACCACTTTTTACTTTCTCTACTGGTAAGTAGGGGAAGTATTGTATTCCACCCAAAAATTCGATGTCGAGATTTCACTGGAAATATATGTTTTGAGACCCCCTGAATCCAAAAAAATGCATTTTTGGAAAAATGTCTCTCTCTCTCTGTGTGTGTGTGTGTGTGTGTGTGTGTGTGTGTGTGTGTGTGTGTGTGTGTGTGTGTGTGTGTCAGTATGTGGACAGCATAAGTCAAAAACGAAAAGTCGGTTAAAAACCGAATTTGGTATTTAAGTTTAATGTCTTTCAGGCTTGCGACACCAAGATTTTCAAGAAAATAGTCCCACCGTAAACTACCCTTTACATGCAACATTTTTCGAAAATTTTTATTTTCTTGAAAATGGCTCTAACGATTGTAGGGTGAACCATTTCGGAGATATTCCTTGTTATGTGTGTGAGTTTCGGAAAACTTAAAACCTTCGTGAAATGGAACATCGTGGTTCATTTTTTATATGCTAAGTTTGCAAAGAGAACGGAATCTCAAAGATTTAAAAGATTTGACTATCGCTCAAAGCCTACTGTATTCTAATATTCTCCTTGTAACTACAAGGGAATAAGCAATACGATAATTTGTGCAAATGTTTATCTCAACTAACACGAAGAAGATATAGGAATAAGAGTTTGTAAGAATGGTTAGTATAAGACTGAGTAGAGAAAGTCATGTGAGTGTAACACATCATATTTTTATTGTTATATTTGTTGTTCAGTTTGGGTCTAAAAGTTATAAAGAGAAAGGCATTATTAACAATCGTAAAATCTATTTAAAAATATGTAAAAATATTATGAGTAACCATACTATACAAAGAAATCCAGTTAGCATTCATGAGTTAATGTACAACATATATTAGAATTGTTGATGTCCTTTACCGTTGCAAACTTCCTTGGCAGATTGTTGTCATCATAATCAATATAAGCTGAGAGTAGTGTTGGATCTGAATATACAACTTCCGCAGTACATTTGTCGGGTGCATGGAGTAATTTTTGTTATCAAGCAACGTAATCCAAAACATTCAAACACATTAATTAAATCATTACCTTTGGTATTATAAGTGATGTTAAAATTATCACTGATAACAATATTAATACTCATTTACGGCTAAGTATTGACTGTAATAGATTATGAAAACGAATTAAAAAGTCATTAAAACAGGTTCTTAACTTAACTTGGTGTTCTATAAAAGGTAAATACGCAACAGGTTGTCTTGAACAAGTAGGTTAGTTAAATTGGCTGGATTCATGCTCATGTTTTACAAATATTGCAGAGCCGCCATGTCTGCACAAATAGCTTGCCAAGTAATATCCACGAATTTTAATAATAACAGATCTTTGTCACAAAACCAATGTTCAGCAATACAAATTATATTTACATGGTAAGCATTAACAATGTCAATTAGACTGTCTGCTTTATTCAATATGCTCTGTAAATTCCGATAGAATATTTTAAAATTTAATTTACTTTTATTTTTCGGGTTCTTAAGTTTTCTATCACCAAAATTTACGTTGACGCTTTTTATTTGACAATTTTGTAGTTTAAAGGAGCACTAGGCCAGAATTCAGGCGTATGAACTACCTCAAATGATGCTGAGGGCACACCAATTTTGAAAGAACTATAACTTGGATACTTAGATTTCAATTTTTGTACAACACAGTTGCCCTATTTACGTTTATTAAGGTATTCAAGCTACGGCAAGTTTGACCTTGTTAGCATTACCTGTAAGAAATGGGTTTTTTTTTTTTTTTGTGTGGGCTTTAAATTGAGTTTTAGATTTCAACTTACTTTTATAGGACACATGCTTCCAGTCTTCTTGAGACTATTACCTTGTTTAACACTATCACTACATTCTATAGGTTCAAATTGTGCTACATCTGCATTACCTGATTTAGAATTGTCTTAAACTGAACACTGTGATCCATGTTGTCTTGTGAGCTGTCTCTGCCGACAGCAGTTACGTCACACACCGGCACTTCCCGAGGTTCTTGTAGTTGATATGTTAAACTGTGCATATTTACCTATTTGTGGACAGATTGAGTCTTTCTGTTTGACATGTCCGTAGCAGTCCAAGGTATGTAATAACTGGATTTGAAGTTTTAGGGTGTCAATGTGATCCTTCTGTTAATTTATTATCATGCCCGACTACAACGTGAAGCTATTGAAATATATAAACATCCCCACAATTTTAATAAAAAGGACGAAGCTTTGAAACTTAACAGCAACTGGTATCCTGGCACAGATTGAAGTAAACCAATATACAATACCGCTCGCTGTTGGCAGGCTGAGAACAGCTCGAGGTGTGTCATGCGTGTACCTGCCCTTTTAGGGCTTAACCACTTTGTGAAGGGATGTGGGGTTTTGCAGGGTGACGGGTGATCTTACGGTTGACGGTACAAAGGGAGTAGCAACTTTACTCCTCAACGGCTGCTTTTCTGTGTGCAACATTCGTTGGGTATTGCTGGTGTCTGAATCCAAATATGGAGGTTAAAATTTAGAATTTTGATTCCAAGCTTCTCTTGGAAGGAGTGTATAGGAGCTCAGCTTGCGTTGTTGTTGGTGTCGCACAAGCGTGCGTTCTCTATAATGCTTTATATATAAACTAGTACTTGTTTCCGGACACATGCTTATAGGAATATTTGGTGTAGTTTTGAGCAACCCCAATTCCTATTGCAATATCGGAGGCTTTCTAAATACCTGAATTTATCATTTCATATATTCGTTTAGTTCATTTTAATCGAATATCCAATAAAATTGTGAATTATAAAGTAGTATGGAAAAGAAGACAAGGGAAACGTAGGGAATGCTGGATGGATGGGGTGAAAAGGAATATGGAGAGAAGAGGGTTAAAGGAGGACAGGGACATATGGAGGCAGAAGATCGCTTTGGGATGAAGGAAACCTATTGTATTGTGAAATACTTCTGAAGAAAAATATATTAATTTGTAACTCCTGTGTTGACTAGCTGCTTGGCAGCACAAAATATTTCACTCAAATGGTCACTAAAGTATTTATTTAAGTGCGATGGACACCTGAAAACATAACATTACATGTTAGAACATAAACACCATGGTAAAGGATTCTAAGCAGAAACATGACAATGTGATTCCATACATGATATTCATGTTGCCAAGTATGGAAGAGGGTGCTGGTACGAAAGGGGCGGTTTAGGCCCAGGTCAGTATTTCTCTATGAGCTTGTACACATGTTGGTAAACCTGCTCTGGTGCGTTGTTGCCAAACACGAAGTCCAAATGCGTGAAATGCGGGTCTTCAGTCATTTTAAATGTTGCTACGTTGGGTAGCTTAGAGGCTAGCGTCTTCACGTCCTGCAAACAAACAATATTAACCACATTTTAAGGACAGCACAAAGTGGATTGGTTTCGAAAAATCACTTTTTGCAACAGGAGTTGGGATTGGTCAAAACCAGAATAAATGGTCCTGTAAACATATGTCCGGAAACAAATCCCCACAGTCGGAAACATAATGGATTGAGATCCGGCGAACGGGGAGGCCATGCTACTGGACCTCCTCGACCAATCCATTGTCCATTAAATGTTTGGTTTAAGTATTGTTGCAAACTGGGATGGTGCTCCGTAATGCATAAACAACCTGCGTCGTCTTCCCACAAGCACAACTCCTCCAAAAGTACGGATAAGTCATGGCGCAGGAATCGATGACATACACCACCTGTTGATCTGCTCGGTAAAGTACATGGTCGTGGAAGTCTCTCGCCCACAATTCCTGCCCGCACATTGGGACTGAAGCGATCCTGGACATTTAATGGACGATGGATTGGTCGAGGAGGTCCAATAGCATGGCCTACGCGTTCGCCGGGCCTCAATCCATTGGTTTTCTGTCTATGAGGACATTTAAGGACATTGATGTATGTGAAATCCATGAAAAATGTGGGTAAAATGGCTCGTATCTCAATAAGTATTTGCTTCCGGACATATGTTTATATTAACATTTATTCTACTTTTGACCAAACCTAACGCTTGTTTCAATATCGGACACTCTTTAAACACCCTCTATATAACAGTGTTCATTAAGATAGAAAATAAATAAATGGGCGCAAAATTCTGGTCACATCAAAAAACCATATCGTGACCTCATGTATTAAACCGTTCAGCCATACAACACGTGGTGTTTATATTATCTGAACCATATACTGCGCAATACGAGCGGTAATTTTTTTACATAAGAAAAGAGTAAAATAGGTATACTTGCTTTCAATCCAAATCCGTCAGTATCGAGCTATGCCATCACACCGATTGCTTTAGGTGGGTCCTCCCTGTCCTTCACCACAGTTTCTGAACTCAATGTTACGATCCTTGGCTTGATAGGTAAGTTAATAATTCCTATCGTGTCTTAACACCACGTGATCATAAATCTTAGGCACTGAGCCAGTACAGTTGATTGAAAATAAAGTTACAACAAAAAACTAGATTACACCACCAAGAATAGGAAAGGGCATTTTCTACATAAAAAATCTGATGTGTTGCACTCATATGACTTTCTCTACTCTTGTTCTAATCATTCTTACAAACTCTTATTCCTGTATCTTCTTCGGGTTAGTTAAGATAAACATTTGTGCAAATTATCTTATTGTTTATTTTCTTGTAGCTACAAGGGGAATATTACGATACAGTAGGCTTAGAGCGATAGTCAAATCTTTTAAAGCTTTGAGATTCCGTTCTCTTTGCATACTTAACATATAAAAAACTTAACAACGATGTTCCACTTGATAGAAGTATAAGTTCTCCAAACCTCACACCAATAACAAGGAATATCTCCGAAATGGTTCACTCTACAAGAAAATTTATTCTGACATAAATTGTGTATTTTAGCAAGATCTACATTTTTACTTTCTCTACTGGTAAGTAAGGGAAGTATTGTATTCCACCCAATAATTCGATGTCGAGATTTCACCGGAAATATGTTTTGAGGCCCCCTCAATCAATAATAAACATTTTTAGAAAAAGGTCCGCACGCGCATGTGTGTGCATCAGCCTGTGACAAACTCAGTAAGAAACCAAAGTTGGTATTTAATATATTTCAAGGCTGCAACACGAAGATTTTGAAGAAAATAGCCCCACCCTAAACTACCCTTTACAAGGAAACTTTTTAAAAAATTTTGATTTTCTTGAAAATGGCTCTAACACTTTTATTGAAAATGCCTTATGCTTAAGATATTTTTATGACAAATCAAATGTATATTTTTAATTTTCTGACAATAGCCTATGTAGTCCTGTTTATTCTTGAAGACTTTGGTATAACTGGTAAACCGCAAGAGATAGACAAAATCTTACTATGCAATAAAATGTAGATGTGCTAAAACACACAACTTATGTGGAAATAGATTTTTGTAGAGTGAACCATTTCGGAGATATTCATTGTTATTTGTTCGAATTTAGTAATACTTAGAGACGTTCTTAAATGGGAGGTCGTTATTTATTGTTTTTCTCTTGGTGATGCAAAGAGATCGGAACTACAAAGTCATCACATAGCGACCAGTCCTAAAACATTTCGCTATCACTTAAAGTCTACTGTATTCCCCTTGTATCTACAAGAAAATTAGTAATAAGATAATTTACACAAATGTTTATCTGCTTTAACATCTATTTTCATAGAAAAAGTTGTTGTGCTATGCATTTTACTATGCAACGTATTACATTCACATTATTTTCTCTACTCGCTTTTCTTTTATGTCACACGTCCTACTCTACTCGTCCTTCAAAAACAATTCATTTAATTTTCTACCACTAATAGAAATGCTACGTATTACGTTCACACGATTTCCTCTACTCACTTTTCTTTTACGAAAAACAATTCTTTTCTGCTCCCACTTCTACATACAGTTCATATAACTTTCTGTACGTTTGAAATTGCAATGCAACCTATTACATTCACACACTTTTCTCTACTCGCTTTTCTTCTTGTGGTATTTGTGGTTGTTCAAGAGTGCTTTGCATATTATTGTCGGTGTGTTTTTATTTATTTAGTATATTTTTTACTCCTTATAGTGCCGTAAGGGTTTCAATTAAGTATTTAATGTGTTCAGTAATAGTTTTTAAATGTGCCCAAAAATACAAGGTTATTGGGGAAGTGCAACCCTTTAGGGATAAATCGTCAGACAACATCGGGTATTTCATCTAGCGTTGTACACTAAACGGTAATCTTAAATAAACAGTAAATTGTGCACTAAATAGATTCTAGAACATACCAAAATACAACTGTAACAAACTTAACCATATCATACTGAACTTTAAATTGATATTTCAACCTTTCTATTAGTTGATCCAGCCTCTCCTCTTTGAACGTGTGTTTGTAAGAGATGGGGGGGGGGGGGGTTATATGGCGGTTACAATCCATCACTTTTTGTTACGAGAATGATGACACTCGCAGCAACTGAAGGAGTGTTTAGATATATTGTGCTAAAACATGCATATTAAGCGAATATTTGTATTATTTCCGCATATAAAGTTTTAGGAAGTTGTTTACCTGTGGGGTACCGTAGAGGTCCCATATAAAGTTGTAGGAAGTTGTTTACCTGTGGGGTGCCGTAGAGGTCGGCCTCGCTTGCAAACAGAGCGACAGGAGCAGTTATCTTGGACACTTCATACTCCGGGGGATATCTTCTATGATACTTCTTCATATTCAAGACAGTGCCGTAGTCAAACATCTGGAACCTCCCTGCAACACATTAGAGGCAGGGAACAAGGGGTCCCAAGATAACACTACTAGTACCAAAGTACCACTCTGGTGGTAGAGGTTAGGTCATCCAGAAGGCAAGCTTGCAACATTTACGTACGATAGAAACATGCTTGTATCTAAGTGAACTTTTTAGGATATTTCAGGAACTCTTTATTAACATAATTGCCGTCGAGATCAATAAATATATAAAAATAATTACCGTTTACATATATTTGAATAAGTGAATATTTACCTGACTTGACTCCTTGCATATAATGAAATACAGTCTTGGTGGAATCTGACTCGGGGAAGTGCGCAATCATAGCGGGCAACTCCGTCTGCAAATGAAAATGAAAATGAAAAATGGTAATTCGGGCATGTTTTACAACATGCCCAGGCTGTTTAGGGACAGTCCCTCTTCAGCCCCGTTTTGGTATTATTGTTTGTCGTGTGGGAGAAACTTCCTGGCGTGTGTGTGTATTGTTTTGATTGTAGTGGTGTGGCTTATGTATTTGTTTGTGTTTGTTTGTGTATGTGTTGTCGTCCCCAGCTGCGTGGAGGTGGCTTCTGCCCTCCGAGAAATAAGTTTTAATTTTAGGGAGTTTGTTGTTTGTTGTTGCTGCCCCGGCTCAAATGTAATTTTTTATATTAGTTGTGTTGTTTTGTATGTTAGGTTATGAAAGTGTGTGTGTTTGTGTTTGTGTATGTATAGTGTAATCATACATGTTTCTATATACTTCAGTATTGACCAATCAGGTAACGGAACATTCAACACCTCAGTGCTGTCAACTTCATATCTTGGTATACATTTTAACTAGGCCTATCCAACCTTTTTACTTTCTCTACTGAAGCAGAATCATTGATTCCACCCAAAAAATTAATGTCAAGAATTCACTAGAATATATTTTGAGACCCCCTGAATTCAAAAAAGGAATTTTTTAGAAACACGCCCGTGTGTGTCTGTCAGTCTGTGCACAGCAGAACTCAAAAACGAAAAAAAAAAAAAAAAAAAAAAAAAAAAATCGATTAAATAGCAAAGTTGGTATTTAATTTTAATGTCTTTCAAGGACGCGACACGAAGATTTTGCAAAAAATTGCTTTATTCTAAACTACCCTTTATATGCAAAATTTTCCGAAAATTTTGATTTTGCTCTAACGAATTTGATTAAAATGCCATTGTTTAAAATATGTTTATAGCAAATGAAACGTGTATTTTGAATGCTGTGGCTATAGTTCAGGTATTCCTGTATTCCTGTTTAGTCTTGATGACTTTTCTATAACTGGTAAACCGTAAGAGATAGACAAAGTCTTACTATACAAAAATGTAAATCTCATTAAAACGTCAAATGCATTTATTTGTGGAGTACTTTCCTAGGTATGCTTTGTTATTGGTCTGAATTTTGCAACACTCACATTTTTCTGGAATGGGAGGTAGTTATTTATTTTCTTATCTCTTCGCCGTGTAAAGATACTGTAATTTCAAAGCCATAGTATAGCAACCCCCTCTTAAAACACTTGAGTATCATTTAAAGTCTACTGTATTCTCCTTGTATCTGCAAGAACATCAGTATTAAAATAATTTGTATAAATGTTTATCTGTATTATAATCAGATAAAGCCATAGATAAAGGAATAAGACTTTTGTAGGAATGGTTAGTACAAGAGTAGCGAAAGTAATGTGAGTGCAAAAAATCAGATTTTACTTTATTTACAGAACTGTATCGATGTCTGATGGTTCATGCAGGGTAACCTTGGTCTACCTATTTCATCGAACTCCCGTTTTCAACCCCTTGCATACAGACATCATTCCTTCAGGGGAAAAAATGTTGAGAAAATGGCTTGCTTGTTGACATTAGATATTAGCAGGGCGAGGTATTTCAGGACGTGTACAAGAGCACTGCTAGTTGCGATCATAGTGGCATTAGGGCACTGGCGTTGTTATTAATCTTAAAAATATTTTAAAACTATTTGATCAATATAACAAATTAATTGGTTTTCAACTTAATGTTATGCTCAAACTTTGAAACACGAAATGCAAGTTCCACTAAAAAGTGGAATCATACCAATCTTAAGACGCTGTATGGTCATAGGGGTACCTACCAGGCATAGGCAAAATCGGTTCAACTGTACCACTCCCCTGCCTCACTCCACCTACCATCCCTCCCCTTCACTACTCTTCACGTTTGAACAAGCTTCATTCAGTGGCGAGTATGGCTGTTTCATGAAGAGTGGTAGGAATGCGGATTTCACTTTATAAATATTAAGTGTTACAATATCAACGCAACTTTAATGAGAAGCATAAATCAAACTTAAGGTATTTATTTACTATTTCAAAAGGTACTTTTTGAATACTCGTAATTGTGAACATGTAAAGGAATGGTATGATTCCACTTTTTAGTGGAACTTGCATTTCGTGTTTCAAAGTTTGAGCATAACATTAAGTTTAAAACCAATCAATTTGTTATATTGATCAAATAGTTTTAAAATATTTTAAGATTAATAACAACGGAACGCTACTGCTTTATTTATTGTGAAAGAGGAACAATTCAGTATATTAATCATAAGGATATTACGTGCATGAGGAGGTTATAAACTTGAAAATTATGTAATTTGTCTAACCACAGTAACAATTATTGTATGAAAAATAAGTTTCATATAAATAAAATAGTTAATACAAACAAGAAATATTACTACTACTAACGCTGCGCTGGTTGTATCAAAACAACCTTTGTCACTCGGCAAGACAATATGGGATGTTCAATTCATCTCTCCTCTCGTGCCCATGCCTGGTATAAATAATTCAATCTATCATATTTAATTCAACTTTTTATTGTATTCTCCCTTTTACGCATCCTTACTTTACTTTGTACGCGACTGTAGGGCGTTTGGTTCAGTGCACTTTGTTTACGTTGTCGCTGCCCGACATTTGTCAGCTTAAGGTCCGTCTACACTAAACTTGAAGAGCCAAGTACCGAAATACCTCACTCTGGCCTCAGTGTCTGTAGTGGTAAATATTATACTCACATTGTTGAGATTTAAAAACTCGAAGCCGTCGGCAAGTGATATCACCAGGTTGCAGAAGTCAGCACCCAATTTGATGCCACACACAGTGCGCCCGAGGAAGTGGAGGATCTCGGTGACAGTGGCGGAAAGCAACGGCAGGTATATCTGAGTCTGCCAAACAGACTGAAACACATCTTATATCACTGCTAGGGTCCAATTATTTGCTCAAAAGCACTGTATACAACAAAAATAGATCATGGGACATAGAGAATTCTATCTTGCTTTTTGTATGCACCGCGATTGAGTTGCTTCTAATTTTTCAACCAACGACATGAAAACAGTCAATAAGTAACGTAGCAATATGGGGAACTAGGCACGCAGCTGCTGTGTATGTTGGTGGTTCTACACTGTTTTACACGTACCTAATTTTGTTTTTAACATGATGTAAGAAGTCAGTTCGATAGTGTTCCAGTTGATCTAACCTCAATTCGTTTTATAATATAGCTCGGTCCGTATCGTGCTCCCTTGTTTGTAACTATGGCTACGTATTGTACTCCTACCACATTAAGTTGCATATCCGTATTTATAGCTCATGCTCAATGGCGGCTGGCTGAACACAAAACCCGATCTTAGGCTTGCCATGCCTTACTGTGTTGTATAGCTAAACACGCTGTGAAATCACGCTCTAAATATAAATATCATTTGCGTCTACAAAATTTATTTGCACAACAGGAAAAATCATAACTATCAGCCGCCATTAAATTTTGCGGCTACCATAGATATACATTCAGTTAAAAGTCCATTATATGCGAGATGCAGTGTTCTGTCCACGTAGACCAGGGGAAGACAGGTAACGCTGCTGTGACGTCAGCCCACTCAGCACACATGCTCCCAGAGCAAACCAGTTGAACGTGTGACGTCACAGCGGGCAAGACGAAAAGGGATACGGGACATCGTAATCTTAATGCTGACTGTTTTAATTACGGAATAGTCACAGATTATAAATAATTACATGTCGGCTTTATGCCATATATATAAATTCTAGTTTATGTGAACAGTCATGTTATAACGCAAATAGGAAAGATATTATAACTATTTTGCCTGAGCTAGAGGAGAGCTATACAGAACAATTAGGTGGACATTTTCCGACATTTGCCGTTTCGGTTTTCTTTAACTAGTTTGTCAATGTTAGGGTGTAACGTACGGCACATTTGTAACCGAAGACTGCATGTTAGATTGTGATCTGACAGTATGCTTCGGGATTTTGACTTAGAAAGCTTCATAACCGAAAAGAATTGTTCGCACACAAACGTAGAACCAAACATACATAATACCCGTGCAACAAGGGCATACAACCTCAGAAATCTGGTTTGAGGAACATTCTTATAACAATTAGCCAAGTCTTCCTTGTGTTTATACTTGTCCTTCAGCAAATTGTCGCACTGTAAATTTATCATTTCAATTTGGAACCTGCTAGAAACATTGTTAACATCCAATGAATACGGGGTCGCAAAGATCTGAAACGTGGTTGACAATGTTTCTACATCTTGAAGCCTGGTCTCAAACTTGTGTGAAACACGGGGAACTGAACACATGCGCCGTTGATCTAGGCAGTCTAGCAATACACTGCTCTCGCCTGACGTCACACGAACGTACAAGCTGGCTCTTCGTTTAAATACGTCACACGGTCCGAAGTTGTCTTCCCCTGACGTAGACTCTGCCATAGCGAAGTCACTCGGGGATCGAGTGGTACAAACCAGTGCAGTGTTATGTCTGCTTCATTCCCCTGTCGCACACAGTTTAGATCACACCCCTGTTGCTTCAGAACACAAGCACTAGAGCCCTATCCAGATATTTGCCATGGTCATTCATAACAAGAAGAATCAGGCCGTCTCACACACACATACACATCTTCGGTCGTTGACAAAACTATCTAAACTAAGACATGAAAATGTACACTTACTGCGGGGACCCTGTTGCCTGCAAATCCCATGGGACCGCCCAAATGAGCCATGAATGCCACGGGGGCCAAGGCTATCATGAGCCGAACCCTCTCATTGAGCCAGGGATGCACGGACAAAGCCACAAATAAGGATGTGGTACCCATCGAGTGTCCACCTACGAACACTTTGTCCACTCCGGTCTTTTCCAGCACGAAGTTTATAGCTGCAGGCACGTCGTATCTTCCCATATCGTCCCAGCTGCAAATAGATCAGGTCATCACACACAAAAATTATTTAAGACTTGAAATTATATATTCTCGGTTGATAACACCGAGGTTGACATTGGACTGACACTATGATGAAGACCGCTCCCGATTGGTGGGATGAGGTGAGCCAAAAAGACTTGACATGACGTGTCTCTCTTGAGCATTTACTGTTTTGGACATGTGAAAGTTAGTTATATGGTGGAAGTACATTACCGCCCAATCTGTCTGGCTAATCCTCCTTCTAGGTAGCGAGCACAGTTTCTCTATCCCTATGGTACTGATTGGATAAGTGGTAGTGCCATTGGGGTTGATCGTTCTATGAAGAGATCAGCATAACATTTTAAGAATTCATCGACTTTCGCGCCCCCCCCCAACCCCTTGCACCTACCTTGGACAGGGTGTACATGTTTTTGTAGAGTGTCGAAGGCTTTCAGTAGGTGATGGAGGATGTCATAGCGCTGAAGGTGTGCCATGAATAAGTTCAAAAACCTGTACACCGACCTCTATGTGTCTGTTATCGCTTTATTCAACGCGTTAAGAACTGTAAATGTGATCTGTGTGGGATCTTCATGAGCTCTTTGTGTAGGGCAAAGTAGATGTGTTGTGTGTGCCAGGTGTGGACGTCCTGGGCGGAAACACTGCTGATGTCTTGTCTGCTAAGGAGGGTGACAACCTCAAGTATTAGCCTTCAGGAAAACCGCCAGGGAAGGGAGAGATGTCCAAATCAGCAAATCTAAACCCAAAACATCAAGTTGGGACTTGCCATGCCACTTACTGATTCGCCCTCTCCATCCCTTCGTTATGGGCTAAGTGTAATTAGCGGTGGTCCTTGTGACACTCATGAAGAACAAGGTGGACCCTAGCTTATCAACTAGGAAGAGATAAATACAAATGTTAGTTGGCACTCACCTCATGTCCCAGAATTCACTACTGGTGGGTTGCAGTCTGACATGAGCCGTGGAGTAGGAGTTGCCTCGCATCTCGACCATCCACACGTCGTACCCCTTGTCGGCCAGGTTGTACGCTGTTCAACATCAGGCAGTGGTTATTGTGACCACAACTGAGTGTATAGTTACAAGAATAAGGCTCTACTTACCCAAGGCTTTCTGAGGTCCCAGAAACAGATACTCATAGGTGTTGGTGAAGAGAGCTCTGAACAGCACCACCACGTCCTTGGAGGGTTTGTCAGGCTTCCTCCTGCCATGGGGAATACGATGTATCGTGATGAGGTAGCCGTCTCCTGTTTCCACCACGTACGTCTCCACAGGGTAGTCGTTCTTGGTCAACAATTGGGGCTGCAACATGTTAACATTACATATTAAAGCAGCGTATTCTTGTCTTGACGTATCCGACTTGTCATTTTGTTTTCACCACGTGCTGCTCTTGGTTAGATACTGTCGGTCTGGGTGGTTCGCTTGGTCAGATGCTGACCTACTGGTCCCAAAGTCGCGGGTTCAAATCCGGCCCAGACCAATGGCTTTTAAGTGTGCTTAAAAACCACACCTCCATGTCAGTAGATTTACTGGCCTGTAAAAGAACTCCTGCGGAACGAAATTCCGGAACACCGGCAACGCTGATGTGATTATGACAATTGACAGCGTCGTTGAACAACAAAATATTATTATGAAAGGATTATGAAAGGATGGTTCAGCAGTGTTATGCTTCTATTTTGGAGGTGCCGTCTTCAGTTCCTGTTGAACCCGCCGCCCATTCGAACTTAGGTTTGGACAAAACACCACCAGTATTCTCTTGCGTCTACTCTTCGTTTCTCTTCATTGTACAGGACAGCGGGGCTAGGCGCGGCAAATGGTGGCATACGCCGTATGCCTATGTGTTCTTTCTTCTCATGCACGAAAGACTTTGAGTATCCTTCCAGAAGACGAGGATCAAAAATGAGAGGAGAAATTCATCATGTATTTTATTACACTACAAAGACTTTTCCTTTCCATTAATACCAACACTTCTTATTTTATTATATTCTCTGTTCTGTCTGTTACTACTTTCGAAAAACCTCAAGCACAAAATTAATTAATTATTCAATGAAGTTGAAAAACAGTAATGCAATATCGCGCAGTGAGTCAAACAGTTCCAAAACAGGTTACCAAACTGTCATCTTCAGTCGAAATGCCAATGGCTCCTACTATAATCTGTCTCAGAGAAGAACAATCCTGTTGTAAACATGAGAGTCAGAGACCGCTGATTGGTGGGAAAGGGAAGGAGCTTATCTTTAATCCCGTCTGACAAGTGTAGCGTTGTATGCAGTTTTCTGACTCGCGTAACTGTTTGTGTGTACGTGACTAACAACAATGGAAGCGACCACACACAAGGATCTCAAAACGTGTCATCGGCAGCGCGTTTTTAATGACTTCCTCTATTCTTGTACTACCCATTCTTACAAACTCTTATTCCTATATTTTCTTCGTGTATTATACAGATAAACATTTGTACAAATTGTCTTATTGCTTATTTCCTTGTAGGTACAAGGGGAGTATGGAAATACGGTACCTTTAAGTGATAGACAAATCTTTTAAATCTTAGATATTCCGCTCTCTTTCCACGACTAAGACATAAAGATAAATCACGATCTTGCTTTTGACGAAAGTTTACGAAATGATTAACTCTATAAAAGGTTCATTTACCATAACTTGTGTCTTTTAACAAAATCTACATTTTTGTATAGTAAGATTTGGTTTACCAGTTATACAGAAGTCATCCAGAGTAAACAGGACTAGATAGGCTATAGCCAGAAAATTCAAAATATGCATTTCATTTGTCCTACAAATATCTTAAAGATGTTATTTTAATCAAAATCGTTAGAGCCATTTTGAGAAAATCAAAATTTTCGTGGTTTAGGGTGGGACAATTTTTTTTTTTCAAAACGATCGTGTCGCATCCTTAAAATATATTAAACTTAAATACCAACTTTGGTTTCTATCCAACACACGCACACGGACCTTTTCTAAAAATTATTTGTTTTTGCATTCAAGGGTCCTCAAAACAGATAGTTGTGGTGAATTCTCAAGATTTAATTTTTAGGTGGAGTACAAGTTAGGGTCTTCAGTATATTAAAATTTTAAATCTAATATTACTTAGGTTACCTTCTGTTAGGGTTTATCGAGAATATTTGTGCTTATATTTGTGAAATAACATTGAATCTTGTAGATATGTTATTCCAGTATGACGTTTTGCATATGTAAAAACATAAATTTGTAGATGCCAATTGAAGAAACCTATAAGCCTAAATTTAAACCATGCAGCTTAAGCGCAGGGCATTGGAACTATCAGTGACGGACGATAAGGGTATCGTGCCCATTATGGGACGCTAAGAACCACAACGGTTAAACACAAACCATAAATAGAAGCTCAACTGAAGTTTAGTGAGGGTGCATATGGTTGACTAGATCAAGTTGCTGGGCTAGAACTAGAGTGTTTGTGTGTGTGTCTGTGTGTGTGTGTGTGTGTGTGTGTGTGTGTGTGTGTGTGTGTGTGTGAGTGATAGAAAGACCAGTGTAAAGGGCAATTCCCATTACTGCCCTGAACGTTCGTCTGGTTACTCACCACGTTGAGATAAATGTCAGCAGTCTTGATGTCTGTGAAGATGTGTGATCGGTTGTCTCCGGTGATGTTACTCAATATCGAGTCAACACCCTCCAGCACCTTAGGGATCGGGGACCACAGTAGATCCAAGATCCCGGGGTCTGCGAGGGCGAGGCTGTCACCATCATAGTCCACCCCCATCGTGAACTGCACCATCAGCAGCAGTGCTATGACAACCTTCATTGTCTGTAAAATACAAACATCTCATGGCTTTCTCTTCTCCTATTCCTACACCACGTATTCCTATATCTACTTCATGTTAATGCAAATAAACATTTGTAAAAATTATATTTTTACTAATTGTTACGTGTATTAATGTAGGAGATCTGTGAATATCAGTTGTGACTAAAATTGTCAAAAGGCAGGAAAAGGTACAAGCAAGTAATTAGTGGTAAATTCCAGGTAGTCAGTCTGATACATAGGTATACCGGTTTTCCTGGAAATCGCTCAGCGCCGGTGTTGAGTAGGTAAACAAGGGATGGTCGTTTCTTCGAAACCCTGTTGCTAATTAGGAAGTGAAAGGTACAGAGAGCATCATAATGCACAAGACTTGCCTGCGAGAACCCGGAGAGAAAGGGTCGTTGAGAGTTGCCCTCCAGAACCCGGCGGGTCACTACACTCGTCGCCCATATCTTCAGTCACGGGACTTGTATTCCGGATCCTCAAGTGTGAGGACCCATTATAGTTAATATTAACAATCTTCTGTCTTAGTAAATACACGGTAACGACTCAACTAATTTAATAACGATCGGCAAATCTCACGCTTTCTTATTTTGGTGAGAGTAAAAGTGTTTCAACGAAGTTCTGGTTTTATTCGCAAACACTCACGCATACCCTGAGATTAAAGTCGCATGCCAGAGCAGCCGGAGCAGAAGACATCGGAAAGCAGCAGTCGGAGTAGGAGAGCATAGGAGAGACGAGTCGACATCAATGGTGAAGTGATTATTGCACGTTTAAATATTGTATACATAGCGATAGCTTACACCTGTATTCGACCAACTAAGCAATAGACATTTCCATACACCAAGAACAAATTTAGCTATAAGTAATGTAGCAAACAATTACGAAGCTTATCAAAACAAAAAAACGTGTATGTGTGTTTGTGTGCGTGCGTGTGTGTGTGTGTGTCTGTGTCTGTGTGTGCGTGTGTGTGAGTGTGTGTTTGAGCATCGTAACTGAAAAAAGAAAAGTCGATTCAATACCAAACTTGGTAAGTTCAATATCGTTTAAGGATCGATAGGAAGATTTGTAAGGAAATTTATGTTTAAAAGTTTTGATTTTACTTTTCAAAAATGGCTCAAAGCGTTTTGTATTAAAATTCCATAAGTTAAAGATATTTTCTAAGCAAATGAAACGTATAGATATGTTGAATTTTCGGTGAATATTCTCTGAAGTTCTCTTTATTCTGAATAAGTTTTGCATAAGCGATAAACTATAACACATACAGAACAAATAAAACCACACAAGAAATGTAGTTACCGTTAAAACACAGAATTTACTCAAACTTTGTTATAGAGTTAATTATTTCTGGAATATTCGTTGTTAGTCTTTTAAAACAGGAGGCGTTATTGCTTTTTTTATCTCTTGCGAGTATAAAGCAACGAGAGTTAACGATATATTTGGTTTGAGTAACTTCCCTGTGATGTGCGAGTATAAAGCAACGAGAGTTAACGATATAGTTGGTTTGAGTAGCTTCCCTGTGATGTAATAAGTAAAACAGACACACACTTACCCAAGGTGAGAGATTGATGATTCTTGCTTGTGTTCGTTTGGTCCTCCAGTTTTTAAAAACGTGGTTCCTTCCCCTGAGGCCAAGTTTTTGAACAGCAGCGAGTTTGTGCAAAGGACAGCTAAAAACTTGCTGATTGCACATTTGCACTACGTGATCATTTCACTTCACTTTTCTGAATCCTACATGTTCAGTCCAAAGTATTCATTATTACTTTCTCTACCAGATCCTACTCATATTACCTTAGCACATAGTGAATACTTCAATTTATACTTAATAAACATACTCCTCAATAAGGAAGAATTTAACACAAAAATACCTACCAACACATCATCAATACTCCATTAATTAATGGTTTTAATACAAACTTTGTGCACAAAAATCTGACGTGTTACACTCACATGACTTTCTCTACTCTTGTAGTAACCTTTCTTACAAACTCTTATTCCTATATCTTCTGCATGTTAATACAGATATCTGACGTGTTACACTCACATGACTTTCTCTACTCTTGTAGTAACCTTTCTTACAAACTCTTATTCCTATATCTTCTTCATGTTGAGAAAATCATTTGCGATTCCCTTCTCTTTGTACGGCTAAGATATAAAAAATTAATAACAATGTATTCCAAAACTCACACGAATAAGAACGAGTATCTCCAAAATGGTTCACTCTACGTTAAGTTGTCTGTTTTAGCAAAATCTACATTTTCGTATAGTAAGATTTAGTCTATCCGTCAATCGTATATATCTGTAGCCAGAACATTGTAAATTGTAAGTTTGGAGTGGAGGAATTTTCTTCTAAATATTCGTGTCGCATCCTTGAAAGACATTAAACTTAAATATCAACTTTTGTTTTTAACCGACTTTTCGTTCTTGGGCGTTGCTGCCCATGAACACACCCGCCCACCCACACACCCACACACACACACACACACAGATCTTTATTTTTTTGAATCATGGGCCCTCAAAATATATATATTTCCAGTGAAATCTCAAAATCGAATTTTTGGGTGGAATACAATACTTCCTATACTTAATATACGTAGTATAGAAGGTAAAATGTTTACTTACCATCTTTGGGCTAATACGAATTTAGAAAAAACTTTAAAGAACATGGTGTAACTTTGATTCCTGAGAATTAATATGATATAAAAAGTTTGCCGAATTTTTCTAAATAACTACAAAATTGCAAATTATAAAAAGTCGTACAATTATCACTTAGCTGTTTGGATTGTGACAAAGTTTACATGGATAAAAGCAAATGTCATAACATTTCAGAAATATTAGATATGAACAAATTAATAAATCAACTGCGGCAGATCAAATTGGCTTTTTAATGGTTTGGAAAACATTTTCCTTTTTGAGAAATGACTGTAAAATAAGGAGCATATCATCTGTCTACATAGGTGTATTAGAGCACGAGTTTGAAGTTGAAAGGTTGATCACTGTAGCGTGTCGCTGGTGTTTGTAAAGGAGGCGATTCAGCACACACGCAGACAACCAGCTGACTTCCGGTCGGTCTTGTGCGTGCACAACTGCAGCCCCTTCCTTAACCAGGTCCGCATGTTTCTTCTTCGTGGCTTCTTTCAGTGCAAAATCTAAGCGAAGCACGATTTTATCTAGCAATGTTCACTAAAACTGTGCAATTCTTATGGCTCGTATGAAGTCATATTTTGACTTTTTAAAAGCTTTTTTACTGTTTTCTTGTCATTTTCACTTTCTCTACTGCTAAGTAGAGGAAGTATTGTATTCCACCCAAAAATTGGATGTCGAGATTTCACCAGAAATATATGTTTTGAGATCCCCTGAATACAATGGTCGACATGCCGTACAGGGTGTGAGGGTTTATCTTCGTCTATACGAACAAATTTAAAACGGTCATGTGACTTATTCTGAATAACTACAATGTTGGGAAGTTGACTTTTTTTTCTTTTTTCTGTTTTTGGTCAGTTGTATATCGCCTGTAACACCTTTAGTGTTCACTCATTTAGCTATGCCTACATTTCCATGAAGAATTCAAACCGACCTGAGTTCTTCATCCGGATTGAAAACTATATAGAAATCAGATTGAGCCTTCGCAGTAGTATCAGAAGGAAATTTTGTTTCATGGAAACACCTTCCGGAGTCAAATCGATTTGAATCCTCCAAAGACACTATTACGTTGCATACTCGTCATTTTTGTTTCTATAATCTCACAATGTTCTTATAAAACATTCACTAACGTCAAAACATACCTAAAATACACAGAAAACATTTTTTACAGCTTCACCAACATAAACCAAGTGAGCAACATAAAAGCTTGAATTAATTATACCTGAGCCTTGCGTATCCAAAACGATGTCAATACGCATTGAATTGAGCATGAAAACGTGGATCGTATTGAAAACAAAATTTCACTCAAATCTATTTCAATTCCCCATGGAAATGTTGTGAATATTTGTGCAGCTTTGGGTTTTCTTCGCAAGCATTAAATTCGCACTTACTCATTGTTTCAGAGAATAGGGAATTTTACATTCTCCCTGTCTACAGCCCAGAATAGAACCCGGGGCCTCTGTATTTAAAACTGACCTAGGGAATTCTACATTCTTCCTGTCTGCAGCCCAGAGTAGAACCAAACTCTTATTCCTATATCTTCTTCATGTTAGTTGACATAAACGTTTCTACTAATTATCTTATTGCTTATTCCTTGTAGGTACAAGGGGAATATAGTAATACAGTATACTTTGGGCGAAGTCAAATGTTTTAAAGCTTTGAGATTCCGTTCTTTTTACATGGCTAACATAAAGAAATAAATCAGAATCTTCCATTTGATGAAAATTTGTTTTCCAAAACTAAGATACATAATAAGGATTGTCTCCTAAATGGTTCATTGTACCAACAATCTAGCTATAGCTAAAAAATTCAAAATGTACACTTCATATGTCATCAAAATATATTAACCATTTGTTATTTTAACCAAGATCGTTAGAGCCATTTTCAAGAAAATAAACATTTTGCAAAACTTTTCAATGTAAAGGGTGGTTTGGAGTTTTTTTGAGTTATGCTGCTCACAGAATACACCTACTGATTCACACACACACACTCACACACACTCACACACTCACACACACAAACACACACACATACACACACACTACACACACTCACACACACATACTCACACACTCACACACTCACACACAACACACACACACATACACACACACTCACACACACTCACACACACAAACACACACAAACACACACACAGCACACTCACACACTCACACACACACAAACACACACACAGCACACTCACACACTCACACACATACACACACTCACACACTCACACACTCAAATACACACACATACACACACTCACACACTCACACACTCACACACACACTCACATACACACATACACACACTCACACACACATACACACACAAACACACTCACACACATACACACACTCACACACTCACACACTCACATATACACACATACACACACTCACACACACACAACACAAACACACACACTCACATACACACACATACACACACTCACACACTCACACACACATACACACACAACACACACACTCACACACACACTCACACAAACACACACACACTCACACACACACTCACACAAACACACACACACACTCACACACTCACATACTCACACATACACACACTCACACACACATACACACACAAACACACTCACACACATACACACACTCACACACTCACACACTCACATATACACACATACACACACTCACACACTCACACACACACACTCACACAAACACACACACACACTCACATACACACACATACACACACTCACACACTCACACACACACATACACACACAACACACACACACGCTCACACACACTCACACAAACACACACACACTCACACACACACTCACACAAACACACACACACACTCACACAAACACACACACTCACATACACACAAATACACACACTCACACACTCACACACACATACACACACTCACAGACTCACATACTCACACACTCACACACAAACACACACACACACTCACACACTTACATACACACTTACACATTCACACACACAAACACACACTCACACACTCACACACTCACACAAACACACACACAACACACACACACACTCACACACACACTCACACAAACACACACACACAACACACTCACACACTCACACAAACACACACCACATACACACACTCACACACTCACACACATACACACACTCACACACTCACACACACACTCACACACTCACATACTCACACTCACACACACAAACACACACTCACACACATACACACACACTCACACAATCACATACTCCCACACTCACACACACAAACACACCTACACACTCACATACACACGCTACACACACGCACGCACTACACACACTCACACACACTCACACACATACACACACTCACATACTCACACACTCACACACACAAACACACACACACTCACATACACACATATACACACACTCACACACTCACACACACATACACACACTCACACACTCACATACTCACACACTCACACACACAAACACACACAAACACACACACAACACATATACACACACTCACACACTCACACACTCACACACACACTCACACACTCACATACTCACACACTCACACACACAAACACACACACCCTCACACACTCACATACACACTTACACATTCACACACACACAAACACACACACAACACACACACTCAAACACACTCACACACATACACACACACTCACACACTCACATACTCACATACTCACACACTCACACACACACAAACACACACACACTCACACACTCACATACACACTTACACACTCACACACAAACAAACAAACACACAACACACACACTCAAACACACTCACACACATACACACACTCACACACTCACATACTCACACACTCACACACACACACAAACACACACACACTTACACACTCACACACACACAGTCCCACACACACAAACACACACAACACACTCACACACTCCCACACACACAAACACACACACAACACACTCACACACACACACAGTCCCACACACACAAACACACAGAACACAGTCACACACTCCCACACACACAAGCACACACACAACACACTCACACTCACACACACACTCACACACTCACATACACACACAGTCCCACACACACAAACACACACAACACACTCACACACACAAACACACACAAACACACACACAACACACACAGTCCCACACACTCAAACACACACACAGTCCCACACACACAAACACACACAACACACTCACACACTCCCACACACACAAACACACACACAACACACTCACACACACACAGTCCCACACACACAAACACACACACACAGTCCCACACACACAAACACACACAACACACTCACACACTCCCACACACACAAACACACACAAACACACACACAACACACTCACACACACTCACACACTCACATACACACACAGTCCCACACACACAAACACACATACAGCACACTCACACACTCACACACATACACACACACTACACACACAACACACTCACACACATACACACACAACACACTTACACACTTACACACTCACACACACATACACACAACACACTCACACACTCACACACATACACACACAAACACACACACACACTCACACACTCACATACACACAGTCCCACACACAAGCACACACACAACACACTCACACACTCACACACACAAACATACACAGCACACTCACACACTCACACACACATACACACACAACACACTTACACACTTACACACTCACACACAAACACACACAACACACTCACACACACATACACACACTACACACATACACACAACACACACATACACACATACACACACAACACACTCACACACTCACGCACATTCACACACACTACACACATACACACAACACACACATACACACACTACACACACAACACACTTACACACTCACACACATACATACACACACTACACACATACACACATCACACACACATACACACATTACACACACAAACACACACTTACACACTCACACACATACATACACACTACACACGTACACACAGACTACACACGTACACACACAACACACACACTCACACACTCACACACATACACACACAACACACACACTCACACACACATACACACATACACACTCACATACACACACAACACACACATACACACACAACACACATACACACATATACAGACACTCACATACACACACAACACACACATACACACACAACACACTCACAACACACACATACACACATACACACAACACGCTCACTCACTCACACACACATACACACACTACACACACACAACACACATACACACACACTACACACATACACACTCACACACTCACACACACATACACACAACACACTCACACACATACACACACACTACACACACAACACACTTACACACTCACATACACACACTACACACACAACACACACACTCACACGCATACACACACATACACACACACTACACACATACACACTCACACACTCACACACACATACACACACAACACACACAACACACACACTACACACATACACACTCACACACTCACACACATACACACACAACACACTCACACACATACACACACATACACACACAACACACACAACACACTCACACACACATACACACACACTACACACACAACACACTTACACACTCACACGCATACACACAGTACACACATACACACAACACACTTACACACTCACACACACATACACACACTACACACACAACACACAACACACTCACACACACATACACACACACTACACACACAACACACTTACACACTCACACACTCACACACACATACACACACAACACACACAACACACACACTACACACATACACACTCACACACTCACACACATACACACACAACACACTCACACACACATACACACTCACACACACATACACACACAACACACACAACACACTCACACACACATACACACACACTACACACACAACACACTTACACACTCACACGCATACACACACTACACACATACACACAACACACTTACACACTCACACACACATACACACACTACACACACAACACACTTACACACTCACACACACATACACACACACTACACACACAACACACTTACACACTCACACACATGCACACACACTACACACATACACACACACAACACACTTACACACTCACACACACACACACACACACACACACGGGCCTTATTCTAAAACGGCTTTTTTGTATTCAGGGGGCCTCAAAACACATATTTCCTTTGAAACTTCGACATCGGAGTAATAGTTGCTATACATTACTATACGATGTAGAGAAAGCAAAAGTACAAATACAATATTGTATAAATCGACAGTGTTATGATACACATAATGATTAGGCTTCGAAGAGCAAATACATAAAAAGCGTAACTTTGGAAATGTTGATACTCTTGACATAGTTAACCTCTTTAAGGCATTTACAGACTTACGTAGATGGAGGCAGGAGTGTTGGCAAGCTGAGAGCAGCCCGAGGTGTGTCATTTGCATACGTGCCCTTTAAAGAACTTAACCACTGTAATGATGGGGCGAGGGTTTGCAGATCCATTTTTAAAATATTGTTGGTTTACTGCTTTGTTTTATATTAGCAGTGTTGAAGTTAAGCGACCTTCTTAAGCTGGAATTACTGCAGGTTTTGACACAGCTGTATGCAATTTTAATATTGTGCACATCTATATGGGTATTCAGGAAGATATAATCTTCATGCTCCACCCTGTTACTTTACAGGCTATATACATATATTCATTAATTTTTTTATTTTACTTGTTACACTTTTCGTGAAAGGTTTAGGATAAACAAATGATACAGGAAACAGTTGTTTATTTTCATTTAATTTTATTGCGATTACAAGAAGAACACAGGAATAATGGAACCCACTGCTGGGTGTTCACCAATGTTTACAAAATGTATCTCTCTAAATTCAATCATTTCGTTTCATACAATACTTTATTTATTAACGAAAACAGCATTATTTCCTTAACTATACAATCATTTTCAGCACTTAATCTTCATTTAAAATAACCACCCATATCCACAAGAAAACGATGTACAACACCACTAACTTTGATTACATGTTATTGAAGAAAAAGTTATTCAAAGTTCTTGAAATTATACTTAACAATACTGCCAATTTCTAACGCAAATTGTTTTCTTAAAAGACGGGCTGAAGTTTACGTCTGTCTTCCAAATCCTGTCGGAGCTACTTTTGTGCACTGTTGTAGAATTCACAGTAAAATAACCGATACATCTTCTCTAAAAATGTGTTAAAGCGTGTCCGCAATGATAAAATGTATGATCAATCAAAGAAGAAGTCCAAATTAATAAGACTGGCCTAATTTTAAGGTTTTAGTTTTTATTCTATGCTATAAACCATAGTTTCATAATACTACTTGCCAGACATGTTAATTTGCAAGTTAATATTTACCATCTTGTATGAAGGTGAATTAAAAAATAAACTTATCAGATTCACAAAAGTATTCATTTGAAGCAGAGAAAGCATCACTAAATCCCTACGCTAAAGTTCAGAAACTATTCTGCCCTGTACCAATGTTACTGGGTCGTCAGTTATAACACTCTACATTCAGGTGCTACCATCTAATGGAATTTTCTGAGAATGCTAGTAGGTAAATGATTAAATTGAGCAATTAGAGGACAGGAGTGACGCGGAAGGTCCTAGTAGTCCTGCATGAGATTGTACACATGTTCATAAACCTGCTGTGGTGCGTTGTTGCCAAACACGAAGTCCAGATGAGTGAAAGCTGGGTCTTCCGTCATTTGGAACAGTGCTACGTTAGGTAGTCTAGAGGCTAGCGTCTTCACGTCCTGCAAAAGAAGAGTATTGACCACAGTTTAAGTTGTGCTTCTGTGAAAGCTCTAACAGAACTAATTGCTCAATTTGCTGTGGAGAAATACTACATTGGTTAATTTTATACAACTAAGTAGCTATAACAATTGCATTAAGTGTATACAAACGTGCATGGCAAATAGGGAATAAGAATAAATCACTCTTCTATATCAAGGGCTAGTTTACCCAGTAAGCTTCGCATCACCTAGTATAGGGGGCAAGAAGGTTGATGAATTTGAAAATGAATGACTGAGAAATGGACCAATCTACCATCAGGTATAGTGGGTAATAAACTTAACTAAACTAAACCCCGGCGCGACAGCCCATGAAGGGCCAAAGCCCACCGTCCAGCCACTGCGTCCCCCACCTCTGCCCACTCCAGGGGTCATTGGTGAGGTGCAGTACTGGAGGGTGGGACGTTGTCAGCGCCCCGAGCCCTCCCGGCCAGTTATGCGCGCTTCTCCACCTTGGGGCCGCTACTTCTCCATCAAGTAGCTCCTGAATTGCTCCCCACTGGACCTAACAAGGCTGAGTGCACCCCGTGCGAGACCTCCCAGAAGGGATAAAACCCCCATGCTGGTATCGGGGATCGAATTGATAAATTTCAAGATGAATGCTTCACACTTGGGCCAATCTGGCTTTATATGTAGTAGTAGGAAAAGCAGCTAAATTCCAAATAATGGAATAATTTTCTATCAGATACAGTGGTCAAACATTTTTATGGTATCCCGTGCTTATTAAGTCAGAAGGATGAGTTATATTAGCAAGTAGTTTTGTATCATTTCCCATGACTATAAATTGATACCTCTGGTGCCCCGTAGAGATCAGCTTCACTGGCGAACAGAGCAACAGGTGCAGTTATCTTAGTGACGTCATACTCCTCGGGGGTTCTTCTGCCATACTTCTTCATGTTGATGACGGGACCATAGTCGAACCTCTGGAACTTTCCTGCAACATGGTAACCAATGTGTTTCATATAACCACATGAGAGGTTCTTCCCATATACAATCTTACTATGTAATTCCACCAATAGACTGGGGAGATTATTTCAAGTCAATGTTTATTTACCTGACTTGACACCTTGCATGTAATGTGCGATAGCTTTAGTGGAGTCTGACTCAGGGAAATGAGCTATCATAGCAGGGAACGCCGTCTGGAATAATCATAATTGTCAATTAATACTTCTCTATCTATATTAACTTGGATAATTCGACCGTTTAGGATTTGAAATATTCGTTAATTCCAAGATTCCATGTGCTGCTCACTCAGAGCTAGTTTGTTCTTTCGGAATGTAGTTAGGGGACCAAATGGCTTCAGGTTCCATACCTGCTGCCAGATGCCCTTGTTCTTGAACAAGAGTGAGGCAACAGTGAAATGCGGATGGATATCTTCGTATGCAGCTGTATTGCTCAAATACCTAAACAACTTCTGTAACTCCAATTTTTTAACATCTCGATCTTTTTGTGTCCCTTCAGCTTCGAATTATCCAAGTTCCACTGTAATATTATCTGTACTAACATGAAGAGATATATATAGACACAGTTATCAGAGTGTGCAGATTTCGCGTGATAGTAGATTAGGACATGGGAAACAAAAACGCACAATAAAAATTCATGTATCGCGAAGAATAAAGGAAAGCCAATCAGAATGCGAACTTATTAACACTGGACCAATATAGATATTTGGAGACTAGGTTTCACATATTTTTTATTTAAGTTGTGAATAAACAGGTGAACTGCAGTTTCGTTATAATTGAACCACTTCCTCTGTAGGAGTAGTCGTTTTTAACCTTGATTCCTCAAAATATAGCATTGCAAGCTGTAAGAACCTGCATTATGAATTTAGCTGTTGTGAATTATGAATTTTACATTTTTAAAACTAAACGCCATTTACAAACCAGAATAAACGAGTATTCTAAAAATATTAAGTATAAGGAGATTGATCAATAAGCACTGGCAGATCAAGTTTCCACGTTTAATCATGAAATAAATACGTAAGTTAAATTATTAAATGGACCCATCGGTTTAATGGTTTGTGAAGATATATTCATTTTGAAAAATAAGTACCGCGTAATGAATTTATAATATTACCGATGTATACTGTTAATTTTTTCAGCGGTTGGTAATACAACTGAAAGGAAATGCATCACTCAGCGTACGGGACTGGCAAAAAGTTTATTCTAAAAGCTACTGAAAGGTACATTAAACCATACAGTTGAAGTGGTACTTATTGACGAATCAAAACACTTGGGCGGAATTAAATTACACTTTGCACAACTTCAGAAGGCGCCCAAACTTAGCTTCATTCATAAAAGCAGTAATATACTTTTGGCTCAATTATTTCTCTCTAGGATTGGAGGAATTAGTAGGACATTCTACAACTCCAGAAGTTCACCAAACGTAATTTCAATCAAATTAGGCAACTTAAGTTATCTTAGAAACCATTATGCACAAATTTCCAACAATCTGCATAAAGTTTTGGACAGTCAAGATTTAGGTGTTATAAACGAATAAGAGAGACGATACATTAATTTCAGTAAAGTGAATGTATAAAGAAACAATTCTGGAAAGTATAGATTCGGATAATACTTATAATTAATTTCCACTTACCACTATAAAGTATAGGATTGTCTATTGCTAAATATTGAAGCCTGATCAATATGTCTCTAGTTCTAAATACTAAACAGGAACGCGTGTACTCACACTGTTGATGATTCCAAAGTCGTACCCGTCAGCAATTGAGATCACCGAGGTACACAAGAGAGCAGTTGCTGGTGTAGCGCACACTGTGTTCCCAAGGAAGTGGAGAATATCTAACGCAGAGACTGGTAATATCGTTGTGTACGGTATAAGTTGCCAGGCCATCTGTAACACACACCTGTTGTTTCAGAACACAAGCATTGCCATGTACCACACACAGTGATGTTGTTAAAACGTGCACTTACTTTGGGCAAGGTCCTGCCTACAAGACCCATGGGACCGGCCAGGTGAGCCATGAACGCCACGGGTGCCAAGGTTATCATGAGCCGAACCTTCTCATTGAGCTCAGGGTGCACGGACAAGGCCACAAATAACGACGTGGTGCCCATCGAGTGTCCAGCCACAAACACTTGGTCCACCCCTGTCTCGTTGAGCACCAAGTTGATAGCAGCAGGAACGTCGTATCTTCCCATCTCGTCCCAGCTGCAAATGAGATTAGCCTAATTAATGTATTGTCATGACATACAAGACCCATCCAGGATCTGAAGGTTTGTAATTACACTGTGCACTTTATCTTAAATAGAACTTAGTTGACACTCACCTCATGTCCCAGAATTCACTACTGGTGGGTTGCAGTTTCACGTGACCCTTGGAGTAAGTGTTGCCACGCTGCTCGACCATCCACACATCGTATCCCTTGTCGGCCAAGTTGTACGCTGTTCAACAGAAGACCAATGGTAGTTAGTGTGGGCACAAGCTGAGGGAACTGCAAAACAGGAATGAACACAAGCTGGCGCTAGGGCAACTGGCAACTTCACCGTATGTTCATTCTTGTTTAGTAGGCACTCTAAGGGTAGGTATACTTGCCTAATGCGTTCTCAGGCCCGAGGTACAGGTACTCGTAGGTGTTGGTGAAGAGAGCCCTGAACAGCACCACCACGTCCTTGGAGGGTTGAGCGGGCTTCTTCCTGCCGTGGGGAATACGATGTATTGTGATGAGATAGCCATCCTCTGTTTCCACCACGTACGACCTAGAGGGATACCCGTTCTTGGTCAGTAGCTGGGGCTGGAACATGCAACATTGTATATGGTGAATAGCAAGCCATAAATGTAGCCCTGTAACACATGTCAACATCTTGTGATACCAGCTACAGCTGCTGGAATAACACCTACATGCAACAAGCAACTTTATATGGACCCCATCCTGTAATTCAAGGCACTGTCGTCGAGCTTTTAGTAAGAAATCTCTACAAGAGTAGAGAAAGTCATGTGAGTGTAACACATCAGATATCTGTATTAACATGAAGAAGATATAGGAATAAGAGTTTGTAAGAATGGCTAGTACAAGAGTAGAGAAAGTCATGTGAGTGTAACACGTCAGATATCTGTATTAACATGAAGAAGATATAGGAATAAGAGTTTGTAAGAATGGTCAGTACAAGAGTATAGAAAGTCATGTGAGTGTAACACATCAGATATCTGTATTAACATGAAGAAGATATAGGAATAAGAGTTTGTAAGGATGGTCAGTACAAGAGTATAGAAAGTCATGTGAGTGTAACACGTCAGATATCTGTATTAACATGAAGAAGATATAGGAATAAGAGTTTGTAAGAATGGTCAGTACAAGAGTATAGAAAGTCATGTGAGTGTAACACGTCAGATATCTGTATTAACATGAAGAAGATATAGGAATAAGAGTTTGTAAGAATGGTCAGTACAAGAGTATAGAAAGTCATGTGAGTGTAACACGTCAGATATCTGTATTAACATGAAGAAGATATAGGAATAAGAGTTTGTAAGAATGGTCAGTACAAGAGTATAGAAAGTCATGTGAGTGTAACACGTCAGATATCTGTATTAACATGAAGAAGATATAGGAATAAGAGTTTGTAAGAATGGTCAGTACAAGAGTATAGAAAGTCATGTGAGTGTAACACATCAGATATCTGTATTAACATGAAGAAGATATAGGAATAAGAGTTTGTAAGAATGGTAAGTACAAGAGTAGAGAAAGTCATGTGAGTGCAACACATCAGATATCTGTATTAACATGAAGAAGATATAGGAATAAGAGTTTGTAAGAATGGTTAGTACAAGAGTAGAGAAAGTCATGTGAGTGTAACACATCAGATATATGTATTAACATGAAGAAGATATAGGAATAAGAGTTTGTAAGAATGGTTAGTACAAGAGTAGGGAAAGTCATGTGAGTGTAACACAGCAGATATCTGTATTAACATGAAGAAGATATAGGAATAAGAGTTTGTAAGAATGGTTAGTACAAGAGTAGAGAAAGTCATGTGAGTGCAACACATCAGATATCTGTATTAACATGAAGAAGATATAGGAATAAGAGTTTGTAAGAATGGTTAGTACAAGAGTAGAGAAAGTCATGTGAGTGCAACACATCAGATATCTGTATTAACACGAAGAAGATATAGGAATAAGAGTTTGTAAGAATGGTCAGTACAAGAGTATAGAAAGTCATGTGAGTGTAACACATCAGATATCTGTATTAACATGAAGAAGATATAGGAATAAGAGTTTGTAAGAATGGTCACAGTACAAGAGTATAGAATGTCATGTGAGTGTAACACGTCAGATATCTGTATTAACACGAAGAAGATATAGGAATAAGAGTTTGTAAGAATGGTTAGTACAAGAGTAGAGAAAGTCATGTGAGTGTAACACATCAGATATCTGTATTAACACGAAGAAGATATAGGAATAAGAGTTTGTAACAATGGTCAGTACAAGAGTAGAGAAAGTCATGTGAGTGTAACACGTCAGATATCTGTATTAACACGAAGAAGATATAGGAATAAGAGTTTGTAACAATGGTCAGTACAAGAGTAGAGAAAGTCATGTGAGTGTAACACGTCAGATATCTGTATTAACATGAAGAAGATATAGGAATAAGAGTTTGTAACAATGGTCAGTACAAGAGTAGAGAAAGTCATGTGAGTGTAACACATCAGATATCTGTATTAACACGAAGAAGATATAGGAATAAGAGTTTGTAACAATGGTCAGTACAAGAGTAGAGAAAGTCATGTGAGTGTAACACGTCAGATATCTGTATTAACACGAAGAAGATATAGGAATAAGAGTTTGTAACAATGGTCAGTACAAGAGTAGAGAAAGTCATGTGAGTGTAACACATCAGATATCTGTATTAACACGAAGAAGATATAGGAATAAGAGTTTGTAACAATGGTCAGTACAAGAGTAGAGAAAGTCATGTGAGTGTAACACGTCAGATATCTGTATTAACATGAAGAAGATATAGGAATAAGAGTTTGTAAGAATGGTCAGTACAAGAGTATAGAAAGTCATGTGAGTGTAACACATCAGATATCTGTATTAACATGAAGAAGATATAGGAATAAGTGTTTGTAAGAATGGTTAGTACAAGAGTAGAGAAAGTCATGTGAGTGTAACACGTCAGATATCTGTATTAACATGAAGAAGATATAGGAATAAGAGTTTGTAAGAATGGTTAGTACAAGAGTAGAGAAAGTCATGTGAGTGTAACACGTCAGATATCTGTATTAACACGAAGAAGATATAGGAATAAGAGTTTGTAACAATGGTCAGTACAAGAGTAGAGAAAGTCATGTGAGTGTAACACGTCAGATATCTGTATTAACATGAAGAAGATATAGGAATAAGAGTTTGTAACAATGGTCAGTACAAGAGTAGAGAAAGTCATGTGAGTGTAACACGTCAGATATCTGTATTAACATGAAGAAGATATAGGAATAAGAGTTTGTAAGAATGGTTAGTACAAGAGTAGAGAAAGTCATGTGAGTGTAACACATCAGATATCTGTATTAACATGAAGAAGATATAGGAATAAGAGTTTGTAAGAATGGTTAGTACAAGAGTAGAGAAAGTCATGTGAGTGTAACACGTCAGATATCTGTATTAACATGAAGAAGATATAGGAATAAGAGTTTGTAAGAATGGTTAGTACAAGAGTAGAGAGAGTATTGTGAGTGTAACACGTCAGATTTTAGTACTTCGGCCATACATTAACCAGGGACTATACATACAGACTAATAAATTTGTAGATTTGTCAATAAATAGCAATTGCAGCCAATTAACTTGTTACATATCGGCAAATGGTTTACGATTTCAGTAACTGTCACGCAAACGTAGTGCAGATAGAGACGTAATGCCTTTGTATCTTTATTCAAGTTAATTTAGCCACAATTTGAAGTTAAACTGTTTTGTAAAGTTTAATTTCCAAGAGAAACGTGGCAACAGCACGTCGCGTTGAACGTCCAAATGGATTGTGGTATCGCCTGGCGCTTATAATAGCGAGGTGGAAGGGGAGGGCAGGCGACACGTTCATGCGCCGGCTATAAGCATTGGTGGGTGTAGTGGCAGCTTTAGCTGGAGGTTATTCCTACTTCAAATACAACGGAATGCGTGTGATATTTAAGTTAGTCATTTACTGATCTGGATTTCTAAAAAACTGAAGTTTTGCATTAGTTGAAAATAGGTGAATATGGTGATAGAAGGCCCTGGTCCACAAGAATCCTTAGAAAATACAATCTATGCTTCCACTGAACATTTCACAAGTTTTAGGTTTCCTGTCATACCAGTTAGTTTGAGGTGGTTGGTTACTCACCACGTTGAGGTAAATATCGGAGTTCTTGATGTCTGTGAACAGGAGGGCCCGGTTGTCCCCGGTGATGTGCCCCAGTAGGGAGTCGGACACGTTCGACTTCTTATGATGAAATGGTGGCAGGAAATCAAGTATATCATTCTTCAGGACGTTCGGGATGGCGTTATCCATGATCCCGAGGACGTTCGCCACAGCGAGACTGTCCACCACCACCAAGATCACCAGGACCACTGTCACAAGCTTCATTGTCTGTAACATAATCCACATAAAACGGTCACTAGATATGTATTCAACCAACAAAATATGGAAAATCACTGAAACGCTTTGTTTATCACAGTTTCTCAAAGTATTCTCCCTGGTAGTTTATGCAGTGAACCACTTGTGGAGGTGCCCAGGGGGGACCTTGTAACCCCTACCGGGCGTGTCCCCCGGGTGGCGGATGGGGGAGCCCAGCAGAAATGGTGGGTTGGTCCGATTAGCTACGGTAATAAGGACCCGTGGACCAACAAGGAGCCCGGTTCCTAGGGGCTTAAATAGTGGGACACCCTATCTCCAGGGGATATAAATATGGAGGTCCCATGCCCGGGGTAACTGGGTGAAGACCTTAACGGTGACATTCATGGCGGCGGAAGAGGCAGCCCTTCATTTGGGGATGGTACAGATGATAGACGTGACTGTTAGGCAACCCCAGCAACAGTCTTACTCTGCTTCACGTTGGTACCGTGTCCAGAGGACAATTAACTCTACTCAATCGCTTCAAGGAAATAGTGTTGGCAGGCCACGAATGAGATGGTCTGATCAATTTCCTTGAAGTCGGAACGGGCCACAAGGCTTATACCGTGATCATGATGATAATGATGATGATGATGCCAGTATGTGTAATGGAACAAATTCTTGAGCATCGCTTGAGTAATGCGCAACTTTGGCTCGTATGTAGAGCGGAAGATAAGGAATGTTGACATTGTTCAGGTCTTGTGATGACCGTTTGGAAAGAAAACCACCCCTTATATGAAGCATGTGGTACGTGATGAGACCAACCCTGCTTTGTGCACTCACTCGTAGACTATTTACAATACAATTGTGTAACAAACACCACTGACATTCTAATTTACCCTACTTTAATTTTATACCTTTAACTATCCACCGTTCTATTTAAAATTTATATATTTGCTTTAAAATTGTTGTTTCTTAAATATCCATTAATTGTAAATGTTATGAAAATTTAATTTGGAGAATATTAGTGAACAGGAATTAGAAAATATTAATGTGAATGAAAATGGTCTGTTATTAAAGAAAGTATTAAATCAGCAGTTACAGAAATATTAGGGACAGTCTGTCAAAAAGCAATATGTATAAGAAATAAGTTCAGAGTGGAAGAGATATATGAATAGGGCTACAACATTTTGCAAAGATAGCAATTTGGTTGGTGGAGATCAACAAGTGTATGATGAACCTGAAGCTCTGGCCTACTTCGGACCCCCCCCCCCCAGCTCCTAACATGCATAAGGAAGATAAAGAATAAGGAGAAGAATATCACAGTAGAATTAATGAAACAAGGTTGAAGACATTACAGAAAATTATATATGAAGGGATTACTGAAGCACGGAATATAGAAACTATGCCAGAAGATTGGAATATGACTATAATTTGCCCTATTCATAAAAAGGGTGGTTAATTGGAATGAAATAATTATCAGGGATCTCACTTTTGAAAGTCACATTTTTACAAATGTTTTAGCAATGTGCATTGAGCCTTATTTTGAGAAAGTTGTCAGTGTGGTTTTAGGAAAAATCGATCAACAACTAAACATATCTTCGCACTGAGATAGTGTTTAGAGAAATTTCACGAAAATAATGTTGCGCTACATCAGTTATATGTAGATTTTAAACAACATTTGATTCCATTGACAGAACATATATCTTACATGTTGGGGCAGATCTTGGCATCCCATTAGATTTAATTAATTGAACCACAATGACTCTAAGACAATAAACAACGTCAAAATACAAAACAAGCTCTCTGATAGTTCCCCACACATCATGAAATCACACACTGTCAAGTATATTGATTATTATTATTGGGTTATAACAAATAATTATAAATATTTACAAATGTGGTTCAATTTTCAATAGATCCCATCCAGCTTGGCATATGTCGATGATGAGTGTGCCTTACAAGAAACTTAACTGCACGGAAAGAATCAGAAAATGAGGGTAATAAAGATTAACATAAATATATTATGGTAAACAATAATGACAGGGAAACTTATATATATATTTTTTTTTTCAAGGAACTGTGAAATGATAAAAAAATATCATTTTTTCATTACACATAAATTAGCATATTTTGAAAACAAGATTTTTCTCGAAAACAATTTTCTACAGGTGCAGATTCTACCGGAAATGCTATGTTTTGAGGCCCCCTAAATAAAAAAGAAGCATATTTACAAAAATGTCCGTGCACGCGTGCGTGTGTGTCTATCGATGAGTCTGTGGACAGCATAACTTCGGCTAAAAGTCAAAGGATGCAACAAAAAGATTTTCAAGAAAATTTCTTCACCACAAACTACTCTTTACATGGAACATTGTTTGAAAATTCTGTAACGATTTTGATTAAAATACCATATGTTTGAGATATTTTTATGAAAAATGAAATGTATATTTTGAATTTTCTGGCTATAGCCCCTGTAGTCCTGTTTACTCTGGATGACTTTTATAAAACTGGTAAACCGTAAGAAATAGACAAAATCTTACTGTACAAAATGTAAATCTCGCTAAAACACTCAATTTATGTCCAAATAAAGCTTTTTTTTTACAAAGGACTACTGCATTCTCCCTGACAGTAACAAAAGGACCGAGCTTCGATACCTGCTCAGCCGCCAGAAGATAGTCACGAAGTAATAATGTGGATATATAGCACAAACACTTGCTAGCAAGGTTTATTGCTCTGCTCAGAGGTATCTTTACACCTGACAAATTGCACACTGGTTCACACCACAAATGGTTATGTTTCCGTGTAATGCATACGCACCGCGGACCATCTCGCATTATCAGCAGTGTCTTGTTTATTTCAAGGAAGACTAACATTTCTTAATCTTACATTTTTTTTTGATAGAAATAACAATTTGAAGGAGACATAGGGCAATTTCAAAAAGTACTGTAAAGCTACAGTTAAAATATTAGAACAAAGTTTAAATTTTTTCTTCCCGAGGAAGTTTTTTATTGACGCAACGAAAGATAAACATAATCTTTAAACTATTAAAACAGAACTATTCATTGAAATTTAGGCTGTAACATTGTTGCATTACATCACACCTCTGATATAAGTTAGAAAATCTGATGTGTTACACTCACATGACTTTCTCTAACCATTCTTACAAACTCTTATTCCTATATCTTCTTCGTGTTAGTTGAGATAAACATTTGTACAAATTATCTTATTGCTTATTTCCTTGTAGGTACAAGGGGAATATGGGAATACAGTAGGCTTTGAGCGATAGTCAAATCTTTTAAAGCTTTCAAATCCCGTTCTATTTGCACGGCTAGTATATAAAAAACTGAATAATGATGTTCCATTCGATGAAAGTTTAAGTTTTCTAAACCAGATTCAAATAACAAGGAATATCTTCGTAATGGCTTAATGTACAAACAATTGTTGGGACATAAACTGTATGTTTTAACGAGATATATATTTTTTGTCTAGTAAGATTTAGTCTATCTCTTTCGGTTTACCAGTTATTCAAAATTCACGAAGGCTGAATACGACTACCCCAAAATTCAAAACATACATTTCGTTTCTCATAAAATATCTTAAACATATGATATTTTAATACAATATTTCCTCTCCTTACTGTACTTAGTAGAGGGGATAATAAACTTTCTTAGAAACTATACAAAATAAACAATGCTGTAGAGAAAAAACCCCTATCAATGGCACACTGTTTATTTTTGGCACTATCTATTTTCAAAATGTTCATTATTATTGATTTAAACCTGTTAATACCTTATCCTATTAAGTGCTGTCGCAAATCTGTTGTTTCTCGTGTTCCGCGTTTAGACTTTTTGATATAGGTTTTGTTTCCTCTGTATCTATCATGAAAAGGGAGTGAAAGTTTTTCGAAGTACCTAGATAGGAAAAATAACCTTCGTAAAAACAATTTCATATACGTATTAAGAGAACAAGATAGTCTGAACATAGTCTGAAGTTAGAAATATATATTAGTGACACTAAGAAACCAATAATATTGCAAATATTCCAGTTTTAGTTTTTGTCATTGTAAATAATTGTTTAGTTTCTGTTAATCTGATACGTATGACTAAATAATCGAGGTTCAGAATATAACTGATTATAATAAGATCAGCATGCAAAAGTGTAATTCTGTATTGCAAGTAGTTTTAGAGAAAAAGATACATGAACTTACGTGTTTTTAGATTAAATTATATTTTTTTCTAATGGATGAAATAACTTCTATAGAGCTAACTACATAAGCTATCAGTCCAAGTAACCACTTCAAATAATTGTAGTCTTTATATATTAAGTACCTGGGCGACCGAGCTTCGCTCAGCGTTTTTCGCCCAGTATGAATATAATAGAGAACGAGATGTGAATGTGATGGCTAAAAGTAAGTAGAGAAACCAATGTGAATGTAATATGCAGCATCTCTACTTCAAACATACAGAAAGTTGTATGATTCTTTGTGGAAGAGTGAGTAGAGAAACCACTGTGAATTGTGTTACTTAAAAGTGAGAGGAGAAAACAGTGTGAATGTAATAGCATTTCTATTTCAAACATACAGAACATGGCATGACTTATTTTAAAAGTGGGGATAAAAGTGTTTTTGGTGCAAAATCACGTTTTTTTATGGAAAACTGTTTATAGAAGAGTGAGTAGAGAAAGAAATGTGAATGTGTCACCTAAAAGTAAGTAGAGATAACACTGTGAATGTAATATGCAGCATATCTATTTTAAACATACAGAAAATTGTGTATTTATTTGTAGAAGAGTGAGTAGAGAAAGAGATATAAATGTGTTACCTGAAAGTGAGAGGAGAAAACAGTGTGAATGTAATAGCATTTATATTTCAAACATATAGAACATGGTACGACCTATTTTACAAGTGCGAATAAAAGTGTTTCTTGGTGCAAAATCACGTTTTTTATGGAAATTTATTTATAGAAGAGTGAGTAGAGAAAGAAATGTGAATGTGTTACCTAAAAGTGAGTAGAGAAATCATTGTGAAGGTAATATGCATGTAGGTATAAAAAAATTTAATCAAATCTTTAGAGTCATTTCTGAAATACCGGGAATATATATACAAGAATTGCGCAGTAGAAGCGGGAATAAAAAATGTTATTTTTTATGCAAAATCGCGTTTTTTCGGGAATTACGCCTACATAAATGAACTTAAAAAGCAAAACTCTATCTGAATACAAAATTTGATCGAAATCGTTAGAGCCGTTTCCAAGTTGCGCGGAATAAATACATATATATACAAGAATTGCTCATTTAATAATATAAACATTGATTAATATAAACATCAGAAAAAAATGTGATAACTTTAATTTACGAAGGTGTAGGTAATTTCACTATTCAGATTATCTTGTTCCATTAAAATAAGAGAAGGTAGAGGGAATCATATGAATGTAACACATTGGCTTTTTGTATTTAATTGATTTTAATTGAGAGAAACTTTGCAGTTATCGGGAGAAAGAACTGATTAGAGACAGCACTGTAAAAAAATTGTTTGACATGTTTTAAGGATATACGTGACTGAAGATTTGAAATTCTGAATTAAAAATACATTTTTTAAATATCTAATGGAATACAAATATCTTAGAGTACAAATTTCATCCATTTTGCTGTAATACTTAGAAATTATTATGAATTATTATTTATTTATGGCAACAAGCTTACTGCTGGCGTTTTTAAACACACAAGCCGTGTGTGGTTGCTTAAACCCGGGACATAAAGTCGCCCTTGGGGTATCGATCTCTGATGTGATGGCTAAGTACAAATCATCTGGGGAATATGTCGTACTGGCAAGTCGGCCGTGGTAGCTTAGTGGTTAGAGCAGCCGTTCGTGGTTCAAATCCCGGCTATGGCAATGAATTTTTCAGTTTCTGACTCAACCTCCTAAATTATTATGAAATTTGCTTATTATTTTAACTCTAGTTTCAAAATCGCCCTAAATTTCTCTAGGTATTTTTTGAGTCCAGGAATGGCTCAGTTAATGTAAAAATTTAAAACAAAGAATTTTTTTTCTGGAGTTCGATAAAATTTCAGTGACATATGTATCCTTAGAGAGAGGTACATAACGCAGACACTTACCCTGACGGAGATTCGACGCGACGTGTATCAGGCTCGATGAATCTACTGTGCCTGTTTTGTGGTCCTCTGGTATTTATAAACATGGGTCCTCTACAGCCAAGATTTTGAAGAGACGCACATTCTGCTGACAACTGCTACAAATCTGCTGAGTGAATATTTTCATTACGTGGTCATTTCACGATAAACTCGCTTGCAATTCTCCTAATACTTTCATCTCCACACCAGAAAACAAAAAATCCCATGTGTTACACTCACATGACTTTCTCTGCTTTTGTACTAGCCTTAAAAGCTATACCTACTTCATGGTAATTAAGATAAAGATTTGTACAAATTATCTTATTGCTAACTTTATTATAGGTACAAGGGGAATATAGTAGAACTACTACTATAGGAAAACTCAAACAAATAACAAGAAATATCTCCGAAATAAATCCTTCTGTAAAAAAATTTGACGATCTACATTTATGTATAGTAAGATTTAGTCTATCTCTTACGACTTTCCAGTTATACAAAAGTCAACACCTGCACTTCGTTTGCTATAAAATGTTTTACACATGAAGTATTTAATTAAAATCGATACAACCATTTTTAACAACGCCTACATTTTTTATAAATGTTCCATGTAAAGAATAGACTAGGGTGGAGAGATTTTCTTCAAAGTCTTTGCATGGCATGCTTGGAAGATAGTGCACCCAAATACCACATTTGGCATTTATTCAAGGCACTTCATAAACATTGAAAGTTTCGAATAAATTTTTTCACGCAAAAGTGTAGTTTTGGATGGGACATTTTCAACTTCCTCGGTTGCAACCCTGGAGGACCTTGATCTTAAGTATTAAATTTGATATCTAAGTTTTAGTTTTCGAGTTGTACAAAATTTGGATACTAACATTTCACCAGATCCGCTCTAAGAAACATACTTTCGTATCACTCCGCGCAATACATTTACAGCATAAGCAACTGCAAGGTATGCAATAACTGCTTAGATTCTATAAACTAATTACATCATTACTTTATATTTATAAGTAACTGTGTAAAATGCAGTGCATTACACTAAAATCGTTAAACGCATTCATTAGTGAATTTTAAAAGTGATACCATAAAGAAACTATGGGATCTATTTTCTGCTCTCTGTTTACCTCAAGTGTGCTTCTTATCTATAGGCAAAGATGGGTGCAGCGTAAAGCAGGGAAAATCCCGCCACGGGATTGGAACCCACGACCACCAAGGCGCTATGTGATGGAAGGTAGGCTCTTGTAGTTTTATGTTTCACTGAATCATTTAAATATGCTAATGGAAATGATGCACTGTAATATTAATCATCGAGCTGGTCATTACTTGCGATAATTAGACTTAAACATTTATAATTATAACATAAAGAGATTATATCACACAAATCTCCCTTACTTCAGTTAAGGGATGACCACCCTTATGTTTTCAGTCCACCTCCATGCGTAAAATAACACCCACCACTGTTGTAAACTTTGTTGGACACATTTTCAATTAGATAAAATTTCAAAATATACATTTCATTTGTCATACAAATATGTTAAACATATGGCATATACGTAATACGGAAAATAAAGACCAGAAGTAGGTTAATACCAAAGTTATGTAATTGTGGTAACTCTCAAGTAGTTTTGAAGGGAAAATAAGATATGCGAACAAACTACGCTTTGCATGCAAAATATATAAAAAAAAATTTTTAAAAAATATTTCTAATATATTTAAGTTATTTTTACGACACATAAAATCTATATGTTGAATTTTCTGTGAATATTTCTGAAGTTCTCTTTAATTTCAATGAGCTTTCCATAACTGGTAAATTGTATATTCCTTATTCTATTATTTATATTTTGAAGTGCTATAGTTCTTTGAATTACTGTTTTTTTCGGTGGGGAAATTTTGGTCACTATATTTTTGATATTTATCGGTTCAGTTATTAAGTATACTAGTGCAATAGGCGTAGTCAACATAATATATACAGGTGAGATATTAAGTCACTCAATGTTAGTGTTAAAAATTCGTCGAAATAGTAAAATTCGTTATCCAACAACCATCATTTTATTTTAGCCTAAAACTTCACTAGATGCGTATTGTCAGGAAGTCTATTATAAGATATAATGGTGCTCATCATCCTTAAGTTTCTTCAGTCTAGTGAATGGAGCATATAATTTATCAATATCTGTTCAGTTTGAATTTATTTACATTCTTATGTGACAATTTTACATTGTTAAATTTTTCTGCTGCTTAAAAAATAGTTTTATAACAAGTAAGGCATAAAATTCTAGTGACTTTCTTTCATAGAAGTACCACGCCCGCCTCTATAGCGTGATGGTTAGCGTGTCTGCCTCACGTTCAAGAGGTCGCGAGTTCGAATCTCGCTTAGGGTAAGTTATCCGTGTAAGGTTTTTTCCGAGGTTTTCCCTACCCTGAGAAAACGAATGTCGGGTAACTTAAAGCTCCATGGACCTCGGGCTCATTTGAGCATCATTTCACCCATTTCATTTCATTCATTCGTCCGATATGACGAAATGTTGGAGGACGTTAATTTTATAAATTAAAAAAAAAAAAAATGTGACTTCTAATTTAATTGTGACTAAAATAATTCTTAAAAATGTTATACTAGTGTTTTCAGCATCACTTGAGCTTTATCTAAGATTGAAAAAATGTTAGTCGTAACGTAACGAAAATTCAAATGCAACATACAGAAGCCAGTTTTAAAAATATTTGATTATTGTTTACCTTATAGTATTGTTACATATAGAGCAAAATTAGTGATAAATCTCTGTCTAAATTAATAAGAAATAGAGCAATAGTGTTTTATAAGTATAGTGAGTAGATAACACAACGTCATATCACTTTTATTCACTAATCAATTAAAGTTAGTGTTTTAATCATCTTCCAACGGTGAAAAAATAGTATATCGATGTTGTGATTTTTTTACATTAACATACAACGATATAAATGTTCTATTGGTATAGATATGAGATGGTTGCATAAAAGCTGGATACGAGAAGTGCGAACTACAGAACTCGACCGGAAGGAAGTGAACATGGTCTCAATTTTCAGCCAGCTACTTGTATTGTGTTACACGTGTTTGTTGAATCAGCTTTCTTCACAATCAGCATTTCCCAATTGTACAAACAACACACGTGCCTTAAAAATACACTTCTTCCTTATGATGTCATTTATATTTTATTATATGAATTTAATTATATTAATTATAATTAAAAACCAAATACAAAATGTACATATACTATAGATAACGTAACTTTTTTTTTTAAATTAACGTCCTCCAACATTGTGTCATATCGGACGAATGAATGAAATGAAATGGGTGAAATGATGCTCAAATGAGCCCGAGGTCCATGGAGCTTTAAGTTACCCGACATTCGTCTTCTCAGGGTAGGGAAAACCTCGGTAAAAGCCTTACCCGGATAACTTACCCTAAGCGAGATTTGAACTCGCGACCTCTTGAGCGTGAGGCAGACACGCTAACCATCACGCTACCGAGGCGGGCTAATAACGTAACCACAACCAAAAATCAATACTAATTTACCACTTCAAAAGAATATAAGTATTTCAAAATTCAAGTCAGTATATGTTCGAAAAACCTAACGCTACAAGAATATTTACGATTTATTACTTTTACAAAAGTCATTCAGAATAAAGAGAACATCATAGAACATTCACAAAAAATTAAATATTTACGCTTCATTTGTTATAAAAATATTTTAACATGTGGCAATTTAATACCTGAGCAATTTTAAGACAGTCAAAATGTTCCAAAAGCATTCTATAAAAAAAATATGATCCCGGACTTTCCTATAATTCTTCATGTCGTATTCCTGAAGATGAACTGAAATACTGAAGTGTAGTACTTAAGTGACTTTTCGTTTTTGAGTTATGTTCTGTTATCTGTGTGTGTGTCACTCTGTGGACAACATAACCCAAAAAACGAAAAGTCAGTTACAAACTAAAGTTAGTATTTAACTTTAATGTCTTTCAGTGATGTGACACGAAGATTTTGAAGAAAACAGCCCCGCGCTAAACTACCCTTTACATGGAAATTATTTGGAAAAATTCGATTTCTTCAAAAATGCCTCTAACGATTTTTATTAAAACGACATATGTTTAAGATATTTTTATGAAAAATTAAATGTATATTTTGAATTTTCTGGCTATAGCCCATGTAGTTCTGATCACTCTGAGTGACATTCGAATAACTCGTAAACCGTAAGAGATAACAAAACCTTACTGTACAAAAAATGAAGATCTCGCCAAAACTCACAATTTGTCTGAATCAATTTTTTTGTAGAATGAACCGTTTCGGACATATTCCTTGTTGTTTGTGTCAGTTTCGGAAAACTGAAAACTTTGGTGAAATGGAACATCGTTGCTCATGTTTTTATATGTTAAGAGTACAAAGAGAACGCAATCAAAGATTTGACTCACTCAAAGCCTACTGTATTCTCGTATTCCCCTTGTACCTACAAGGAAATAAGCAATAAGATAATTTGTACAAATGTTTATCTCAACACGAAGAAGATATAGGAATAAGAGTTTGTAACAATAATTACTAGAAGAATAGAGAAAGTCATGTGAGTGCAATACATCAGAATTTTTCTTAGATTTCAGTTTTACTTGATTCCTATGTAAATTTACGAACCTACCCCAAATGTCATACCCTCCGAAGTTCTAAAAATGTACATATTTAACGACTGTCTTATTTATTGGCTCACAAATTATAGGAGTTGTAAAACAGAAAAAAATCTAACAAGTTCATAAAGATAAACATTTATTTCTGTACAACTATAACGTTTAATTACAATGAAACACATTTATTTCCACTATGCTAAGCTGTCACAAGATTTCACAATCAAACTTCTCTTACGAATTAGACGGAAAAACCTTTCAATCAGAGAAATGGCTGGTATCTTTGCGAGAGTACGGCTGAATAGGGCACGTCGATGCACTCTTTGTCAATCCCAATGGACAATCTATGACATTAACTCGTCTACCTCTTAAACAAAGCACAGCAGCAAAAAACTTTTCTTAACAAAAAGTGTTTAAACTCATGTTATATATCAGTTCCCAAGGTTTGTCGGTCTACTTTTGGGACATCCTGTATATACATGGGTAGGAAGTATCTATGTGGTGGAGAGGGGAGCACATCTAGGTGGGACACCCTGTATATACATGGGTAGGAAGTATCTATGTGGTGGAGAGAGAAGCACATCTAGGTGGGACTACCTGTATATATATGGGTAGGAAGTATCTATGTGGTGGAGAGGGGAGCACATCTAGGTGGGACACCCTGTATATATATGGGTAGGAAGTATCTATGTGGTGGAGAGAGGAGCACATCTAGGTGGGACAGCCTGTATATATATATATATATATATATATATATATATATATATATATATATATATATATATATATATATGGGTAGGAAGTATCTATGTGGTGGAGAGAGGAGCACATCTAGGTGGGACTACCTGTATATATATGGGTAGGAAGTATCTATGTGGTGGAGAGGGGAGCACATCTAGGTGGGACACCCTGTATATATGGGTAGGAAGTATCTATGTGGTGGAGAGAGGAGCACATCTAGGTGGGACACCCTGTATATACATGGGTAGGAAGTATCTATGTGGTGGAGAGAGGAGCACATCTAGGTGGGACACCCTGTATATATATGGGTAGGAAGTATCTATGTGGTGGAGAGGGGAGCACATCTATGTGGGACAGCCTGTATATATATGGGTAGGAAGTATCTATGTGGTGGAGAGAGGAGCACATCTAGGTGGGACACCCTGTATATATATGGGTAGCAAGTATCTATGTGGTGGAGAGGGGAGCACATCTAGGTGGGACAGCCTGTATATACATGGGTAGGAAGTATCTATGTGGTGGAGAGGGGAGCACATCTAGGTGGGACAGCCTGTATATACATGGGTAGGAAGTATCTATGTGGTGGAGAGAGAAGCACATCTAGGTGGGACTACCTGTATATACATGGGTAGGAAGTATCTATGTGGTGGAGTGAGGAGCACATCCAGGTGGGACTACCTGTATATATATGGGTAGGAAGTATCTATGTGGTGGAGAGAGGAGCACATCTAGGTGGGACAGCCTGTATATACATGGGTAGGAAGTATCTATGTGGTGGAGAGGGGAGCACATCTAGGTGGGACAGCCTGTATATACATGGGTAGGAAGTATCTATGTGGTGGAGAGAGGAGCACATCCAGGTGGGACTACCTGTATATATATGGGTAGGAAGTATCTATGTGGTGGAGAGAGGAGCACATCTAGGTGGGACAGCCTGTATATACATGGGTAGGAAGTATCTATGTGGTGGAGAGGGGAGCACATCTAGGTGGGACAGCCTGTATATACATGGGTAGGAAGTATCTATGTGGTGGAGAGAGGAGCACATCTAGGTGGGACACCCTGTATATATATGGGTAGGAAGTATCTATGTGGTGGAGAGGGGAGCACATCTAGGTGGGACAGCCTGTATATACATGGGTAGGAAGTATCTATGTGGTGGAGAGAGGAGCACATCCAGGTGGGACTACCTGTATATATATGGGTAGGAAGTATCTATGTGGTGGAGAGAGGAGCACATCTAGGTGGGACTACCTGTATATATATGGGTAGGAAGTATCTATGTGGTGGAGAGAGAAGGACATCTAGGTGGGACACCCTGTATATATATGGGTAGGAAGTATCTATGTGGTGGAGAGGGGAGCACATCTAGGTGGGACTACCTGTATATATATGGGTAGGAAGTATCTATGTGGTGGAGAGAGGAGCACATCTAGGTGGGACACCCTGTATATATATGGGTAGGAAGTATCTATGTGGTGGAGAGAGGAGCACATCTAGGTGGGACACCCTGTATATATATGGGTAGGAAGTATCTATGTGGTGGAGAGGGGAGCACATCTAGGTGGGACAGCCTGTATATACATGGGTAGGAAGTATCTATGTGGTGGAGAGAGGAGCACATCTAGGTGGGACACCCTGTATATACATGGGTAGGAAGTATCTATGTGGTGGAGAGGGGAGCACATCTAGGTGGGACACCCTGTATATATGGGTAGGAAGTATCTATGTGGTGGAGAGGGGAGCACATCTAGGTGGGACACCTGTATATATGGGTAGGAAGTATCTATGTGGTGGAGAGGGGAGCACATCTAGGTGGGACATCCTGTATATATATGGGTAGGAAGTATCTATGTGGTGGAGAGTGGAGCACATCTAGGTGGGACACCCTGTATATATATGGGTAGGAAGTATCTATGTGGTGGAGAGAGGAGCACATCTAGGTGGGACACCCTGTATATATATGGGTAGGAAGTATCTATGTGGTGGAGAGAGGAGCACATCTAGGTGGGACTACCTGTATATATATGGGTAGGAAGTATCTATGTGGTGGAGAGAGGAGCACATCTAGGTGGGACACCCTGTATATATGGGTAGGAAGTATCTATGTGGTGGAGAGGGGAGCACATCTAGGTGGGACTACCTGTATATATATGGGTAGGAAGTATCTATGTGGTGGAGAGAGGAGCACATCTAGGTGGGACACCCTGTATATATATGGGTAGGAAGTATCTATGTGGTGGAGAGAGGAGCACATCTAGGTGGGACACCCTGTATATATATGGGTAGGAAGTATCTATGTGGTGGAGAGAGGAGCACATCTAGGTGGGACACCCTGTATATACATGGGTAGGAAGTATCTATGTGGTGGAGAGAGGAGCACATCTAGGTGGGACACCCTGTATATACATGGGTAGGAAGTATCTATGTGGTGGAGAGAGGAGCACATCTAGGTGGGACTACCTGTATATATATGGGTAGGAAGTATCTATGTGGTGGAGAGAGAAGCACATCTAGGTGGGACACCCTGTATATATATGGGTAGGAAGTATCTATGTGGTGGAGAGGGGAGCACATCTAGGTGGGACTACCTGTATATATATGGGTAGGAAGTATCTATGTGTTGGGAGAGAAGGACATCTAGGTGGGACACCCTGTATATATATGGGTAGGAAGTATCTATGTGGTGGAGAGAGGAGGACATTTAGGTGGGACACCCTGTATATATGGGTAGGAAGTATCTATGTGGTGGAGAGGGGAGGACATCTAGGCGGTATGCGGTGTGGCCACGTGGTCTGGTTGAGGTGCTTCATCTCCTCTAGGATGTGGTTGTAGACCTCTGCCGTCGCTCTAGGACCCCACAAGAAGTCCCAGTGTGTGAAGTAAGGCACATGTCGCACCTCCACGAGGTTGCCGAGCTCGTGCACCAGCCAGTTCACCTCCTGAAACAAGCATACACCCCTTGTATCTACACAAGAAGTCCCAGTGTGTGAAGTAAGGCACATGTCGTACCTCCACGAGGTTGCCGAGCTCGTGCACCAGCCAGTTCACCTCCTGAAACAAGCATACACCCCTTGTATCTACACAAGTCCCAGTGTGTGAAGTAAGGCACATGTACCTCCACGAGATTGCCGAGCTCGTGCACCAGCCAGTTCACCTCCTGAAACAAGCATACACCCCTTGTATCTACACAAGTCCCAGTGTGTGCAGTAAGGCACATGTCGCACCTCCACGAGGTTGCCGAGCTCGTGCACCAGCCAGTTCACCTCCTGAAACAATCATACACCCCTTGTATCTACACAAGTCCCAGTGTGTGAAGTAAGGCACATGTCGCACCTCCACGAGGTTGCTGAGCTCCTGCACCAGCCAGTTCACCTCCTGAAACATTCATACACCCCTTGTATCTACACAAGTCCCAGTGTGTGAAGTAAGGCACATGTCGCACCTCCACGAGGTTGCCGAGCTCGTGCACCAGCCAGTTCACCTCCTGAAACAATCATACACCCCTTGTATCTACACAAGTCCCAGTGTGTGAAGTAAGGCACATGTCGCACCTCCACGAGGTTGCCGAGCTCCTGCACCAGCCAGTTCACCTCCTGAAACAATCATACACCCCTTGTATCTACACAAGTCCCAGTGTGTGAAGTAAGGCACATGTCGCACCTCCACGAGGTTGCCCAGCTCGTGCACCAGCCAGTTCACCTCCTGAAACAATCATACACCCCTTGTATCTACACAAGTCCCAGTGTGTGCAGTAAGGCACATGTCGCACCTCCACGAGGTTGCCCAGCTCGTGCACCAGCCAGTTCACCTCCTGAAACAGTCATACACCCCTTGTATCTACACAAGTCCCAGTATGTGAAGTAAGGCACATGTCGCACCTCCACGAGGTTGACCAGCTCTTGCACCAGCCAGTTCACCTCCTGAAACAATCATACACCCCTTGTATCTACACAAGAAGTCCCAGTGTGTGAAGTAAGGCACATGTCGTACCTCCACGAGGTTGCCCAGCTCGTGCACCAGCCAGTTCACCTCCTGAAACAATCATACACCCCTTGTATCTACACAAGTCCCAGTGTGTGAAGTAAGGCACATGGCGCACCTCCACGAGGTTGCCCAGCTCGTGCACCAGCCAGTTCACCTCCTGAAACAATCATACACCCCTTGTATCTACACAAGAAGTCCCAGTGTGTGAAGTAAGGCACATGTCGTACCTCCACGAGGTTGCCCAGCTCGTGCACCAGCCAGTTCACCTCCTGAAACAATCATACACCCCTTGTATCTACACAAGTCCCAGTGTGTGAAGTAAGGCACATGTCGTACCTCCACGAGGTTGCCCAGCTCGTGCACTAGCCAGTTCACCTCCTGAAACAATCATACACCCCTTGTATCTACACAAGTCCCAGTGTGTGAAGTAAGGCACATGTACCTCCACGAGGTTGCCCAGCTCGTGCACCAGCCAGTTCACCTCCTGAAACAATCATACACCCCTTGTATCTACACAAGTCCCAGTGTGTGAAGTAAGGCACATGTCGCACCTCCACGAGGTTGCCCAGCTCGTGCACCAGCCAGTTCACCTCCTGAAACAATCATATACCCCTTGTACCTACACAAGTCCCAGTGTGTGAAGTAAGGCACATGTACCTCCACGAAGTTTGCCCAGCTCGTGCACCAGCCAGTTCACCTCCTGAAACAATCATATACCCCTTGTACCTACACAAGTCCCAGTGTGTGAAGTAAGGCACATGGCGCACCTCCACGAGGTTGCCCAGTTCGTGCACCAGCCAGTTTACCTTCTGAAACAATCATACACCCCTTGTATCTACACAAGTCCCAGTGTGTGAAGTAAGGCACATGGCGCACCTCCACGAGGTTGCCCAGCTCGTGCACCAGCCAGTTCACCTCCTGAAACAATCATACACCCCTTGTACCTACACAAGTCCCAGTGTGTGAAGTAAGGCACATGGCGCACCTCCACGAGGTTGCCCAGCTCGTGCACCAGCCAGTTCACCTCCTGAAACAATCATACATCCCTTGTATCTACACAAGTCCCAGTGTGTGAAGTAAGGCACATGGCGCACCTCCACGAGGTTGCCCAGCTCGTGCACCAGCCAGTTCACCTCCTGAAACAATCATACATCCCTTGTATCTACACAAGTCCCAGTGTGTGAAGTAAGGCACATGTCGCACCTCCACGAGGTTGCCCAGCTCGTGCACCAGCCAGTTCACCTCCTGAAACAATCATACACCCCTTGTACCTACACAAGTCCCAGTGTGTGAAGTAAGGCACATGGCGCACCTCCACGAGGTTGCCCAGCTCGTGCACCAGCCAGTTCACCTCCTGAAACAATCATACACCCCTTGTATCTACACAAGTCCCAGTGTGTGAAGTAAGGCGCATGTCGCACCTCCACGAGGTTGCCGAGCTCGTGCACCAGCCAGTTCACCTCCTGAAACAATCATACACCCCTTGTACCTACAGAAAAACCCATCTATCTCATGTGTTCCACTCACATGACCTTCTCTAATCTTGTACTAACCATTCTTACAAACTCTTATTTCTATATCTTCTTCATGTTAGTACAGATATCTGACGTGTTGCACTCACATGACTTTCTCTACTCTTGTACTAACCATTCTTACAAACCCTTATTCCTATATCTTCTTCATGTTAATACAGATATCTGATGTGTTACACTCACATGACTTTCTCTACTCTTGTACTAACCATTCTTACAAACTCTTATTGCTATATCTTCTTCATGCTAATACAGATATCTGACGTGTTACACTCACATGACTTTCTCTACTCTTGTACTAACCATTCTTACAAACTCTTATTGCTATATCTTCTTCATGTTAATACAGATATCTGACGTGTTGAACTCACATGACTTTCTCTACTCTTGTACTAACCATTCTTACAAACTCTTATTCCTATATCTTCTTCATGTTAATACAGATATCTGATGTGTTACACTCACATGACTTTCTCTACTCTTGTACTAACCATTCTTACAAACTCTTATTCCTATATCTTCTTCATGTTAATACAGATATCTGACGTGTTACACTCACATGACTTTCTCTACTCTTGTACTAACCATTCTTACAAACTCTTATTGCTATATCTTCTTCATGTTAATACAGATATCGGACGTGTTACACTCACATGACTTTCTCTACTCTTGTACTAACCATTCTTACAAACTCTTATTCCTATATCTTCTTCATGTTAATACAGATATCTGACGTGTTACACTCACATGACTTTCTCTACTCTTGTACTAACCATTCTTACAAACTCTTATTGCTATATCTTCTTCATGTTAATACAGATATCTGACGTGTTACACTCACATGACTTTCTCTACTCTTGTACTAACCATTCTTACAAACTCTTATTCCTATATCTTCTTCATGTTAATACAGATATCTGACGTGTTACACTCACATGACTTTCTCTATTCTTGTACTAACCATTCTTACAAACTCTTATTCCTATATCTTCTTCATGTTAATACAGATATCTGACGTGTTACACTCACATGACTTTCTCTACTCTTGTACTAACCATTCTTACAAACTCTTATTCCTGTATCTTCTTCGTGTTAATACAGATATCTGACGTGTTACACTCACATGACTTTCTCTACTCTTGTACTAACCATTCTTACAAACTCTTATTCCTATATCTTCTTCATGTTAATACAGATATCTGGTGTGTTACACTCACATGACTTTCTCTACTCTTGCACTAACCATTCTTACAAACTCTTATTCCTATATCTTCTTCATGTTAATACAGATATCTGACGTGTTGCACTCACATGACTTTCTCTACTCTTGTACTAACCATTCTTACAAACTCTTATTCCTATATCTTCTTCATGTTAATACAGATATCTGACGTGTTGCACTCACATGACTTTCTCTACTCTTGTACTAACCATTCTTACAAACTCTTATTCCTATATCTTCTTCATGTTAATACAGATATCTGACGTGTTGCACTCACATGACTTTCTCTACTCTTGTACTAACCATTCTTACAAACTCTTATTCCTATATCTTCTTCATGTTAATACAGATATCTGACGTGTTACACTCACATGACTTTCTCTATTCTTGTACTAACCATTCTGACAAACTCTTATTCCTATATCTTCTTCGTGTTAATACAGATATCTGACGTGTTACACTCACATGACTTTCTCGACTCTTGTACTAACCATTCTTACAAACTCTTATTCCTATATCTTCTTCATGTTAATACAGATATCTGACGTGTTACACTCACATGACTTTCTCTACTCTTGTACTAGCCATTCTTACAAACTCTTATTCCTATATCTTCTTCATGTTAATACAGATATCTGATGTGTTACACTCACTTGACTTTCTCTACTCTTGTACTAACCATTCTTACAAACTCTTCGTCATATTAGTGGACATAAACATTTGCGAACATTCATTTTCTTGTAGGTACAAGGGGAATATTAGAGTACAGTGAACTTTGAGTGATAATGAAATATTTTAAAGCTTTCAAACTCCGTTCTCATTGTACCGTTAAAGTATAAAATATTAATAAAATAGTTCACTCTCCCAAGAGTGACATAAATTATGTATTTTACCGAGATCTACATTTCTTGTATAGTATGATTTGATCTATCTCTTACGGTTTACCAGTTATACAAATGTCACTCAGAGTAAAGACGACTACAGGGGCTATAGGCACAAGATTCAAAATATAAATTTTATTTGTTATACAAATATCTTAAACATATGTAGTTTTAATAAAAATCGTTAGAGGTATTTGTAAGAAAATAGAAATTTTCCAAAATGTTTCCATGTAAAGGGTAGTTTAAGCTGGAGCAATTTTCTTTAAAATCTTCGTGTCGCATCCTTGAAAGACATTAAACTTAAATACCAACTTTGGTTTTTAACCGACTTTTCGTTTTGAGTTATGCTGTCCACAAACATGCAGACTTTTTTGTAAAACACGTTTTTCGTTGACCTCAAAAGATACATTTCTGGTGAACTCTGTACCTTGAATGTAGGGTGGAATACAATACTTGCTCTACTTACTTACATTTCAATGTTTCAGTCCGTGTACCTTTGAAAGAGGGAGAGAGAATGGTGCTGCAGAATTAGAGCATCCGAGTGTGAAAGACAATCAATATAGGTACCTACTGTTACTCCCAGGGAATTATTTCCGTATTACAGGAGACGTAAAAACACTGGCGCAGTGTGGGTTGTATAATCCAGGATTAAAATATTGGTATTTCCAAGCATCTGTAAAAGTGGGGCCCACTAAAGGTGGCTGGCTCTCCTCATTCTGGAGCTACCTACCTACCTACCTATGTGGCATATTACTTTCTCTACTCACTCTTCTACAAACACTTACCTATTCCTACATCTACTTTACGTTAATACACAAGAATATATACACAAGAATATATATAAAGTGCGTGTGTGTGACAGTGAACAACAATTGAAAATGAAAAGTCGGTTAAGAACCAAAGATGGTATATAAGTTTAATGTCTTTCAAAGATACGATAAGATAATTTTTCGGAATTTTTTATTTTCTCGAAAATGGTTCTAAAGATTTCGATTAAAATGCCATATATTTAAGATATTCTTATAACAAATGAAATGTATATTTTTAATTTTCTGATTGTAGCCCATGTAGTTTTGTTTACTCTGGATGACTTTCGTATAACTGGTAAACCGAAAGAAATAGAACAAATCGTACTATACCATAAAAAAACCGTAGACCTTGCATTTTTTATATGTTTACCGTGCAAATAGAACGGAATTTGAAAACTTTAAGAGGATTGACTATCGCTCAAAGCCTACTGTATTCTAATATTCCCCTTGTACCTACAAGGAAATAAGCAATAAGATAATTTGTACAAATGTTTATCTCAACTAACATGAAGAATACATAGGAATAAGAGTTTGTAAGAATGGATAGTACAAGCGAAGAGAAAGTCATGTGACTGCAACGAATCAGATTTTTCTCTAATTATTGTGGAGCAATCTATTTCAAAACCTTATTAAATCTAATGTCTCTAAACGAGCTATTCTTGTATATAAATATATTTCCCGTATCTTGGAAAAAGTCTAGTGATTTGGATCAAATTTTGTAACCAGATAAGATTTTGCTTCTTAAGTTCATCTATATAGGTGCAATTTTAAACAAAAATACATTTTTATTCACTCTTCTACAAATAATTCATACAATTTTGTGTGTGTTTCAAATACAAATGCTACCTATTACATTCACACCGCTTTCTCGCATCAATTTTAGGTAACACATTCACATCTCTTTCTCTACACATCCTTCTACAAGTAAGTCATACAATTTTGTGCATATTTGAAATAGAAATGCTACGTATTACATTCACTCCACTTTCTCGCCTCAATTTTAGGTAACACATTCACATATCTTTCTCTGCTCACTCTTCTACAAATAATTCATACAATTTTGTGTATGTTTGAAATAGAAATGCTACGTATTACATTCACACCACTTTCTCGCCTCAATTTTAGGTAACACATTCACATATCTTTCTCTGCTCACTCTTCTACAAATAATTCATACAATTTTGTGCATATTTGAAATAGAAATGCTACGTATTACATTCACACCACTTTCTCGCCTCAATTTTAGGTAACACATTCACATCTCTTTCTCTACTCACTCTTCTACAAATAATTCATACAATTTTGTGCACGTTTGAAATAGAAATGCTACGTATTACATTCACACCGCTTTCTCGCATCAATTTTAGGTAACACATTCACATCTCTTTCTCTACACATCCTTTTACAAATAATTCATACAATTTTGTGCATGTTTGAAATAGAAATGCTGCGTATTAAATTCACAGTACTTTCTCGCCTCAATGTTAGGTAACACATTCACATCTCTTTCTCTACTCACTCTTCTACAAATAATTCATACAATTTTGTGTATGTTTGAAATAGAAATGCTACGTATTACATTCACACCACTTTCTCGCCTCAATTTTAGGTAACACATTCACATCTCATTCTCTACTCACTCTTCTACAAATAATTCATACAATTTTGTGCATGTTTGAAATAGAAATGGTACGTATTACATTCACAGGCTACGGAGGCGGTCTCGCTCTATTTTACTTTGACCGCACAATATGCAAATTACAAATGTTATGCTGTAATTGTTGGAAATAGTTTTGTTTTCAAATACATTATTCACGAAGCCTCAAAATATATATTTTCAGATAAATCTGAGCTTAGGATTTTTAACTGTAATGCAATATCTATGTAGATACTATTTGTGTAGTAAAGAAAGTAAATAAACAGAGTAGAGACTGTAGTTGAGAGGGATACAAGTGTTTGAACATTCAAAGCAATAACAAAGCATATTTCGGAATTGGTTAATGCCATGCAAAATGTTACTTGACATAAATTGTCTGTTTTAACGAGACGTACATTTTTTCTACAGCAATATTTTGTGTCTGTCATGTATTTTAATGAAACGCTTTGAGAAAATAACAAATACCAAGCGTTTTTTTACTGTACCTACAATATTAAGAGTACGGAATTTTAGGAAATGTTTCAGTAATTTCCTGCAGTATACAATAGTATCTTTACTTGTGAGTAGAGAAAGAGGCAGACAGGAAGTTCCGTCAGTCTACACGTGTTTCATTTCGTCTGCGAAGCAGCTGCGATAGCAGTTTACTGAAGAATTGCACAAATTAAAAATGATGCGCATTTCAGACATCACCTAAGTCAGCTATAATAGTACATTCATATGACTTTATTTTTATATGCGTCTTCTCTATTAGGCAGAAAGTAGCTATAGACGGTATTCTATACCAACCCAGATTTCACCTCAAATGCAAGTTTTAAAATTATCTCAAACAAACAGAAAAAGAATATTTATTTTTAATAAAAACTGTTAAGTTATGTACCGATATGAACAGCATAACTGAAAAATGTGATGTGTCGCACTCACATGACTTTCTCTACTCTTGTACTGATCATTCTTACAAACTCTTATTCCTATATCTTCATGTTAATACAGATATCTGACGTGTTACACTCACATGACTTTCTCTACTCTTGTACTAACCATTCTTACAAACTCTTATTCCTATATCTTCTTCATGTTAATACAGATATCTCACGTGTTACACTCACATGACTTTCTCTACTCTTGTACTAACCATTGTTACAAACTCTTATTCCTATATCTTCTTAATGTTAATACAGATATCTGATGTGTTACACTCACATGACTTTCTCTACTCTTGTACTAACCATTCTTACAAACTCTTATTCCTATATCTTCTTCATGTTAATACAGATATCTGACGTGTTACACTCACATGACTTTCTCTACTCTTGTACTAACCATTCTTACAAACTCTTATTCCTATATCTTCTTCATGTTAATACAGATATCTGACGTGTTACACTCACATGACTTTCTCTACTCTTGTACTAACCATTCTTACAAACTCTTATTCCTATATCTTCATGTTAATACAGATATCTGACGTGTTACACTCACATGACTTTCTCTACTCTTGTACTGATCATTCTTACAAACTCTTATTCCTATATCTTCATGTTAATACAGATATCTGACGTGTTACACTCACATGACTTTCTCTACTCTTGTACTAACCATTCTTACAAACTCTTATTCCTATATCTTCTTCATGTTAGTTGAGATAAACATTTGTACAAGGGGAATATGGGAATACATTAGACTTTAAATAATAGTTAAATGCTTTAAAGCTTAAAAATTCCGTACTCTTTGCAGGGCCAAGAGATAGAAAAGTAACAACGACCTTCCATTTGAGAAAAGTATAAGTATTACAAAACTCAAGAATAACAAGGAACATCTCCGAAATGGTTCTCTCTACAAAAAAATTCACTCATACATAAATTGTGTGGTTTAGCGAGATCTACAATTTTTTTTTTTTTTTTGTTTTTTTTTTTTTTTTTTTTTTTTTACCGGTTATACAAAAGTCATCCATACAGGGACTATACCCAGAAAATTTAAAATGTACATTTCATTTGTCGTACAAGTATAAACATATGGCATTTTAATCAAAATCGTTAGAGCCATTTTCAAGAAAATCAAAATGTAAAGGTTAGTTTAGGGTGGGGCTGTTTTCTTCAAAATCTTCGTGTCTCAACTGGAACCCATCTTTGGTTTTTAACTGATTTTTACTTTCTCTACTGTAAGTAGGGGAAGTATTGTATTCCACCCAAAAATTCTATGTCGAGATTTCACCGGAAATATATGTTTTGAGACCCCCTGAATCCAAAAGAAGCATTTTTAGAAAAAGGTCCGTATGTGTGTCTGTGTGTCAGTCTGTGTGTCAGTTTGTGGACAGCATAACTCAAAAACGAAACGTCGGTTAAAAACGAAAGTTGGTATTTAAATTTAATGTCTTTCAAGGATGCGACACAAAGATTTTGAAGAAAATAGCCCCAACCTAAACTACCCTTTACATGGAAAATGTTTCGGAAATGTTGAGTTTCTTGAAAATGGCTCTAACGATTTTGATTAAAATGTCATATGTTTGAGATATTTTGATAACAAATGAAATGTATATCTTGAATTTTCTGGCTATAGCCCCTGTAGTCGTATTTACTCTGGACGACTTTTGCATAACTGGTAAACCGTTAGAGATAGACCAAATTATACTATACAAAAAATGTAGATCTTGCTAAAATACACAATTTATGCCTCAATAAATTTTCTTGTAGAGTGAACCATTTCGGAGATATTCCTTGTTATGTGTGTGAGTTTCGGAAAACTTAGAAGTTTTGTGAAATGGATCATCGTTGTTCATTTTTTATTTTATATATTAAGTGTGCAAAGACAACAGAATCTCAAACATTTGACTATCGCACAAAGCCTACTGTATTCCCATATTCCCCTTGTACCTACAAGGAAATAAACAATAAGATAATTTGTACAAATGTTTATCTCAACTAACATGAAGATATAGGAATAAGAGTTTGTAAGAATGGTTAGTACAAGAGTAGAGAAAGTCATGTGAGTGCATCACATCTTTAAAAAATGCAACGTTTTAGTAAAGCAAAGAGGATGATGAAAGTGTGTAGAGAAGCTGGTGTGAGTGTGACATTAGGAACAGCCACAGTGAGAGTGAGTGTAGTTTTTGTGTGTAAACATTAGCAAAGGCGGCGCTGAGATAAGAGGTTGTGAGATTACTCACTCTGTGACCCACGACGGGGTCCAGCTCGCTGTAGAACACGCTGCTGGGCGCTGTAACAAGCTTCAGGTCGTACTCTGGCGGCGTCTTCCTCGAGTACACCATCAGGTTACTCAGAGGCCCATAGTCGAACTGGCGGAATATTCCTGCAATATGTACACACGCCCTTTTAATACTACATGGAATGAAAATGAGATGGCGGGGGAAACCGGAGAACCCGGAGGAAACCCGTCCCTAGTACCGCTTCGTCCACAAATCCCACATGCGGTTGAACCTTTTTGAGAAGCGAATGGTCCTGGGAGTGAAATTTAAATTCTTTATATTTTTACTAGCGGACCCAACAGACTTTGTCCTGTTTACACGTTCTATATCCAAAAACTATACAATTGTGTGAATAAACTAGAATGTCAATGTAAAAGAAAGAAGAAAAAATAAAAACTTCGCTAATACCAGGAATTTCGTTTCTTCTGTGGGTTAGAAGTCGCCACTGCGCATGCTCTATAGCGGGAAGATGGCCACGTTTGTTGTAACTACGCGATTATATTACTGTATAAGAAATCGTGCCAAACAGGGTGGGCGGGAGGGTGGGAGGGTTCCAGGTCGTACCTATAATGCACTACAACACAACACCACTAAGTAATTACTTCATTCCTTTTAATCTGAACAACGTACTTTAGCTTAGGTATATTATAAACAGTGAATCATAAGAACGCACGCACGCACACTCAAGTGTTTGTTGTGATCAGTAAGTGCTAAGGTGACCATGTGCAGAGATGATTGTGCTTTACTTGGATGGGAAATGCTGCATTATACAGGATAATGCCATTCTGGCAGTTTGTCACAATAGCTCAGTGGTAGAGCATCCACCCGGTAAGCGGAAGGTCTGTGGTTCAAATCCCAGTTGTGGCATTGAATTTTTAAGTTCCAGTTCTACCCTTCAAACTTTGCCCACACACGGCTTGTGTGTTTAAAAACACCAACAGTAAGTTTGTTGGCACAAATAAATAATTATTTATATACCTTTGTCATCTATCTCCTTTGCTTTTATAACGGTTACTACCATTTGTTATATAATGTTTTAATGGTTGTTGGCTCTCTAACACAATTTGAACAATGCATATTATTTAATTACACTTTAAAAGTGTTCTTCAATAAATAATAATATATTAAATTTATAGGTTAGCGGGATGTATAGATCATTGGAATTGATGACAAATCTTGGAAAATGCTCACTTCTACACTGCACCTTGCACATTTGCACAATGTATAATGTTGAAGTATACTTTTAATTACTTTTTCTCAATAAGCGCGCATTTTTAATGCGATATTAATGCGACAAAAACGTCCTAGAATCCTATCGTGGAACAAAATACAGCGATCGCAGCGCTGCTTGACCGATCCAATGGTCAACCTAAACCATCCAAAGATTTGCAGCACGCAAATTAATTAGTTAATTAATTATATATAAACATGTGTATGAAGTTAATACTTGGCACGCTTAAGGGTGCTCTATGACACAATCTGTTTGATAGTTTTGAGGGAATTAATAGTTCAACTCATTCATAATGTGAAAATAGGTTTTATTTTATGAAACCTGTTGTGCAGTTTTGCATGTGTGAGACTGTGCAGTTTTCAGGAGTTGGTATTAATGTTTTGCTTACATACATACGTCAACACTTCAACAGCTGTTCCCTGATAACGCACGTTTTCTTCTACATAGTCACAATTCCTTGACCTTTTCATTCTACCCACGTGCCAGTGGTGTCTTTGCTCTTTTACCCACTTTTCCATCTTCATCTCCTCCTTATCTTACGCTTCTAATCTAAGTTCTGTCTCCTCTTCTTATCCCATCCATTTCTACCAGCTATATCGTGCATTTCTCACTCACTATAACAACTTTGTTACATTCTTCTAACTAAAACTTTTAAGAGAACACGACTTACTCAATATACAGAAATTACACCCTTTTCTCTGAAAGTATTTAAAGCACAGGATCACACATTTCTAATCACAAAGTCACTCGTATCAGTTTAATAGAAATTTAAAAAGTCATGTGTTGCACTCACATGACTTTCTCTACTCTTGTACTAACCATTCTTACAAACTCTTATTCCTATATCCTCTTCATGTTAATACAGATATCTGACGTGTTACACTCACATGACTTTCTCTACTCTTGTACTAACCATTCTTACAAACTCTTATTCCTATATGTTCTTCATGTTAATACAGATATCTGACGTGTTACACTCACATGACTTTCTCTACTCTTGTACTAACCATTCTTACAAACTCTTATTCCTATATCTTCTTCATGTTAATACAGATATCTGATGTGTTACACTCACATGACTTTCTCTACTCTTGTACTTACCATTCTTACAAACTCTTATTCCTATATCTTCTTTATGTTAATACAGATATCTGATGTGTTACACTCACATGACTTTCTTTACTCTTGTACTAACCATTCTTACAAACTCTTATTCCTATATCTTCTTCATGTTAATACAGATATCTGACGTGTTACACTCACATGACTTTCTCTACTCTTGTACTAACCATTCTTACAAACTCTTATTCCTATATCTTCTTCATGTTAATACAGATATCTGATGTGTTACACTCACATGACTTTCTCTACTCTTGTACTTACCATTCTTACAAACTCTTATTCCTATATCTTCTTTATGTTAATACAGATATCTGATGTGTTACACTCACATGACTTTCTCTACTCTTGTACTAACCATTCTTACAAACTCTTATTCCTATATCTTCTTCATGTTAATACAGATATCTGATGTGTTACACTCACATGACTTTCTCTACTCTTGTACTAACCATTCTTACAAACTCTTATTCCTATATCTTCTTCATGTTAATACAGATATCTGACGTGTTACACTCACATGACTTTCTCTACTCTTGTACTAACCATTCATACAAACTCTTATTCCTATATCTTCTTCATGTTAATACAGATATCTGACGTGTTACACTCACATGACTTTCTCTACTCTTGTACTAACCATTCTTACAAACTCTTATTCCTATATCTTCTTCATGTTAATACAGATATCTGACGTGTTACACTCACATGACTTTCTCTACTCTTGTACCAACCATTCTTACAAACTCTTATTCCTATATCTTCTTCATGTTAATACAGATATCTGACGTGTTACACTCACATGACTTTCTCTACTCTTGTACTAACCATTCTTACAAACTCTTATTCCTATATCTTCTTCATATTAATACAGATATCTGACGTGTTACACTCACATGACTTTCTCTACTCTTGTACTAACCATTCTTACAAACTCTTATTCCTGTATCTTCTTCGTATTAGTTGAGATAAATTTTTCTACTAATTATCTTATTGCTTATTTCCTTGTAGGTACAAGGGGAATATTAGAATACAGTAGACTTTGTGCGATAGTCAAATGTTTGAGATTCTGTTGTCTTTGCACACTTAACATATAAAAATGAACAACGATGATCCATTTCACGAAAGTTCTAAGTTTTCCGAAACTCACACACGTAGCAAGGAATATCTCCGAAATGGTTTACCCTAAAAGAAAATTTATTCAGACATAAATTGTGTATTTTAGCAAGATCTACATTTTTGTATAGTACGATTTGATCTATCTCTAATGGTTTACCAGTTATGCAAAAGTCGTCCAGAGTAAATACGACTACAGGGGCTAAAATCAGAAAATTCAAGATATACATTTCATTTGTCATAAAAATATCTCAAACACATGACATTATAATCAAAATCGTTAGAGCTATTTTCAAGAAAATAAAAATTTTCGAAAAAGTTTGCATGTAAAGGGTAGTTTAGGGTGGGACTATTTTCTTCAAAATCTTCGTGTCGCATCCTTGAAAGACATTAAACTTAAATAGCAACTTTGGTTTTTAATCTACTTTTCGTTTTTGAGTTATGCTGTCCACAGACTGACACACAGACACACACACACACGGACCTTTTTCTAAAAATGCTTCTTTTGGATTCAGAGGGCCTCAAAACATGTATTTCCGGTGAAATCTCGACATCGAATTTTTGGATGGAATACAATACCTCCCCTACTTACCAGTAGAGAAAGTAAAAATAAGAAAAAAGCTAAATTAATTCATATGTTCAAAGGCTAATTTTTTTATGGATTAAATACTTTTATAGACTCAGTCGCATAAGCTATCAATACAAATAACCAATAGAAATAAATGTCATAATTTGTATAGTACGTCACAAAATACACCGAAGAGAAGAATATGATTTTCTGAAGTATTAAAGCTGCAGTTTCATTCCAATATCTTCTTACTTTCTTGATATATTCAGTAATTTGTATCAGTTTTATTGGGTATGAACTACAAGTTCCTTTTTCCTTTCTCTACTACGTATAGTAAGTAGTGGAAGTGCTGTATTCTATCCAAAAATTAGAAGTCGAGATTTCACCGGAAATACATGTTTTGAGAGCACCCGAATAAAAAAACTCACTGTCTGTCTGTGGAGAGCATAATGCAAAACGAAAAGCCGGTTAAAAACCAAAGTTGGTATTTAAGTTTAAAGTCTTTCAACTGTATATTATGGATGACTGGTAAACCGTAAGAGATAGACAAAATCTTAGTGTACAAAAACGCACAGGTTATATCCAAATAAAGGTTCTTGTAGAGGGAACCATTTCGGAGATATTCCTTGTTATTTGTGTCACTTTTGGAATACTTAGAGTTTCGTCAAATAGAAGGTCGTTATTAATTTTTTTATATGTTAAGTGTGCAAAGAGAACGGGATTTCAAAGCTTTAAGAGATGTGACTGTCGTTCAAGGTCTACTGTATTCCCATATTCCCCTTGTACCTACAAGGAAATAATAAGATAATGTGTAAAAAGGTTTATCTCAACTAACACGAAGAAGATATAGGAATAACAGTTTGTAAGAATGGTTAGTACAAGAGTAGAGAAAGTCATGTGAGTGTAACACATCAGATATCTGTATTAACATGAAGAAGATATAGGAATAAGAGTTTGTAAGAATGATTAGTATAAGAGTAGAGAAAGTCATGTGAGTGTAACACGTCAGATATCTGTATTAACATGAAGAAGATATAGGAATAAGAGTTTGTAAGAATGGTTAGTACAAGAGTAGAGAAAGTCATGTGAGTGCAACACGTCAGATATCTGTATTAACATGAAGAAGATATAGGAATAAGAGTTTGTAAGACGGTACAAGAGTAGAGAAAGTCATGTGAGTGCAACACATCAGATTTTTATCATTGTGTCCTACATTTCTGTAAAATGATGTGGTATCTAACCCTTGTTCAGATTTACTTGGACCTTGGTGGCAGTGTGTTCGTGACGTCAGCAGTTTGTGGCGAGTATCGCTGACGCTGAAATACGAGTGGAAGTGATTGGTGCATGTGAGGAGTTATCTAGCAGAATGGCCCACGTTCGTGAGGTCGCAGGTTCCATCCCTTTCCTGACCCACGACTTTTTTCAGAGGTTTCCCCAGGTCGTCAGGTGAATGTAGAGAAGTGCTTCCATATCCTCCCAATTTCCTGCCCCTTCACCCTTCATCCCCTTAGGTTTCTTTCATGGTTGGAAGCAGCACTACGGCAGGAGGAACAAATGTCGTTCCCCGGATTGGAAGGCGAGCCACTGGTTTCCGGGCCCCTTGGGACGGTACAACCCCGTGGGGGGGGGGGCAGGGATTGAGCCAGCCTCCGCCGGGGTAAGTCTAACTGGCAGGAGGGATCCGGAACTGGGTTTCATGAACTCGGTCCCCGATGCATGTACCTGAAGTGGCCCCTTGTGACGGTACAACCCCGTGGGGGGGGGGGGGGGGGATTGAGCCAGCCTCCGCCGGGGTAAGTCTAACTGGCAAGAGGGATCCGGAACTGGGTTTCATGAACTCGGTCCCCGATGCATGTACCTGAAGTGGCCCCTTGTGACGGTACAACCCCGTGGGGGGGATTGAACCAGCCTCCGCCGGGGTAAGTCTAACTGGCAGGAGGGATCCGGAACTGGGTTTCATGAACTCGGTCCCCGATGCATGTACCTGAAGTGGCCCCTTGTGACGGTACAACCCCGTGGGGTGAGGGGGGGGGGGCAGGGATTGAGCCAGCCTCCGCCGGGGTAAGTCTAACTGGCAGGAGGGATCCGGAACTGGGTTTCATGAACTCGATCCCCGATGCATGTACCTGAAGTGGCCCCTTGTGACGGTACAACCCCGTGGGGGGGGGGGGATTGAGCCAGCATCCGCCGGGGTAAGTCTAACTGGCAAGAGGGATCCGGAACTGGGTTTCATGAACTCGGTCCCCGATGCATGTACCTGAACTGGGCTCTTGTTATACAGGTGTATTTTCCTTCCCAGACCTACAACTGTTATTCCTGATATGTTTCAAAATGCTTCATATCTATGGAAAGCCACTTCGTCAAATGTTAAAACATAAAGAGCTAGAAATATAAAAGCCACGCTTCTAAGAAAGTCATATCTTGATATGGCATACGTTTTCCATTATTTTACGTGAAGTAAACGTCTCTTTCTTGTGACTTTTATTGTTTCTTTTATTTTGATCCCATAACAAATTTATCCCATAACAAATTTAAATGTTCTTTATATTACTATCTCTGTACTTCACTCACACAAGATTCGACCTCATGGTGGTGAGTTCATACACAGCGTAACAGTTGAATTGCCTTTCCTTTACTATCGCACATAACCTGGACCTAGTACGTTCTCACTACAGAGCAGAGGGCAGGGACCCTGCATTTTCCTTGTTAGAAGCACTGGGCAGCTAAACCACGCCGCAAAAGCCCTTAGTGGGCCAAGGCCTACCCTCCGGCCGCTGCGTCCCGCCCCTCTGGGGTGCAGTACTGGAGGGTGCGATGTGTCCGGTTATCCAGTCTTTTGGACCTGGAGCCGCTACTTTTCAATCAAGTAGCTCCTCAATTGAGACCTAACGAGGCAGAAAGCACCCCGGACCGGGTCTCCCAGTGGCAGAAAAATCCCCACGTCGGTACCGGGGATCGAGTTCGGGTCCTCTGCATCAGAGGCAGGCGCGCTACAGAGATGCAAGTACTATATTTCCCTTTTATCTCACAAACTGTACTTAAATGACGGAGCATGAATTTTTTTTAAAAACAATTAACAGTTTTTGGACGCTTCCACTAAGAAGCCGGCAATCGAAGCTTCCAGAACGTTTTCGAAACTATTTTGCCGCGCTCATTTACTCGCCAAGTAGTGTGAGGTAGGTTGACCTTAAGTCTTTGAGACGTGCACCCACAGTAGTTATTTTGCATTAGTGAGCTGTAATTTAAGATTTGATGAATTTTCGCTAATACTACTTGGCAACACTGATATTGTGTGCATAAACATGACTGTATCAAATATGAAACAGAACTGCGCCGTGAACTGCGATTCAAATTTAAGGGAAATAACGTGATATAAAAGAGACTTTAATTTACTACGATGAATCTTCTGCACACTGTAAATTTAGTATAGCTGCTAAGTTGTTACATTTTGCTGTACAAGGAAAACGTTTACAATTTTCAATTCTAGAAGTTGCCAAGAATGGAAACATAACTGCAATTCGGAGTTGTGAGGGGTAAAGTGGAGAATTTGCCACAAAACCCCCTAGATCACCATGCAATAGAGAATATAGGTTACCAACCTGAGGCGAGTATCTGCGAGTAATGAAGGTAGGACTTCTCAGAGGTCCCAGCGAAGGAGTGACTGAGCAGTGCTGCCAACACCTCCTGGAACACGTGGCCAGTATCAGTGACACATCAACACAGACATGGACAAGGGGATATCGTATATTAGGCACGTACCTTGGTGATATTACAGTGGGTATAACCGCCCACCAGGAACCTGAAGTTTCTGCAGATAGCTTCAGGAACAGCATCTCGGTGTAAGAGACATCTCTGTGTGCCAAAGTGGTTCATCAGCTCAGGGGTGGCGGTAAACTTGCCTGTCCTGGGTTGGTTGTGCATCCTCTGAAACAAAAATACAATTAATGGACATGTTGGGTGTATTCAGTAAATGGTTGGCGAGTCCTTTGCTCAAAATAAACTCTTAATTCCTGCCAACTGTGGATATACAACTCATTAACATTTTCTGTAGTAACTATCGCTAAAAATTTGAATATGGATGTTGAATTCAGTCTTGGGCTCCTCGCAGTTTCTGAGGGCAACATACCTTTTCAATATTGAAATTTCCATTACTTTCCGCATCCATTGATATCCAATGACTGCAATGATTATTCATAAGAGCTTGTCGAGTTACAAACCATGTAACATTTTTGAAGTCATTCTATCCTTGAGGGATATTAAACTCCAGGCCACTATCAGGAAATGAATTACCATCAAACGGCCATGGTCTTCATTGTGAGCGGCGTTAGAAATAAACGGTCATCTCAAAATCGTGGCCTTCTTCAGGACATTGATAAATAATATTACATTTTGAAGGTGTAATCATATTTATAATCATCGCTCTGTTAGCGTGTCTGCCTCACGTTCAAGAGGTCGCGAATTCGAATCTCGCTTAGGGTAAGTTATCCGGGTAAGGTTTTTTTCCGAGGTTTTCCCTACCCTGAGAAGACGAATGTCGGGTAACTTAAAGCTCCATGGACCTCGGGCTCATTTGAGCATCATTTCACCCACTTCATTTCATTCATTCGTCCGATATGACGCAATGTTGGAGGACGTAAATTAAAAAAAATATATTTATAATCATTGCTCTAAAAGCATCACATCTAAGTGAACATGCCTATACCTAAAGTAATGTGGTGGTGGTGGTGGTGGTGGTGGTGGTGGTGGTGGTGGTGTGTGTGTGTGTGTGTGTGTGTGTGTGTGTGTGTGTGTGTGTGTGTGTGTGTGTGTGTGTGTGTGTGTGTGTTAATTTACATGGATATCACATGCCTTGCTTTGAACCTATAATACTCATTTTCACATATATTATATCCTACCTCAAGTGCTGCACAATAGTTTAGAAGATGTTCACATTACAATACTGATATATTTTTCATGTGTAAATTACTTTTTAAATAGGAATTGCCCTTAAACTAAGATTTGTAATGAATTACACACAATGAATTTTTTTACACTTTTGGTAACTGTTAAATCAGCACACACATACCAAAATTTAGGGTCTGATGTGTTATTTTATCTACCAAAATTATTTGGTTAACTTAGGTTAATCGAAAACTTGTTTTTTGAGTTGGATATGCTGGCACAAGTGAACGATATTTACATTATTGCTCTCATTCCTGCAGAATAAACGTAAAGTTAAAGCGACATCCACACACACATATAGAAGAACACAGTACTCACCAAGAAGTTGGTGTTGTTAGCGAGGTATACGGCCGGGGCGAGGTGGTAGGCCGCCTTGATGTTGTGGTTGTAACAAGGCCGTGACGACAACATCGCCAGGAGCGCAGCAGATCCTGTGGACTGGGTCACCACGTACAAGCTAGACTGCTGGGTGTAACGGAGGATGTGGTCGATCACGGCGGGAATGTCGTACTTGGCCATCTCGTCCATACTGTAATCAACTTCAGCTTACTCGCAGTGCAAAGTCGCCGCTTGGTTAGTTCTTGTAACGTCCGTCATACCAAGAGTAGTGGATATGCTACACTCAGTGGGAAGGGTTGTGCCCTCTATGACTCCCTGTATTGACGCCAAATGTGGCGTGAGGTGCAAGTGTAGAGCTATGTGTTACGGACACACGTAAGTAGTGAATATGGCAATATGTCGTCTCTGAAGGATGATAATCAGTACAAGACGTATGGATCACAGCATATCGGAGATTACACGAGAATTCTGACTTTCGAGGTCAACAGTGTCTACGGTGGATCTTTAAGAAGCCAAAGAGAATTTTCCACATGAGTAAACGACCGCACACAACAGATGTTTAACGAACGGATATAAAGTCGCCTCAACGGAACCAAATGGGGTGTTACTGTGAGTCAAATCACCGCCCATTTTAATGTTGGGAGTCAGCAGGCTATTTGCACCAGGAGACACTGGCACCGCATAGGCTTCAAGCGGACGACCAATGCCTTTGCTGACGTCTGCGACAGAGATCAACGGTCTACATAAGTGTGCAAACATCGGCAATGCCCCATGGAACATATGCTCCTGTTGCAGTTGTATCGAGCTGATGAGCGCGTGAGAGTATGGCGTGTACTTGCATGTCAACAAGGTTGTGACCAGGGAGGAGGTGATTCAGTTATTGTCTGATGGTCGCAGTTACGGCCCATTGTCCGCCTGCAGGGATCAATGATGGAGATCTCATGTTTCAACAAGACAATACGACATATCACCGCTCTTTGGTGTCGTGCAAATGGTTTGTTGAACACTCCAGTGAATTTATATTATGCTTTGGTCCTCCAGATCATCCGATCTGTGTCCAACCGTGCATTTATGGAATGCTGTCAATGCTGGTATCGTCAGTATCAAATATATAAGAACAGTTGTGGGTAGCACTGCAAGATGCGTGGGTCCATGTCCCTCTAGAAGGACTCCAACGCCTTGTAGAGTCTATGCCTCGATGTATTCCTGCAGTTTTGAGGGCTCACGGAAGAGCAACTCATTATTAACATCACACATGTATACTGTCTTCCCATTACTTTTGGCCATTAGTGTACTATACTGGTAACGGGTAGAAGCCGATAGAGTTATTAAATATGCAAATGTACTATTGTCCACCCCTATGGTGTAAGGATAGCATGCCTTTCGCATTCAAAAATTAAAATTATTTTGTTTAACGACGCTGTCAATTGCCAGGATCACATCAGATTCGTCGGTGTCCCGCAATTTCGTCCCACAGGAGTTCTTTTACATACAATCAAATTTACTGACATGGAGCTGTCGTTTTTAAACACACTTAAGAACCATCGGTCTGGGACGAATTTGAACCCACGACCTTAGGATCAGTAGACCAGCGTCTAACTAACTGAGCCACCTAGACTGAGTTCACATTCAACAGGTGCGTTATCTGGATAAAGCATTTTCTGTGGTTTCCCCTATCCTGAAAGCTTAAGCTCTGTGGACCTGTATGGGGTCATTTGAGCATCGTTTCATTAATCCTCCGATATGACGTGCTAGGCTAAAGTACTTTACACCTTATAAAGCAAATGGATTATTAGAGGTAGTTTGAGCACAGTTATCAGAACAAGGAATGTCACCGAACACAAATAAAACACAGTGGGATAAACATAGTGTCGGGGCTTGTAGGCCAGGCCACGGTATAGTGGATTTGTGGTTACCGACATTTGACCAAGGACTGCGCTTGGCATCTTCACGTAGTACTTGATGAAACAACGGGAACCACGCTCTACAAGACCGGACAATATCTAATGAAATCATAAATTACAGTGAATAATAAGGTCAGTGATAGTACCTGAAGCTCCAGTATCTGTCACTGCGAGTGTCGAGGTATTCGTGCCCCAAGGAGTAGTTGTTGCCCCTCGAGTTGGACATCCAGACGTCATACCCGGCGTCAGCAAGCAGGTACGCTGTAACACACCACCACACTGAACAGTGCTTCTAGAAGAGCGACATACAGCGAACCCGGGTTGGTACTTACCCAGACCACGGTTACGGCCTGCGATGATCCAGTCTGCCGAGCTGCCTGGTATCCCATGTTGCAGCAGAACAACAGCCCTCGGCGTGGACTTGCAGGGAATACGATGTAAACACAGCAAGTACTTGTCCGCAGTCCGCAACAGGTGTGACTCAGACTGGTACCCGTTGTTCCTCAGCATCTCAGACTGACACACAAATATCGTAGATATGTCACTTTTAGGGAGCTTCGAAACAACAATAAAATAATATTATGTTGATTGGACGTCTACATACAACCAAAATAAATCAAATAAACAGATAAGAATGCAGATATTTGATAACTGCTGCCTTAACATTGTGACAAGTCCAGTATATTTTAAATCACCTTGTTTCTCTTAAAACTGAACCACAATTTGCAGCTCATGATCTTACAACTTACAACTGTTCTATTGCATCATAACCTTGACAGATAACTCCGTTCAACTGCACTTTAATATTGTGTGAAATTTTAATTCTTGTATGTTTGCGATGTTTCGGCTCGCCCTTGCGAGGTTCTGGTGTCTCTTAACGCGCGCCCAAATAGAGGAGACTCTTCTGATCATCCAGGTTGGTTTCTTGATGTAGGATACGGACTATCTGGACTACCTCGTCAACGTTCTTATATACCCGAGAATTAGGTACGAAGATTTCTCTGGAAATCGAGGTATCGCGAAGCTTCATGAACAACCGCTGCTGTCGAAAGTTCTTAAACCCTCATGGAACGGTCCTTGTTCTTAGCCGCCATTGTTGCGTGTTGCCCTGAAACGTAGTTGTGTGAACTATCTGACCTTGAACATACTTTGATAAACACTCGTCGTCTAACAGTTTTCTCACAAACCAATCATATGGTTTACTAGCTGATCTTTCTGTAGGGTCGCAACTACGACGCGAAATGAACAACGCCTGTCAGTATAGACTACCCCTTTTGCTTTACACCTCAATGCGTGACCTCCTGGCCTAGTTATTGTAAGGTCATTGGCCTTTCGGAAAACAAGATGCAAGATTGTTTCTGAGGAGACCTGCCCACTCTGGCTCACGCCTTTTGTGCCATGCCTGGATGAAGGTACAAAGCAGTCTGAAAACCTGCAACTGTTAATAAGTAAAATGATAACTTCACAAATGATATGAATAATAATCTAATTGCCTCGTAGAAGCTGCCGCTGCTGCAGATGGTCGCGGATTCGAGTCTCTCGTCGGACATAAGTGTTTGTGTTCATGTAAGTGTCGGCGTGTATGTGAGATAATGAAACTAAAAAGCAACGAATAATACAAATGGAAACATAATATTATTCAGGTTGCTGTTCCCGAGCTCGCAGGTTCACACCTGGGGAAGGGTGATGCATTTTTGGTTGTAACAATACTTAGGTCTCAAGGAAATGTTCAATTGGCTAAGTGCACCCTGCGAAAGATCTCCCAACAGGAAATAAGTTCCCTCTCTTTGGGCAAGCAGCTGTGGAAGCGGGACAGAGAAAACAGGTACCTACTATATATATATATTTTTTTTTAATTAACGTCCTCCAACATTGTGTCATATTGGACTAATGAATGAAATGAAATGGGTGAAATGATACTCAAATGAGCCCGAGGTCCATGGAGCTTTAAGTTACTCGACATTCGTCTTCTCAGGGTAGGGAAAACCTCGGAAAAAAACCTTACCCGGATAACTTACCCTAAGCGAGATTCGAACTCGCGACCTCTTGAACGTGAGGCAGACACGCTAACCATCACGCTACAGAGGCGGGCACCTACTATAAAGTATTTCTAAGTCAGATTGTAGTCAGATTTGTACAGTCAAGCATTAGAGCGAGTCTTGACTTCGAGAAAGATCCGTATCTGCATTATGTTAAATACTGCAACAAGGAAGCGTTAAACACAGAGAAAACAAAAATAATGCTCACTCAATAAATAAGTTCATTACGAATTTGTTTTTATTTCCCATAGTGTAACAACTTCATAGACATACTTTTAGTGGCAGAAAATTATTATTTTACATAATTTGTGTGTTTTAAGGAGATGTACATTTTTCTGCAGTAATATTTTGTGCATTGTTACAGTTTATCAGTTATACAAAAGTTATTCAGAATAAAGAGAACTTTAGGGAATATCCACAGAAAATTCTACATATACATTTCATTTCTACTAACTCACTCCGACGACAAACTCACTGCAACTCTCAACAATAAATTTCTATATCCGTGCCTACTCGCTTATATAGCCGAGAATTAGGTACCCGCGATGTCTCTAGAAAATGAAAGTTTTTCGAAGTTTCTGGAACTGCCTGTTTGTTGTTAGGCCACATTGTCGCACGTTGTGACGTGGTAGTGCGGCTGCCACCACCACAATGTCAAGTCCTATTTCTTCCAGTAGGTACAATAGATGCTGCATTTTCTATCTCCACAAGCATCAGATTGATCTCCTGTTCTTTTGCGTGTGATTTCACACTTAACTGTATCAGGCTAAAAATATGATACATTCATGATTTTTCCTAAGTAAAACCGGCCTGATCCTCAAAAACTTGTAATTACTTCCTCTAATTTTATTTTAAGAATACGACTAAATATCTCATTCTCGTATCCCATAACACTATTCCAGTCCTTAGCACTTACAGAATATGTTAGGGCTATAATGTGCGGAGACACTAACGGCGACTTGTTGACGTTAAACTGAAATATAACTGAAACATATCATTTTATACATAGTTACATAAATAAAGGATACGATTGTCACCACTCCTTGTCTTTTTTATTGTTACTAAAACGAGTCGTTTAGCCATAAAATTATATTAAATAATTGCATTCCAGCTGTTTATTGGGAAAATTTTTGAACATACTTTCGGCAAGCGCGCAAAACGGAAGGTCAGGAATGTTGACACTGCAGAGGTATCGTGAATGCTACTCGAAAGTTGCAAAGAATACCAGCCCTCCCTTCATTACTTGCAGTAACTGATAACAAACGAAGATACGTGGCGAAACCAGTTTTCCAGGTCTGGTTTACTTTAGACTTTCATTCCTCGTAAGTGTTAACGTGTGCATGAGGTTGAGGAACCCGATTAGTAAGCAATCCATTCAAAGTTTAGTCTTATTCTGTTGCCAGATTGAGTAGATAATGTACCATGTTCCATAAGTCCTGGCAACTATACATAATGTTCGATAATGCAACAACAGGAGAAATCCACGCTGTGCATTGCACGATGAAGGCAATGCTGACATAAAACAGGGATAGAGGACAGGAGTTAACGGCAAAGGTTGAAATAAAAAACCGCAATGGAAGTCGGTGTATATTTATTGTGCACAAGTACTAATGGAAGATCAGTCATTTAATAACCATCGTGCCGTTTCACAATATGCCCCCGGGGTATCCATACAGCGTTGCCAATTATCGGAAAGGCGTTGAATAGAATGGGCATCCACCCTTGTGCCACTTGTCGCTTGTAGGTCGGCATGGTTCTGAGTAGCATTCCGGCCACAATTTTCACGTATGATCGTTGCTCTAACCTGTTGCAGCACACCAACCTGCTGGTACCTCGCTTACAGTCGCCATTTGTCGGTTTGTCACGGGCTTTCTTATGTATACAGTGATGCTACGTGTTAGAAAGATGTCACAGTAGTAGTCAAGACCTATGCAATGACCTTCGTTTAACATATGCCACTTCTTGGGAATTTCATCACCTTCCAAAATCTGATTGTATATCTTACACATTAGTAAGTATAATTAATCAGGGATAGAAGGCAATGCAAAGTAGAATTTTACGTGAGTCACTACATATGTATTGTAAAACGGAACATTGCCCATTTAGGGGAGAGTATTCTGTCTTTACCAAAACAGGTGACGCATTAATAATGTTAATATCTCTATTGAACATCTTCATGTTCCCTACGGTGAAGAACAAGCAGCTTCAAGAGGAGTTATCTGCAGTGACGTAGATCTACTTCCATAACTGGGTCACTGCATAAACTACCAGGGAGAATACTTAGTGAAACTGTGATAAACAAAACGTTTCTGTGACTATTCATATTTTGTTGTCTCAATACATATCTAGTGACCCTCCTATTGGTGGTTAGCACTATAAATGGTTTTCATCTAGTAGCTTGTATTTATTGGGCCTTTTCGGGTGACCTGGAGTTGGTAATCTGTTTCAGCAGATTTTCTTGGAATGCTCGTCACCGTTGTATGAGGAATTGAAGCACGATCCGGATGCGTATTATTAAATAAATTCGTCCTAGTCCACGATGAACTATGATTTAAATTGGACTCCGGCATCAGATAGAATATTAGGTGGCAGGTCCAGCAACATAAATCAATCAGTATCAAGAAACAGAGTTCCAGGGATATAAACATAGCACAGTAAAATCTCAGAAAAGAAGAGAAATGCTTTATTCTTTATGGCCTACAGTTCTGTAGTTTTATTTCACGGTAAGGAATTGTATTTGTTGAAATTTTTTAGGAGTAAATCCTTATTTATAAAAAGATATATCATGTTTTATTCAACATAAAAAATTGGCACCCAATTACAGTTAAATGCATTTTATATCATTAATCGCTTACGAAATATTCCTTGTTCGTCTTGAATGTCCCTATGTTTTACATTCTATGAACTACAACTGTGATTTTATTTTATTCTTTTTTGTGGTGTCATGACAAAGCAAAGTCAGACTCAAGGTCCTAATGTGTACAAATATGTCCCTGGTTAAGCTGAAGTAGAGAGAATTATCGAGAGCATAGACTAAGCCTAAATAGACATACCACTGTCTGATAGGCGGAATCCTTGGGTGCAGTTCCAAAACACGGCCAGAAGGTGATATTGTGTGGTGCTGTGGTTGACGAGATGCTGGCAGGATCATGATGTGTGATGGTTGGTGCTGGTGAACGAGTACTGGTGGGTTGATGGTGATGGCGATCCGGTGCCGAAGTGTTGCTATGACGATGACCAACTGCTGGTGTTGTCGAACTGTCGGTATGATCATGATCTGTTGTTGTGGTTGGTGCTGGTGAACGAGTACTGGTGGGTTGATGGTGATGGCGATCCGGTGCCGAAGTGTTGCTATGACGATGACCAACTGCTGGTGTTGTCGAACTGTCGGTATGATCATGATCTGTTGTTGTGGTTGGTGACGTCGTCGAGGAGTTGACATCTTCAGAGTGGGAAGTGCTATGTGGAACAACAGTCTCCGACATGTCAGTTGTGGTGTGAGCTGGTCTTGAAGTCACGACATCTACTGAATCTAGGATTGTAGTGTAGGTCACTGTGGTTGAAGTCGGTACGGTAGTTGGCGGATGTGTCGTTCTCATGTTCTTTGATTTTGACGGCCTTGAGCGTCTTGTCTCCACATAGCTGTAATCTCCAACATCTGAAGAAGGATCATCAGTACTGCAGTAGTATGTGTCATCGTCACAGTCTGACTCTCCTCTACTGTCGTAGTCAATGGCTTCTGACAAATATTCCGCACTGTAGTCCTCGGTGCTGTTTACCTTTGAGTGCGATGAACTTAACTTCTTGGTAAACATCTCTGTATCTGTTGATGTTTGTAGTACAGTTATGGTACTCATGTCAGCATTTGTGGTTGAAGTATGAATATTTGATGTTGTCGAAGGAGTTGTTAGTTGTTCATGCTCTGTGGTTGAGACTTTAGCACTTGGTGTTGTGGAATGAGTTGTTACTTGTTCATAATTTGTGATAGAATCTTCGCCATTTGATATTGTCGTATGTTGATGAGTCGTGGTTGAAGTAGTTGGTGACGGTGATGAAGATGGTGGTGATGTACTTCGTTGATCATCTTTGCTCAAAATTTCAGTATTTGATGTCCTATATTCTTGATGACTTGATGTTGTTGAACGTGGTTCATAATCTCCGGTAGAATATGGTGTTGTGGACGTTTGGCTGTCGGTACTTGGTGGTGATGCTGTAGGATTTTCATGTTTCTCTGTAGGAGTATTTGGTGATGTTGACCTTTGTGGGCTGTGTGTCGTAGACCCTTCAGGATATGACGACACTGTGTTTTCTGATTGATGCGTTGTAGACGTTGGAGTACTTGATGATATTGTTGAAGACTCTGGTTGGGGAGTGGTGGAAGTTTGAGGAACCGAACGGGTAGTGAAGGTGGTTGTTGAGGTTGGCCTAGTGCGGGTTCTGAATCGTGGACGTGGTACAGTGGGTTTCGGTGAAGGTGTAGTAGCTGGTGATTGCATGCTATTCCAAATGTTTTCAAGAAACGTTTGTGACAGAGGCACAAGGTTTGAAGTGTTATTTGGCATCAAGATCATAATCAAATAGGGTTGTTGAGGATCCTGAGGTCCGGGGTTCCTGTTGGCTACAGGATACCATCCGTGCTGAGGATGAGCGTTGTTGCTGGAACAGTTAGGCTGCTCTGCGGAGACCTTGCAACAGAGTAACGGCAGAACCCCCAGTGCCACCCTCATCACTACGCTCATTCTGAAACAAAGTCACGTGCAACATTATGTTGAAACATGTTATACATATTAGAGTACCTACCCTAAGGGACCGTATCTCAGACTAGTGGTGCACAAGGCAGCGTCTGCATGCGCTTTCACAGGGTTCTCCGGCTCCCGTCGCTATTCATTCCACAAACTGCTCCATCATCACTTTTTGTTTCATTTGCTACTAAACAAGAAAATATATTTCCTTGTAGGTACAGGGGAACACCCTAGACTTTAAGTGATAGTCAAATGGTTTAAATCTGGTCGCTATGTGTTGACTTTAAAATTCCGTTCTCTTTGCATTACCAAGAGATTCAAAAAATGAATAACGACACTCAATTTGAGAAATTGTAAGCCAACTACGAGCTACGACACATAGTAACGCGCATGGATTTGATCACATGTTCTGCCAAAACAAGAATTCCACGACCCGTGTGTATGGAAGCATTGGAAAATTCATATAAATATCAGCGTTCACTCCACCACAAAAAAAAAAAAAAAAAAAAAATAAATAAATAAATAAATAAATAAATAAATAAATAAATAAATAAATAAATAAATAAATAAATAAATAAATAAATAAATAAATAAATAAATAAATAAATAAATAAATAAATGTGTTGCAGTTATGGTGTATGGCCCTCCGCTCTCACTGCCCCTATCTAACAGTGTGTGTGTGTGTGTGTGTGTGTGTGTGTGTGTGTGTGTGTGTGTGTGTGTGTGTGTGTGTGTGCGGTAGTAACCTGAAAGACAAAGTTCAAGGGACAAGTCCTCAGACATTGGAAGAACTAAAACAAAATAATAGAAATGAAATCGGAAACATTACTGTGGCCGGCCCAACTTGCTAATCAGAATGTGTTCTCCCGATACAATGCTTGTTTAGCCTCGCAAGGGTGGACTTGGACATTTCCAGCATCTTCTGCAAGGTAAGAGTGTTATACATGTAGGAGCTAGGCCGCCTGTGGCACACAGGCGAAATGCCCTGCGTCCGTTAGCTTTTAAGTGAAGAATCCTTTATTATCGTTCATTTGATACATGAGCGGGATGAGCATGAATTTTAATTTATTGTTACGTGGTGGTCCATACTGCCCCGATTACGTTGTTTATCACGCAATATAATAAATGCTTGTGTTATCATAGACTTCATACAACTGTGTACCTCCTACAGAGTCTATATCGGCGGTACACATGACCCAATACGTGCGGTTGTCTTTGAACATTTTCAATCACTCCGTGGACTGGAGCAATAAGGTCCTCTACTGACGTTACAGGAGTGTCATACTCTTCATACAACTGTGTAGCTTCTACAGTGACTATATCGGCGGTACCCATGACCCAATAGGTGCGGTTGTCTTTGAACATTTTCAATCACTCCGTGGACTGGAGCAATAAGGTCCTCTACTGACGTTACAGGAGTGTCATACTCTTCATACAACTGTGTAGCTTCTACAGAGTCTATATCGGCGGTACACATGACCCAATACGTGCGGTTGTGTTTGAACATTTTCAATCACTCCGTGGACTGGAGCAATAAGGTCCTCTACTGACGTTACAGGAGTGTCATACTCTTCATACAACTGTGTACCTCCTACAGAGTCTATATCGGCGGTACACATGACCCAATACGTGCGGTTGTCTTTGAACATTTTCATATACTCCGTGGACTGGAGCAATAAGGTCCTCTACTGGCGTTACAGGAGTGTCATACTCTTCATACAACTGTGTACCTCCTACAGAGTCTATATCGGCGGTACACATGACCCAATACGTGCGGTTGTCTTTGAACATTTTCAATCACTCCGTGGACTGGAACAATAAGGTCCTCTACTGACGTTACAGGAGTGTCATACTCTTCATACAACTGTGTAGCTCCTACAGAGTCTATATCGGCGGTACACATGACCCAATACGTGCGGTTGTCTTTGAACATTTTCAATCACTCCGTGGACTGGAGCAATAAGGTCCTCTACTGACGTTACAGGAGTGTCATACTCTTCATACAACTCCAAAGATGGTGTTAGATGTGGCGATGGAACTGGTCCACCTCTAACAATATGGACGTTGAGGTGATTCCACACATTTACATCAGTGTGCTGGAGCTCATGTCGGCTGTATACTGGTACGTGTCGCACCGCTGTTAAAACTTTACTGTCCTGGAAACTACACAAGTAACGCAGTAGGATGCGCACCAAAGACTCTGTAGAGGAATTTAGCGCATGCGCAGGTCGTTCATCCCAGCACACAGATGGTTAAAGGGTTGCATATCTTCCGTATCAAGATACCAAAACGAGCGTTAACAAATTGTCACAACCGTTCATTCTCAAACTTCGACGCTGTGCAGTGTGAATACCGTGATTCCAGAAGGAGTATTCTACTTTGGTAGACCACTTTCCTCCATGAAATTGAACCAAGTCACCTATGTGTGTATTTATCAGCTTCCTAACCTCAAACGGAACTGATTTCTCGATGGAAACGGAAGTCTCATCTGTAACTGTAATTGAATTTAAAAATAATAACATTACGTTAAGAAGACCAAGTCGTAAAAATTTGCAATCCTGCGGTTCTTAAAGTGATGATATTCATTTGTTCACATTATGTATGACCGTTCCTAAAATAGTCAAACAAAATTATGAAATAGTCTTTTTTGAAAAAGGAGTCCTTGCGAATTAGCTTCCAAAAGTTTGTAACAATTTCCGAGTCCAGGCGTATAGGTTTATAATATTTATCACATAAAATTCGTATCAAATAAGCATTATTATACAAAGGACACTAGATAACTCTTTCATAATTTTTATTATACTTGAGAAATTGGAACAACTTTGTTAAAATATGTACATAAAAACTGAACTCAAGTAAATGTCAAACTAGAAACTCCTATTTATTACGATGTTAATGATCTAATTTGTAAAAGTCAAGCAGCTTTGTGCCAAATAGAAGCGCAAGAAAGATTTAGAAGGTTTTCATGTGCTGAAAAATAGGTATACTATAAGAAAAATGAATTTAAGGGGAGTTAGGGGTGAGTTTAGGAAATTCTACAATTTGTATGCCAGCATTACCAAATTTTAACCACGTTAACATAGTGTTTAGATATGCAGCTGTACAAAATTTGAAGTATGTAAGTCAAATAGTGTTTTAATTAAAAGCGTTTAGTTGATTAAAAAGATACTCTGATTAAAAATGCTCCTTGCGTAACAATTTGTATATGTTTGACATGAAAGTTGGTGATCTGATGCTTCATGCACTTGAAAGTCATAATTGCTCTGGATTTTTATTTTACACCAGTACTTTAGTATCTGGAAATTTTTTAATATTTCTATTTACAGATTTTACGTTTTTTTTAACTTTCCATCGGCATTTGAATGTGAATATGTTCAATATTACTTGACTGATACCAAAACCCAGAGCAATTTTTGAGCCTTATATGAATAAGAACACATCCTGAAATTTTCAAAAGAATCCCTGAAGAACTCTGTCGCAAGGAGTTTTTCAGATGCGTGAAAATGCTGAGAAAAAAGAAACAGAAAAACAGCATTAAACTTTTAAAACGTTCTAACCTCATCAGAGGCGTGTTGCAGCATAGGTTTCACTTCCTGATCTCTTATCCTCTCTTATGCTGGCAATTTCTGCAATTTATGGGCTCTCCTTGTGTATGTTTGTTTCCTGGCACTGCATTTTCTACTCTGAATACATCTTCTAGCATTGCACTTCTGACAAATGTATACTGTTCCAACTGAACACACCTATTTTGGACAAATAGCTCCCACAACATTGTGAAGAGATAGATTCGAGTTCTGTGTCGTACCCTTGGCATAGCGTTCTAGCAGATGGTGAGAACCAAGTCGCTGATCAGGAGGCAGAATTTTAGTTACCACTCCTGGAGACAACTTGTGATTTTGAGGATGCAGATTGAGGATAATTTACACGATTGAGTTTCTGATCCGTCGATATTCAGTCTCGGTGGGTGCGTACGCCTAACCACCAGTCATTTAATCACTATGCACCACTATATAAAATGGCCGCCAGATCTTTAAAAATGGCGCTGGCATCAGAATCATTGCACTTTTTAATAGACAAAACATTGAACAATTTTTCAACATAAAAATCTAAAAATCAACTTTTTTTACCAAATGGCCCAAATCTCACCCCTAACTCCCCTTAAATGATTTAAAATGCTATCAGCATGGGCACACACTCATTTAAATGTCACGTGGCAAGCAAAGCGTTTAGACTGATGGATAAAACAACCAGCATTTTTATAAAAAATATGACATGTATGTTTTCATGAATTTTTTAATTTTAAATTGATATGATAATCATAATGTAAAGCACATATTTACAGCCTAAATATCATCAACTTTGCTTGAATAGTTCAGAAATTACATTAACATTTATCGATGTTTTTTACGCCAGCAGAAACTCCCTGGTGACCACCAAAAAAAAAAAAAAAAGCTAAGTTTTGGTCTAATATTTTGACCCTAAGTTTAAAATAATACATTTACTTCTTAAAATTGCCCTATGTTTCTGTGTGTGTCTTCCAAAAATTTTTGAACTCATAATTATTTTTTCCGCAAGAATTTAATTTTTGTTTTGGAAAACTATAAATATAATGTTAGACACGTCCAACATTAAAACCTATGATAATATCTCTGTTTGTAACAAATTTCTTCAGCGCAATAAAAACTGCTGCACCAAGAACACTTTATTTGAACATTCTGAAGAAAACCCCTCCACCCCAAACCACTCTTTATATGGAACATTTTGGTTTTGTCGAAAATGGCTCTAACGATCTTGATTAAAACGCCATGTGTTTGAGATATTTGTATGACAAATGAAATGTATACTTTGAATTTTCTGACTGTGGCCTATGTAGTCTTGTTTACTGTGGATGACTTTTGTATAACTCTAAAATATCACTATACAAAACATGTGGACCTTGCTAAAACAGACAGTGTGTGTTTAAATGCATTTTTTGTGGAGTGAATCATTTCCAAGATATTCTTTGTTATTTGTGTGAGTTATATGTTTATACATTTCTCAAATGTAAGGTTGTTATTCACCTCTTATCTCTTGGTCGTGTAAGGAGAACAAAATTTCAACACAATAGATTTTTTTAATACAATTTAACATGTTCTGTTCAGTTATAGTATTTAAATTCATATTATATTTACGAAGTAGTCGATGTGGATATCGATATAATTCGACTGTGTGACTGTGTCGTGTCAGGTCGAGAATTTGTAGGTTATGTCACAGGATAGTTTAATAAAGACAAGATCTTACCTGTATTGGTGCTGTAGAGTGGTGTTGCCTGAACGTTCAGTACCTAGTGAATGCATCTGCTAGTTATATAAAGGTAATTTAACGTGACAAATCTAGAACGTGCCCATAATGTAACACTTGATCATATCAGAGTCTATTGTTCTCTGTGGGCGAAACGTTCCTAAATCACGAGTTCATTCATTTCATCGGCTACCAGATTGTTGTGAGGACATTCCTAAGGGTATTTATATGTTGCAATAGGTTACAGGAGGGCGATGAAGCCGGGTCCCTGCAGTAGAACGTGTTTCTGATAAGGCAGGCACGCACACAGTCACCAGGAAATAACCAATTCCACCAAAACACGCATTTCAATACAGATGCATTCATATACTGAACTGATAAACATGCTTCATGTAATATACGACCTTATTAAACAACTTACCTTGAAAGCATGGTGCGAAAACACTATAAGTTAAACAAAAATAACAAATCTGATATGTTGCACTCACATGACTTTCTCTACTCAGTCTTGTACTAACCATTCTTACAAACTCTTATTCCTATATCTTCTTCATGTTAGTTGAGATAAACATTTGTACAAATTATCTTATTACGTATTTCCTTGTAGGTACAAGGGGAATATGGGAATACAGTAGGCTTTGAGCGATAGTCAATGTTTTAAAGCTTTGAGATTTCATTCTCCTTGCACGGTTAAGATATAAAAAATTGAATCACGATGTTCCGTTTAACGAAAGTGAAAGTTTTGCAAAATTCACACGAATATTAAGAATATCTCCGAAACGGTTAACTCTAGCAAAAAGTTTATTTGGACACAAATTGTGTGTTTCAGCAATATCTACGCATTTCGTATAGTAACACTTGGTCTATCTCTCACGGTTTACCAGTTGTACTAAAGTCGCCCAGAGTAAACAGGACTACATATGATATAGCCAGAAAATTAAAAATACACATTTCATTTGCCATAAAAATATCTCAAGCACATGGCGTATCAATCAAAATTATTAGACCCATTTTAATAAAACCAAAATCTTGTAAACTTGTTAGTACATGTAAAGGCCATTTTCTTGAAGGTCTTCGTGTCGAATCCTTGAAGGACGTTCAACGTAAAGACACAATTTGTATTTAAGGACTTTTCCTTCGTGAGTAATCTTTTCACGTACACACAAATTTGTATATTCTTACGTTAATTTAATTCTTAGTACATAAGTATTTTGTGGGTGTTTTAGCAAACAATAAGATGGCGTTTCCCATAAGATGGCCTTTGGTTGCAGCAGTGTGTGGAAGACATACGACGTGCTATATGACCTTACTGATTACCTGCATCTTGTCACCTCGCTGTTTAGACTGCAGCAACTTACAAACATAAATATGCAGCCAGCATCGTGCACTCCAAGGTCAACGACATTACACATTACTCTTTGCATTTCTTTCTTTCCTTCTTTGTTTGTTTGTTTGTTTGTTTCTTTCTTTCTTTCTTTCTTTCTTTCTTTCTTTCTTTCCTTCATTCTTTCTTTCTTTCTTTCTTTCTTTCTCTCTCTCTCTCTTTGTTTGTTTGTTTCTTTCCTTTCTCTCTTTTTTATTGTATAATGAACTACCTCGGAGATATTTCTTGTATTTCGGTGAATTTTGGAAAACTTAAAACGTTTGTGAAATGAAACATCGCTATTCATTTCTTTTTATGTTAGCCGTGCAGAGAAGGGAATATGAGACCTTTTGAAAATTTGACTATCGCTCAAAGTCTACTGTATTCCCATATTCCCCTTGTACCTACAAGAAAATGAGGATTAAGATAATTTGTACAAATGTTTATCTCAACTAACACAAAGAAGATATAGTAATAAGAGTTTGTAAGAATGGTTAGTACAAGAGTAGAGAAAGTCATGTGAGTGTAACACGTCAGATATCTGTATTAACATGAAGAAGATATAGGAATAAGAGTTTGTAAGAATGGTTAGTACAAGAGTAGAGAAAGTCATGTGAGTGTAACACGTCAGATATCTGTATTAACATGAAGAAGATATAGGAATAAGAGTTTGTAAGAATGGTTAGTACAAGAGTAGAGAAAGTCATGTGAGTGTAACACGTCAGATATCTGTATTAACATGAAGAAGATATAGGAATAAGAGTTTGTAAGAATGGTTAGTACAAGAGTAGAGAAAGTCATGTGAGTGTAACACGTCAGATATCTGTATTAACATGAAGAAGATATAGGAATAAGAGTTTGTAAGAATGGTTAGTACAAGAGTAGAGAAAGTCATGTGAGTGTAACACATCAGATATCTGTATTAACATGAAGAAGATATAGGAATAAGAGTTTGTAAGAATGGTTAGTACAAGAGTAGAGAAAGTCATGTGAGTGTAACACATCAGATATCTGTATTAACACGAAGAAGATATAGGAATAAGAGTTTGTAAGAATGGTTAGTACAAGAGTAGAGAAAGTCATGTGAGTGTAACACGTCAGATATCTGTATTAACATGAAGAAGATATAGGAATAAGAGTTTGTAAGAATGGTTAGTACAAGAGTAGAGAAAGTCATGTGAGTGTAACACATCAGATATCTGTATTAACATGAAGAAGATATAGGACTAAGAGTTTGTAAGAATGGTTAGTACAAGAGTAGAGAAAGTCATGTGAGTGTAACACATCAGATATCTGTATTAACATGAAGAAGATATAGGAATAAGAGTTTGTAAGAATGGTTAGTACAAGAGTAGAGAAAGTCATGTGAGTGTAGCACGTCAGATATCTGTATTAACATGAAGAAGATATAGGAATAAGATCTTGTAAGACTGGTTAGTACATGAATAGAGAAAGTCATGTGAGTGTAACACGTCAGATATCTGTATTAACATGAAGAAGATATAGGAATAAGAGTTTGCAAGAATGGTTAGTACAAGAGTAGAGAAAGTCATGTGAGTGTAACACATCAGATATCTGTATTAACATGAAGAAGATATAGGAATAAGAGTTTGTAAGAATGGTTAGTACAAGAGCAGAGAAAGTCATGTGAGTGTAACACGTCAGATATCTGTATTAACATGAAGAAGATATAGGAATAAGAGTTTGTAAGAATGGTTAGTACAAGAGTAGAGAAGGTCATGTGAGTGTAACACGTCAGATATCTGTATTAACATGAAGAAGATATAGGAATAAGAGTTTGTAAGAATGGTTAGTACAAGAGTAGAGAAAGTCATGTGAGTGTAACACGTCAGATATCTGTATTAACACGAAGAAGATATAGGAATAAGAGTTTGTAAGAATGGTTAGTACAAGAGTAGAGAAGGTCATGTTTGTGTAACACGTCAGATATCTGTATTAACATGAAGAAGATATAGGAATAAGAGTTTGTAAGAATGGTTAGTACAAGAGTAGAGAAAGTCATGTGAGTGTAGCACATCAGATATCTGTATTAACATGAAGAAGATATAGGAATAAGAGTTTGTAAGAATGGTTAGTACAAGAGTAGAGAAAGTCATGTGAGTGTAACACATCAGATATCTGTATTAACATGAAGAAGATATAGGACTAAGAGTTTGTAAGAATGGTTAGTACAAGAGTAGAGAAAGTCATGTGAGTGTAACACATCAGATATCTGTATTAACATGAAGAAGATATAGGAATAAGAGTTTGTAAGAATGGTTAGTACAAGAGTAGAGAAAGTCATGTGAGTGTAACACATCAGATATCTGTATTAACATGAAGAAGATATAGGAATAAGAGTTTGTAAGAATGGTTAGTACAAGAGTAGAGAAAGTCATGTGAGTGTAACACGTCAGATATCTGTATTAACATGAAGATATAGGAATAAGAGTTTGTAAGAATGGTTAGTACAAGAGTAGAGAAAGTCATGTGAGTGTAACACATCAGATTTTTCAATATTGGCTTTCTTACAGACAAGCTGCATTCCTGTATCTGTAGACTATATCAAGACATTAACAAATTTAATAGCCGTATTTTATATGTTTTGATGCGCACGTTATCAGTGCAGTGTTAATTGCATCATTTGCCGCTGTTTTATGATATTTAAATGACTGTAATATAAGTAGTACCCAATTCCTCTAACGTATGTTATGTCTTACTTAATTGTTGCTTTTTAATATCATCTGTAGAATAATTGCACACTCCTTCGAAGAATCGAAGCCACCCTTCTTGTGAAATGGCATGTAAATCTGCTGTATGATTTTGCGATTTATTTAAGTATCTCATATTTTATCATCGACACGTATATCACATATGTATTCGTCCCAGCTATGGCAATCTTCTTAACTCTTTCATAGCTATTACACATTTTCTTCTATATTCTAGTGAATTTTTGGGAGTATTTTTACTTAAGATTTCAAATATGCTTCATTCTGTTCTTTTATTAAAAGTTCAAAATGGTAATTCCATGTTCATAATCTTTTAGTATTAAATTTTCTTGCTTATTCTTCCTAATGCTTCGGTTGCAGCCTTTATCAATATTTGTGAACAAACAAACCAAAATTGTTGGGGCCAATTTTGACAAAATCAAAATTTTAAAAATTTTTCCATATAAAGGGTAGCTCAGCGTGGAGGAATTTTGTTCAAAATCTTTGTTTCGTGTTCTTCAAAGATAATAAACCTAAATAGCAACTTTGATTTCTAATTGACTTCTCGTTTTTGAGTTCTGCTGTCCAAAGACAGAGACATACACAAGGTAGTATATGTAGTGGAGAAGTTAAAAACTGACAGGTCTAGAGAAAATCATATGAGTGTAAATAAATATTTTGGCACGTGGATATTGTAGGAATGAGACAAAAACAAGTTTACTCATAACTACGTAATGCTGTGATACTTTTAGCTACTCACCTGTTCTACACAGCTGAGTAAATATCTGACGACGCAAATTCCATCCTTAGAATGCGCAGGCACGTTGGTCGTCACGCTACGTTCATTCACTTACCTTTACTTCTCATAATCAACATACGACAAATATGCTACAATTCACAATTATTTCTGTAGAGATGCGTGTTTTGGAACCTCCTCAATCTGAAATGAGCATTTTAAGAAAAACAAGTGAGGGTGTCTGCGTGTGTATATGTGTGTCTGTCTGTGTCTGTGTGTATGTGTGTCTGTCTGTGTCTGGTGTATGTGTGTCTGTCTGTGCCTGTGTGTATGTGTGTGTCTGTGCCTATGTGTATGCGTGTCTGTCTGTGTCTGTGCTTGTGTGTATATGTGTGTCTGCCTGTGCCTGTGTGTATGTGTGTGTCTGTGCCTATGTGTATGTGTGTCTGTCTGTCTGTGCCTGTGCCTGTGTGTATATGTGTGTCTGCCTGTGCCTGTGTGTATGTGTGTCTGTCTGTGCCTGTGTGTATGTGTGTCTGTCTGTGCCTGTGCCTGTGTGTATGTGTGTGTCTGTGCCTGTGTGTATGTGTGTCTGTCTGTGCCTGTGTGTATGTGTGTGTCTGTCTGTGCCTGTGTGTATGTGTGTCTGTCTGTGTCTGTCTGTGCCTGTGTGTATGTGTGTCTGTCTGTGGCTGTGCCTGTGTATGTGTGTGTTTGTGTGTGTGTGTGGTGTGTGCAGTGAGTTAAATACACAAAGTACTTGAGTTAATTCCCCACCCCAAACTACCCTTTACACGGAACAGTTTTCGAATATGTTAACTTTATCAAAGATGACTCTAACAATTTTTATTCTAATAGGTACCGCATGTTTATTTTGTATTTCCCATGAATAAAGTGTGAAGTTCTCTTCATTGTGAATGACTCTTGTAGCTATAACTGGTAAAATAAGAGAAAGACAACATACAGTTCCTGTGAAAATACAATTATATTCAATGCATTTTAGGAGAGAACCATTTGGAGATACTAGTTCTAATTTATCTGAATTTTCCAATACATACTTTTCTCAAAGAAGAAGCTGTTATTCTTTTTCTTTTGTCTGTTAGCCATGCAAAGAGTACGGCATTTTAAAGTCATCACATAGTGACTAGTTTGAGTACGTTTTAAAGTATTGCCATATTCTCCTTGTACCTATAAGAAACTTAGCTATAACATAATTTGCAGATAGAAGTATAAGTGTTTTGTCAGAATTGGTTATGCAAGAGTGAGTCATGTGAGTGTACCACTTCAGATCTTTTGGGAATACTGAATAAACTAAACCGAAATATCCTATAAACACATTTCAAAATGCGTAAAGAATGTTTAAGAAAATAGCTTTGAGAGCTCCGTACATACCACTAGAAAAACGAATAGCGACTTACCATTTCAAAAAAATATTTTATCCTTCAAAATAATAACAAAGAATATCTCGGAAATGGTGAGCGCAAAAACTGATGTCTTACAATTGCATAGTTTTCTCTACTCTTGTACAGCTACAGAAATAATCTTATTATTAAGTTTTTTGTAAGTACAAAGGGAATATGACAATGGTGCAGCCTTTAAGGGATAGTCAATTGTTTTAAAAGCTGTGTGAGATAGATTTGAAGTTTCCTTGTTTTTGTATGGCCAACAGATGAAAGTGAATAACGACCTCCCGTTTGAGAAAAGTGTAAGTATTTCAAAATTCAGAGAAATGACAAGTTATATCTCCTAAAACTGTATTAGACGTAAATTGATTTTTAACAAGATCTACATTCTTATATAGTAATATTTCGCGTATCTCTTAAAGTTTATCAGTTATAAGTAGGTAGGGTAGGACAGAGCTGGGCCACTTTTTTATGCGCAAGATGGCCGCCACGCGTAATCTAAGGATTACTAGGTAAGGTGGTAGGGGAAGCAGGACGTTGTAGGTGTTTGAAGGAATCTCTAGGGATAACTTTTGAAGGCTATAGCAGTGTATGTATGTTTGTGAGCATTCATGTAGTTGAATATGCCGTTCACTATATCGATGTATGTCTCCTAACACAGGAACTTTCTATCTTGTTTGAATATATTACCCCAACATAATGCTACCTCGCCCCACATAGCCACGCTAACCAAACCTAACCTAACCTAAGCCCCCATACTTCTACTCGTCTAACCTATCCTAACCTAATCTAACCTAGCCTAAGCCCCCATACTTCTACTCGTCTAACCTATCCTAACCTAATCTAACCTAGCCTAAGCCCCCATACTTCTACTCGTCTAAGCTATCCTAACCTAACCTAGCCTCACCTAAGCCCCATAGTCCTAACCTAACCTAACCTAGCTCCCACTCTTTTTTACTTTGAACTTTCATTGGATTTGGTTTAAGGGCGCTCAACTTCTAGGTCATCAGCGCCATTTGAACTTTCATAATTTAACATAACCTAAGCCCCATACTTCTACTCATCTAACCTATCCTAACCTAACCTAACCTATCCTAATCTAACATGGCCTAGCCTAACCTAAGATAGATCCTCTTATTATTATTTATTCTATTCTACTAACATGATACGTTTCTAGACATTCATTCTATCCTCTTATCATCTATCCTATTCCCTCCTCTGCTTATCTATTCTATCCTGTCATACGCTACCCTGATCTCCCTCTAGGAATTTCATAAGCATTTTGATACTTTTTTGAGTCCTCTGATAGATCTTTTTAAGCACTTTTAGCATATTCTTGATGCTTTTACAACATATTTAAGAATTTTTCAGACAATTTTCAGAATTATTCAGTCATTTTCATACATTTTTAAGACGTTTCGCCCCATTTTGCTACAATTTTGCACCCTCTGTTAGATCTTTTAGACGCTTTTAGTATATTCAGGGCGCTTTTACAACATATTTAACAACTTTTCAGCCAATTTTCAGAGTTATTCAGTCATTTTCATACATTTTTAAGACGTTTCACCCCATTTTGCTGCAATTTTGCACCCTCTGGTAGATCTTTTAGACGCTTTTAGTATATTCAGGGCGCTTTTACAACATATTTAACATCTTTTCAGACAATTTTCAGAGTTATTCAGTCATTTTCATACATTTTTAAGACGTTTCACCCCATTTTGTTGCAATTTTTCACCCTCTGCTAGATCTTTTAGACGCTTTTGGTATATTCAGGACGCTTTTACAACATATTTAACAACTTTTCAAGCAATTTTGAGTGATTTAGACGCCATATTATATATTTTCAGCGTGTATTGAGACCCGTTTAGACTCGTTGATAGATATTTCAGCCTGTTTCCAGATATTCTGAAGACTTTTACGTCCAGTTTAAACATTTTTCAGAGTATTTTAGACGAATTTGACATTATTTAAGGCAATCCGACAGTTATTCTGGACGCCCCTGTCCATTATTGTTTGCTTTAAGCACTTTGAAGGGTAATGGAAGATAATTTTCACGATATTAGGAATACTGAACCGTCTATTTCAAGGCTGTTAGACGTATCTCTACCAGTTAAATATCGTTTCAGCCATTTTAGAGACATCTTAAGCACAATAGGAGTATTTTAGACTTTGTCACCAACATTTTGCATGGTTTTTCAGAATCCTTGAAACACTTTTATAGGCGTTAGACGCTTTTAATGGTATTTTTGAGCGCTAATTAAGACATTTTAGCTCCTTCACAGGTATTTTGAGGATTTTCAGGGCATCTTAGACACGTGAGAAGCATTTTTCCGCCAGTTTGAAGATGTTTTAAGACACTCAAGTAGACATTTTTAACGCTGCTAGAGTTATTTTAATTGATTTAAAGACATTTCACTAAGTTTTCTTCAGTAATAGCTTTGTTTTATAGTAGTTGAAGAGCAGTCTAACTTATCCAGTCATTTATTGCATTTCTCGCATTATTATTTTGATTACATTTCACGAATAACCTAACTCGCCAACAATCATCATCATTACCAACTCCTCTATCTTATAGTCTGACCAAGCTAACCCAACCTAGCCTAGCCTAGCCTAGCCTAGCCTAGCCTAGCCTAGCCTAACCTGCCCTAACCAAAACTAACATAGCCCAACCCAAGCTAGCCTAGCCTAACCATACTCTCTCCACCTAAGCATACCCACCTGACCTAAGCATACTAATCAAGCCAACATAGCCCATACCAAGCTATCCTAGCCTAACCATACTCTCATCACCTAAGCATACTCACCTGACCTAAGCATACTAATCAAGCTAACATAGCCCAACCCAAGCCAGCCTAGCCTAACCATACTCTCACCACCTAAGCATACTCACCTGACCTAAGCATACTAATCAAGCTAACATAGCCCAACCCAAGCTATCCTAGCCTAACCATACTCTCACCACCTAAGCATACTCACCTGACCTAAGCATACTAATCAAGCTAACATAGCCCAACCCAAGCTATCCTAACCTAACCATACTCTCACCACCTAAGCATACTCACCTGACCTAAGCATACTAATCAAGCTAACATAGCCCAACCCAAGCTATCCTAACCTAACCATACTCTCACCACCTAAGCATACTCACCTGACCTAAGCATACTAATCAAGCTAAATTAGCCCAACCCAAGCTTGCATAACCTAACCATACTCTCACCACCTAAGCATACTCACCTGACCTAAGCATACTAATCAGGCTAACATAGCCCAACCCAAGCTATCCTAACCTAACCATACTCTCACCACCTAAGCATACTCACCTGACCTAAGCATACTAATCAAGCTAACATAGCCCAACCCAAGCTATCCTAACCTAACCATACTCTCACCACCTAAGCATACTCGCCTGACCTAAGCATACTAATCAAGCTAACATAGCCCAACCCAAGCTATCCTAACTTAACCATACTCTCACCACCTAAGCATACTCACCTGACCTAAGCATACTAATCAGGCTAACATAGCCCAAACCAAGCTATCCTAACTTAACCATACTCTCACCACCTAAGCATACTCACCTGACCTAAGCATACTAATCAGGCTAACATAGCCCAAAGCAAGCTATCCTAACCTAACCATACTCTCACCACCTAAGCATACTCACCTGACCTAAGCATACTAATCAAGCTAACATAGCCCAACCCAAGCTATCCTAACTTAACCATACTCTCACCACCTAAGCATACTCACCTGACCTAAGCATACTAATCAAGCTGACATAGTCCCTTTCTGGCTTTTTGATGCCTTTGTGACCTTTAGAAGGATGTTCATGGTACATCTAGTGAATTTCGGAGTCTTTTAATAGGCTTTACAACCAATCTCTCACAGTTTTACTGTCTCACTGGCTTCTATTATAGTTACAGATCGTTCCACGTTCGTTACATGGCATTATCTTATATGCTATACTTTCATATTTTCCCCTAACCTAGCCTAACCTAATCTGTTCACTTAATCTGGTCACCTATTCTGGCCACTTTCACAACGTTACAGAACTTGGCTTCTAACATGTTTGTCACTGATAGAAGTATTGAGAATCTTTATGAGAGCTTTTAAATGGTTTTTTCACTAATTTCTTCAGCTTATAGAAGTTAAAGCTGGTTAATGTCAATGCTTTTTTTTTTTTTTCAATGATCTCTTCTTATATTCTCAGCCCTCCCCCCACCCCATTTCAACTTTTTTTCAAGATTCCTGGTGGCAACTTAATATGGCTAGGGTAATTTTTCTAAGGCATACACACTTAAACCTAAATTAACCTCAAGAGATATTTCTTCATTGTTAACGAGCATTCTTGTTTTTTTTTTTTTTTAATTCCTCCTTTTTCTTGAACTAACACCAGATCTTTTAGCCTTGATGTTGAAGAAGCCGTTAAGAGCATTTCCTCGCCCTTGCCGGTATGTTATGCATGTTAATCCCGGTTATTATTCTTTAGAGTAGTTCAGCATTTTCTAATGGGATCACCTAGGGCATTGCTTATGCGTTTCAGTGTCTAACCTTGCAAGCCTTGTATTCCTTTAAAGAATTTCGAAGGCCATATTCGTCAGTGCTGGCTTCTGCAGCTCTTTTATAGAGCTTCAGTCTAGAAAATAAAGTTTTCTCATGGTATTTGAAGTATCACGTAGCACCACTATTTCTACGTCACGTGCCCGCAGATTATGTGAAAGCGACTGTTGAGTTTTGCATCGCTATAACGACACCACCAACACCATTTCCTTTACAACCATCATAACTAGCATTATCACCTCCACCACCATCACCAGCGCAACCATAACCTACATCGACACCATCACCAACGACCGCATATCCAGCAATACCATAAACTTTTATTTAGGTGTATGATCCTTTCGCATAGCTCTATATTATGTTTTGGTGCTAACATCTCGAACACAGCATGCAGTTTTCTAAGGCTAACCCCGCCACCTATCCTGATCTGACCTGCTTCTTTTAAAGTATTTTTCTCAGCTTTATCCAACATTGTTTTCTAGCTCTTTATAGAGCTTTAAACTATCAGTAAAATATGTTCTAACCTATTACGTTGAAGTCGAAGTTATTGGACCCCATAACATGTGAATCCTAAGCATTTTCTAAACATTTCACGGTGTGTTAATGATATTTTAGAGGTTTGCTTGATATTTTAGCCGTTTGTGCAGTATTCTGAAGGTTTTCGGAATTTTTAAAGCTTCCTCGCAATTTTTCTAAGTTTTCACATCTTTAGTATGTTATGATACTTTTAATGAGCATGTAGACCCTTTTTAGCGATTTGTTTTGCTTTCACGATCAAATTTCTCCTTTTGTAAATTTATAATGTTCTTGTCTAGAGCATTGCTTGCAGTCTTTCTAGACTAACCTAACTTAACCATAAGCCTCTTTAGAGATATATCGTCATTGTTATTTGACATTATACATGTTTCTTCTTCTCCTCCCTATCTCTCTTTTTAAAACTAACATTAGAAGACGTAACCTTATTGTTTAAATAGCTATTGTCTTCGATTTTGTTCAGTGCTCCAGTATACCACACATGCTGATCTCATTTTAACGATTCTTTTAGATAGTTCAGTATGTTCTAATGGTAACACGTCAGAAGTCGCTTACATTCCTTCTAAGACTATCATAACCTAACATAACTAACCATCATCACCAGCGCCCCCCCATATCTAGCAACACTATAAATTTTTATTCAGCTGTATGATCCTTTAGCTTAGTTTTACATGTTCTGGAGTTAACATCTCGAACACCCCTAGCAATTTTTCTAAGGTTAACCCCTGCCTATCCTGATCTGGGCTGCTTCTTTTAAAGTATGTTTCTCGACTTTATCCAGCATTATTGCTTTCTAGCTCTCTTTAAACTATCTCTAAAAGATGTTGAAGCTGAAGGTATTAGACCTGACATGCGAATCCTAAGCATTCTCTAAACATTTCACGGTATGTTAATGCTATTTTAGAGGTTTGCTAGGTATTTTAGCCATTTGTGCGGTATTATGATTTTTTAGAATTTTTAAAGCTTCCTCGTGATTTTTCTAAGTTTTCACATCTTTAGTATGTTTTAATGCTTTTAATTAGACACCACCACCACCACCACCACCACCACCACCACCACCACCACCACCACCACCACCACCACCAACACCATACGACCACCACCACCACCACCACCATACGACCACCACCACCACCACCACCACCAGAACAGATATCACCATAAGCAACATCACCACGACTATCACCAATACCCACCACCACCATCTCCACAAACACACACACCCGCAAACAAACACACAAACACACACTCTCCATCACACATACACACACGCACACATGCAAACACACACCCAACCCACACACATACACACATACATGCACAAACACACATACACACACACAAACATACACATACAATCACACATACAAACTCGCAGACACACACTCTCATACACACCCCAACCCACACACACGCGCGCATACATGCACACACACATACACATCCGCAAACACACACACACACACTCACAATCACACACACACACACCAGCATACATTCACACACACTCATACACATGCACAATTTTCAGAAAAGACACACCCAACCCACACACATACACACATACATGCACAAACACACATACACACGCATGCACACACACAAACATACACATACAATCACACATACAAACTCGCAGACACACACTCTCACACACACCCCAACCCACACACACGCGCGCATACATGCACACACACATACACATCCGCAAACACGCACACACACTCACAATCACACACACACACACACACCAGCATACATTCACACACTACACATGCACAATTTTCAGAAAACACACATACATGCACAAACACATACACACACAAACACATACACACACCCCAACCCACACACATACACACGCATACACGCATACCCACACACACATACATGCACACATACGCACACAGACATACATGCACACAAACACCAGCAAACACGCACACATACACACGCCCGTAAACACACACATACATACACAAACACATACACACACTCTTCCACACACACATACACACAAACACATACACACACCCCAACCCACAGACACATAAACACCCACACATGCAAACCTACACCTTCACACATGCACGCAAACACACACACATACACACAAACACACACACATACACCTACACGCACACTCACACATGCACAAACACATACACATACACCTACACGCACACTCACACATGCACAAACACATACACACTCTCCCACACACATACACACAAAAAACATACACACACCCCAACCCACACACACATACACACATGCACACACGCACACATCCGAAAACACACACGCAAACACCCACATTCACATACGCACAAATATGCATAGCACACACACATACACACATGCACACAAACACACACACATACACCTACACGCACACTCACACATGCACAAACACATACACACTCTCCCACACACACACACACACACACACAGCCACACACACACACATGCACCCAAACACACACGCGCATGCACATACACTCACGCTCACACGCACACTCATACACATACATGCACACACGCAAACACGCACACATGCAAACACACACACGCATAAAGATGCATAGCACACACATACACAAACAGACACACACGCACGCTCACACACACGCAAACACACTCAGGCACACACGCACAAAGATGTATAGCACACCCACAGACACATACACACCCACGCCCGCAAACACGCACACACACGCCCGTAAACACACACACATACACATACACACACAGACATGCACACCTACACGCACACACAGACGGACATACATGCACACATGGACCTTTTTTCTAAAAATACTTTTTACGGATTCAGGGGGTCTCAAAACATATATTTCGGGTGAAATCTCGACATCGATTTTTTGGGTGGAATACAATACTTTCCCTACTTACAATTCGTAATAGAGAAATCGTTTGTCTCATATAAACGTCTTTATTAGAAAGAACATGAAAAGTTTCGAGAACACAAAAATGCATTTTAAATTCTCACAAGTATATACATTAATTCAATAATACTTTTTCCATACGTTTATCACAGTCAGTTTGAGCAATATTAACACGATAAGTTTTACCACGTACAGGATTCGTTCTGCAAACCTACAGACAAAGTAAACACACCGTAATAACTCATACATAGAGAAAACAGGGTTCTTTCCACATTCCAAGAAGTTATTTGGCGGAAGAGTAAACTCATTTAAAGATGTGTTCCTTAACCCACTCTTGCATTAAATGGAGTAGAGAGAAGAGGAGCTTTCACCACCAATTAGCATAAATATCCCATTAATCAAATCCTGTCACGCCCCCCCCCTCCTCCCCCCTTCCTCCCCCCTCCCCCTCCCCCCTCCACCCCCCCCCCCACATGTGGGGAATTTCCAAAAAGGTATGAGCTTTCTGCCCCACTTAGCATAAATGTCCCATTAATCAAATCCTGTCACGCCCCCCCCCTCCCCCCGCCCCCCTCCCCCTCCCCCTGCCCCTTAAGTGACATGGGTATTTCTTTGGACACGTGGGAATTCCGAAAAGAGAGAGGGTGGATGGTCTGTCGCGATCAGGATGACAAAGGAAGGGTAATTTATGACCCCCGTCCCCCTGAACCTCTGCCTGTTGTCAGATTCTCAAGACCAGCGCAGGTGGTCTTCGCCCTCTCCCGCCACCCTGTCGCCAAATTCTGAAGGTCAGTGGGGGTCTTCGCACACTTCCAAGTGAGGATGAAAAAGATGGTTATCTGAATGGATCCTTTGAGAAACTGACATATTTATGGGGGGTTTGAAACAAAAAATTATGTGACATTTGGAAATGTTACCCCCTGTCAGTTTTGAAAAAAATAAGAGAAACCATTATGGGGAATTAGTACAAACCGTTTTCATACGATACAATTACTACAACCCTTGATATTTAAACTGAGTCTATGAGGTGAAAGCTCCTCTTCTCTCTACTCCATTTAATGCAAGAGTGGGTTAAGGAACACATCTTTAAATGAGTTTACTCTTCCGCCAAATAACTTCTTGGAATGTGGAAAGAACCCTGTTTTCTCTATGTATGAGTTATTACGGTGTGTTTACTTTGTCTGTAGGTTTGCAGAACGAATCCTGTACGTGGTAAAACTTATCGTGTTAATATTGCTCAAACTGACTGTGATAAACGTATGGAAAAAGTATTATTGAATTAATGTATATACTTGTGAGAATTTAAAATGCATTTTTGTGTTCTCGAAACTTTTCATGTTCTTTCTAATAAAGACGTTTATATGAGACAAACGATTTCTCTATTACGAATTGTAAGTAGGGAAAGTATTGTATTCCACCCAAAAAATCGATGTCGAGATTTCACCCGAAATATATGTTTTGAGACCCCCTGAATCCGTAAAAAGTATTTTTAGAAAAAAGGTCCATGTGTGCATGTATGTCCGTCTGTGTGTGCGTGTAGGTGTGCATGTCTGTGTGTGTATGTGTATGTGTGTGTGTTTACGGGCGTGTGTGTGCGTGTTTGCGGGCGTGGGTGTGTATGTGTCTGTGGGTGTGCTATACATCTTTGTGCGTGTGTGCCTGAGTGTGTTTGCGTGTGTGTGAGCGTGCGTGTGTGTCTGTTTGTGTATGTGTGTGCTATGCATCTTTATGCGTGTGTGTGTTTGCATGTGTGCGTGTTTGCGTGTGTGCATGTATGTGTATGAGTGTGCGTGTGAGCGTGAGTGTATGTGCATGCGCGTGTGTGTTTGGGTGCATGTGTGTGTGTGTGGCTGTGTGTGTGTGTGTGTGTGTGTGGGAGAGTGTGTATGTGTTTGTGCATGTGTGAGTGTGCGTGTAGGTGTATGTGTGTGTGTTTGTGTGCATGTGTGTATGTGTGTGTGCTATGCATATTTGTGCGTATGTGAATGTGGGTGTTTGCGTGTGTGTTTTCGGATGTGTGCGTGTGTGCATGTGTGTATGTGTGTGTGGGTTGGGGTGTGTGTATGTTTTTTGTGTGTATGTGTGTGGGAGAGTGTGTATGTGTTTGTGCATGTGTGAGTGTGCGTGTAGGTGTATGTGTATGTGTTTGTGCATGTGTGAGTGTGCGTGTAGGTGTATGTGTGTGTGTTTGTGTGTATGTGTGTGTGTTTGCGTGCATGTGTGAAGGTGTAGGTTTGCATGTGTGGGTGTTTATGTGTCTGTGGGTTGGGGTGTGTGTATGTGTTTGTGTGTATGTGTGTGTGGAAGAGTGTGTGTATGTGTTTGTGTATGTATGTGTGTGTTTACGGGCGTGTGTATGTGTGCGTGTTTGCTGGTGTTTGTGTGCATGTATGTCTGTGTGCGTATGTGTGCATGTATGTGTGTGTGGGTATGCGTGTATGCGTGTGTATGTGTGTGGGTTGGGGTGTGTGTATGTGTTTGTGTGTGTATGTGTTTGTGCATGTATGTGTGTTTTCTGAAAATTGTGCATGTGTAGTGTGTGAATGTATGCTGGTGTGTGTGTGTGTGTGATTGTGAGTGTGTGTGCGTGTTTGCGGATGTGTATGTGTGTGTGCATGTATGCGCGCGTGTGTGTGGGTTGGGGTGTGTGTGAGAGTGTGTGTCTGCGAGTTTGTATGTGTGATTGTATGTGTATGTTTGTGTGTGTGCATGCGTGTGTATGTGTGTTTGTGCATGTATGTGTGTATGTGTGTGGGTTGGGTGTGTCTTTTCTGAAAATTGTGCATGTGTATGAGTGTGTGTGAATGTATGCTGGTGTGTGTGTGTGTGATTGTGAGTGTGTATGTGTGTTTGCGGATGTGTATGTGTGTGTGCATGTATGCGCGCGTGTGTGTGGGTTGGGGTGTGTATGAGAGTGTGTGTCTGCGAGTTTGTATGTGTGATTGTATGTGTATGTTTGTGTGTGTGTATGTGTGTTTGTGCATGTATGTGTGTATGTGTGTGGGTTGGGTGTGTGTTTGCATGTGTGCGTGTGTGTATGTGTGATGGAGAGTGTGTGTTTGTGTGTTTGTTTGCGGGTGTGTGTGTTTGTGGAGATGGTGGTGGTGGGTATTGGTGATAGTCGTGGTGATGTTGCTTATGGTGATATCTGTTCTGGTGGTGGTGGTGGTGGTGGTGGTCGTATGGTGGTGGTGGTGGTGGTCGTATGGTGTTGGTGGTGGTGGTGGTGGTGGTGGTGGTGGTGGTGGTGGTGGTGGTGGTGGTGGTGGTGGTGTCTAATTAAAAGCATTAAAATATACTAAAGATGTGAAAACTTAGAAAAATCACGAGGAAGCTTTAAAAATTCTAAAAAATCATAATACCGCACAAATGGCTAAAATACCTAGCAAACCTCTAAAATAGCATTAACATACCGTGAAATGTTTAGAGAATGCTTAGGATTCGCATGTCAGGTCTAATACCTTCAGCTTCAACATCTTTTAGAGATAGTTTAAAGAGAGCTAGAAAGCAATAATGCTGGATAAAGTCGAGAAACATACTTTAAAAGAAGCAGCCCAGATCAGGATAGGCAGGGGTTAACCTTAGAAAAATTGCTAGGGGTGTTCGAGATGTTAACTCCAGAACATGTAAAACTAAGCTAAAGGATCATACAGCTGAATAAAAATTTATAGTGTTGCTAGATATGGGGGGGCGCTGGTGATGATGGTTAGTTATGTTAGGTTATGATAGTCTTAGAAGGAATGTAAGCGACTTCTGACGTGTTACCATTAGAACATACTGAACTATCTAAAAGAATCGTTAAAATGAGATCAGCATGTGTGGTATACTGGAGCACTGAACAAAATCGAAGACAATAGCTATTTAAACAATAAGGTTACGTCTTCTAATGTTAGTTTTAAAAAGAGAGATAGGGAGGAGAAGAAGAAACATGTATAATGTCAAATAACAATGACGATATATCTCTAAAGAGGCTTATGGTTAAGTTAGGTTAGTCTAGAAAGACTGCAAGCAATGCTCTAGACAAGAACATTATAAATTTACAAAAGGAGAAATTTGATCGTGAAAGCAAAACAAATCGCTAAAAAGGGTCTACATGCTCATTAAAAGTATCATAACATACTAAAGATGTGAAAACTTAGAAAAATTGCGAGGAAGCTTTAAAAATTCCGAAAACCTTCAGAATACTGCACAAACGGCTAAAATATCAAGCAAACCTCTAAAATATCATTAACACACCGTGAAATGTTTAGAAAATGCTTAGGATTCACATGTTATGGGGTCCAATAACTTCGACTTCAACGTAATAGGTTAGAACATATTTTACTGATAGTTTAAAGCTCTATAAAGAGCTAGAAAACAATGTTGGATAAAGCTGAGAAAAATACTTTAAAAGAAGCAGGTCAGATCAGGATAGGTGGCGGGGTTAGCCTTAGAAAACTGCATGCTGTGTTCGAGATGTTAGCACCAAAACATAATATAGAGCTATGCGAAAGGATCATACACCTGAATAAAAGTTTATGGTATTGCTGGATATGGGGTCGTTGGTGATGGTGTCGATGTAGGTTATGGTTGCGCTGGTGATGGTGGTGGAGGTGATAATGCTAGTTATGATGGTTGTAAAGGAAATGGTGTTGGTGGTGTCGTTATAGCGATGCAAAACTCAACAGTCGCTTTCACATAATCTGCGGGCACGTGACGTAGAAATAGTGGTGCTACGTGATACTTCAAATACCATGAGAAAACTTTATTTTCTAGACTGAAGCTCTATAAAAGAGCTGCAGAAGCCAGCACTGACGAATATGGCCTTCGAAATTCTTTAAAGGAATACAAGGCTTGCAAGGTTAGACACTGAAACGCATAAGCAATGCCCTAGGTGATCCCATTAGAAAATGCTGAACTACTCTAAAGAATAATAACCGGGATTAACATGCATAACATACCGGCAAGGGCGAGGAAATGCTCTTAACGGCTTCTTCAACATCAAGGCTAAAAGATCTGGTGTTAGTTCAAGAAAAAGGAGGAATTAAAAAAAAAAAAAAAACAAGAATGCTCGTTAACAATGAAGAAATATCTCTTGAGGTTAATTTAGGTTTAAGTGTGTATGCCTTAGAAAAATTACCCTAGCCATATTAAGTTGCCACCAGGAATCTTGAAAAAAAGTTGAAATGGGGTGGGGGGAGGGCTGAGAATATAAGAAGAGATCATTGAAAAAAAAAAAAAGCATTGACATTAACCAGCTTTAACTTCTATAAGCTGAAGAAATTAGTGAAAAAACCATTTAAAAGCTCTCATAAAGATTCTCAATACTTCTATCAGTGACAAACATGTTAGAAGCCAAGTTCTGTAACGTTGTGAAAGTGGCCAGAATAGGTGACCAGATTAAGTGAACAGATTAGGTTAGGCTAGGTTAGGGGAAAATATGAAAGTATAGCATATAAGATAATGCCATGTAACGAACGTGGAACGATCTGTAACTATAATAGAAGCCAGTGAGACAGTAAAACTGTGAGAGATTGGTTGTAAAGCCTATTAAAAGACTCCGAAATTCACTAGATGTACCATGAACATCCTTCTAAAGGTCACAAAGGCATCAAAAAGCCAGAAAGGGACTATGTCAGCTTGATTAGTATGCTTAGGTCAGGTGAGTATGCTTAGGTGGTGAGAGTATGGTTAAGTTAGGATAGCTTGGGTTGGGCTATGTTAGCTTGATTAGTATGCTTAGGTCAGGTGAGTATGCTTAGGTGGTGAGAGTATGGTTAGGTTAGGATAGCTTGCTTTGGGCTATGTTAGCCTGATTAGTATGCTTAGGTCAGGTGAGTATGCTTAGGTGGTGAGAGTATGGTTAAGTTAGGATAGCTTGGTTTGGGCTATGTTAGCCTGATTAGTATGCTTAGGTCAGGTGAGTATGCTTAGGTGGTGAGAGTATGGTTAAGTTAGGATAGCTTGGGTTGGGCTATGTTAGCTTGATTAGTATGCTTAGGTCAGGCGAGTATGCTTAGGTGGTGAGAGTATGGTTAGGTTAGGATAGCTTGGGTTGGGCTATGTTAGCTTGATTAGTATGCTTAGGTCAGGTGAGTATGCTTAGGTGGTGAGAGTATGGTTAGGTTAGGATAGCTTGGGTTGGGCTATGTTAGCCTGATTAGTATGCTTAGGTCAGGTGAGTATGCTTAGGTGGTGAGAGTATGGTTAGGTTATGCAAGCTTGGGTTGGGCTAATTTAGCTTGATTAGTATGCTTAGGTCAGGTGAGTATGCTTAGGTGGTGAGAGTATGGTTAGGTTAGGATAGCTTGGGTTGGGCTATGTTAGCTTGATTAGTATGCTTAGGTCAGGTGAGTATGCTTAGGTGGTGAGAGTATGGTTAGGTTAGGATAGCTTGGGTTGGGCTATGTTAGCTTGATTAGTATGCTTAGGTCAGGTGAGTATGCTTAGGTGGTGAGAGTATGGTTAGGCTAGGATAGCTTGGGTTGGGCTATGTTAGCTTGATTAGTATGCTTAGGTCAGGTGAGTATGCTTAGGTGGTGAGAGTATGGTTAGGCTAGGCTGGCTTGGGTTGGGCTATGTTAGCTTGATTAGTATGCTTAGGTCAGGTGAGTATGCTTAGGTGATGAGAGTATGGTTAGGCTAGGATAGCTTGGTATGGGCTATGTTGGCTTGATTAGTATGCTTAGGTCAGGTGGGTATGCTTAGGTGGAGAGAGTATGGTTAGGCTAGGCTAGCTTGGGTTGGGCTATGTTAGTTTTGGTTAGGGCAGGTTAGGCTAGGCTAGGCTAGGCTAGGCTAGGCTAGGCTAGGCTAGGTTGGGTTAGCTTGGTCAGACTATAAGATAGAGGAGTTGGTAATGATGATGATTGTTGGCGAGTTAGGTTATTCGTGAAATGTAATCAAAATAATAATGCGAGAAATGCAATAAATGACTGGATAAGTTAGACTGCTCTTCAACTACTATAAAACAAAGCTATTACTGAAGAAAACTTAGTGAAATGTCTTTAAATCAATTAAAATAACTCTAGCAGCGTTAAAAATGTCTACTTGAGTGTCTTAAAACATCTTCAAACTGGCGGAAAAATGCTTCTCACGTGTCTAAGATGCCCTGAAAATCCTCAAAATACCTGTGAAGGAGCTAAAATGTCTTAATTAGCGCTCAAAAATACCATTAAAAGCGTCTAACGCCTATAAAAGTGTTTCAAGGATTCTGAAAAACCATGCAAAATGTTGGTGACAAAGTCTAAAATACTCCTATTGTGCTTAAGATGTCTCTAAAATGGCTGAAACGATATTTAACTGGTAGAGATACGTCTAACAGCCTTGAAATAGACGGTTCAGTATTCCTAATATCGTGAAAATTATCTTCCATTACCCTTCAAAGTGCTTAAAGCAAACAATAATGGACAGGGGCGTCCAGAATAACTGTCGGATTGCCTTAAATAATGTCAAATTCGTCTAAAATACTCTGAAAAATGTTTAAACTGGACGTAAAAGTCTTCAGAATATCTGGAAACAGGCTGAAATATCTATCAACGAGTCTAAACGGGTCTCAATACACGCTGAAAATATATAATATGGCGTCTAAATCACTCAAAATTGCTTGAAAAGTTGTTAAATATGTTGTAAAAGCGTCCTGAATATACCAAAAGCGTCTAAAAGATCTAGCAGAGGGTGAAAAATTGCAACAAAATGGGGTGAAACGTCTTAAAAATGTATGAAAATGACTGAATAACTCTGAAAATTGTCTGAAAAGATGTTAAATATGTTGTAAAAGCGCCCTGAATATACTAAAAGCGTCTAAAAGATCTACCAGAGGGTGCAAAATTGCAGCAAAATGGGGTGAAACGTCTTAAAAATGTATGAAAATGACTGAATAACTCTGAAAATTGGCTGAAAAGTTGTTAAATATGTTGTAAAAGCGCCCTGAATATACTAAAAGCGTCTAAAAGATCTAACAGAGGGTGCAAAATTGTAGCAAAATGGGGCGAAACGTCTTAAAAATGTATGAAAATGACTGAATAATTCTGAAAATTGTCTGAAAAATTCTTAAATATGTTGTAAAAGCATCAAGAATATGCTAAAAGTGCTTAAAAAGATCTATCAGAGGACTCAAAAAAGTATCAAAATGCTTATGAAATTCCTAGAGGGAGATCAGGGTAGCGTATGACAGGATAGAATAGATAAGCAGAGGAGGGAATAGGATAGATGATAAGAGGATAGAATGAATGTCTAGAAACGTATCATGTTAGTAGAATAGAATAAATAATAATAAGAGGATCTATCTTAGGTTAGGCTAGGCCATGTTAGATTAGGATAGGTTAGGTTAGGTTAGGATAGGTTAGATGAGTAGAAGTATGGGGCTTAGGTTATGTTAAATTATGAAAGTTCAAAGTAAAAAAGAGTGGGAGCTAGGTTAGGTTAGGTTAGGACTATGGGGCTTAGGTGAGGCTAGGTTAGGTTAGGATAGCTTAGACGAGTAGAAGTATGGGGGCTTAGGCTAGGTTAGATTAGGTTAGGATAGGTTAGACGAGTAGAAGTATGGGGGCTTAGGTTAGGTTAGGTTTGGTTAGCGTGGCTATGTGGGGCGAGGTAGCATTATGTTGGGGTAATATATTCAAACAAGATAGAAAGTTCCTGTGTTAGGAGACATACATCGATATAGTGAACGGCATATTCAACTACATGAATGCTCACAAACATACATACACTGCTATAGGCTTCAAAAGTTATCCCTAGAGATTCCTTCAAACACCTACAACGTCCTGCTTCCCCTACCACCTTACCTAGTAATCCTTAGATTACGCGTGGCGGCCATCTTGCGCATAAAAAAGTGGCCCAGCTCTGTCCTACCCTACCTACTGTTATACAAGTCATTTAGAATAAAGAGAGCTTCAGAGATAAGTGACAGAAAATACAAGATACACATTTCACTTGACAGGAAAATATCTTGTAAGGTTTGAACCTTTATGGCGAGCGTTATTTATGAAGGCTTCGGGGGTAATTAGCCGAGTCAGATTTATCACCCGCGAACCTTTGAGGAACATATCTTAAACATATGGTATTTTAATCAAAATACTGAAGCATCAAAATTGTTAAAAAGCCTTCCATATAAAGGATAATTTTGGATGTGGGATTTTGTTGAAAATCTTCGTGTCGCATCCTTGTAAGATACTGTACTAAAGTAGGTACAAACTTTGGGTTTTAACGGACTTTTCGTTTTTGAGTTATGCTGTTCACAGACACGGAAAATCTTTTTCCAAATCTTTTTTAATTCGCGTAGTCTCAAAACATATACTTCGAGTGAAAACTCGATATTGAATTTTTGGGTGGGATACAATCTAGATAGCTAGGTAATAAAGAAGGTTGTGCAAGAGGATATGTAAAAGAGAAGGATAAATGGTGCGAGAGATTGAGATGATTGCCGGTCGTTTACTTGATGTGACTGACGGTCGTTTGAAAAAGTGTGTACAGCGCGACCTGCTGGGCGGAATCTTACTTAATCATGGAGCACAAAGGACCTCCTTTTGTCCATAATTAATGAGCCCTTTAGCGACCTTCAACACGCCGACTGGGACTGCGATTTCATACAATAATAATCATTTATATGAGGTCACTGCGCAGTACCGTGCTGTAGACCTACAGAAGAAAACTGTCACAAAAATACTCAAATCAAAATTAGCATTTCCGCAAAGCATATACACTTGTGCAAAACTCTCTTAGTAAAACATTTGATCAATTGTAATATTAATGAGGCCTTTAAAATATGTGTGTGCATTTATAAGAATTGAACCCAACAGTAATCTGCTAAATGAAGTATTGTATTCCCGTGGATACAACAAAGGACTCTTAGAAAAAGCTGTGAATGAGTGTGTGTGTATGTGCGTGTGTGTGCGCGCGCGCCTGTACGTGTCTGTGTGTGTCTGTTTATCTTTTGCATAACTGGTAAATCGTAAGAGAAAAACCAAGTCTTACTAGACAAAAATGTACATTTCGTTAAAACACACAAATTGTGTCCAAATACATTTTTTATGGAGTGGACTATTTTGAAGATATTCCTTGTTGTTTAAGTTTTGCAACACTTAAACTTCTCTCAAATGGAAGGTCATTATTCACTTTTTTATCTCTTGGCAGTGCAAATAGAAAAGGGTTCATATAGCAACCAGCTTTAAAACATTTGACTATAACTTAAAGGCTACCATATTCCCCTTGTACCTACAAGAACAATTAGTAATAAGATAACTTGTACACATTTTTATCCATATTAAGCTGAAGATAGCGGAATAACAGTTTCTAAAAATAGTAAAGAGTAGAGAAAATCACGTGAGTGCAACAGTAACTTTCTAAGTGTATTGAAGTTTCATTTAACACACTAAATGACTCAGACGAAGAAACATTGCAGTAAAGCACAAGAATAACATTGAAACAATCTTATCTTTCTGTAAACCAACGAACGGAGAACTTTAAAAGAACCACCTACATAAATAAAAAATCTTTTACCTATCAGTGGCTGGATTCACCACTTTATAGAATGGCCTGATGACGTAGCACACAACAAAGCGTTTGCAGAAAAACAAACACCTAGAGCATAACATCCTATATCCATGCAGGCAGCGATTATTTGGCTTTAAAGTTAACAGTTGACGTCCTGCGACTTAACGCCCCCATGACACCATATTCTTACCAGCAGACCAAATGTCACCAAAAGTAACCAGAGAGCACCACAATGGAGCAAATGTGTCATAGTTGGTTTTTGTGTGAGTTCCTATGTCTTGCGCAAATATAGGTAACGTTTTGGTCAGGAAATGTGAGGAAAAATACAGCAGGGTTAGATTGGTATTTTGCTGGCAACTCTGAATAAGAATCATTACAAAATAATTTGATGGAAGTAAAATGAGATATTTCGATTGCACATTCTGAGGCTCGGAATGTCCGTGCAGTTTAAACTTTTGGTTTAGTTCAACTAAATGTTGTTCTTGTAGTCTTTAAACTGATGGTTTAAATGTGAGGTGAAGGAAGTAGCAGGAAGCAGCGAGCAGAGGTTTAGTATGAGAGTTTTATTTCCCACCACAAGGTTACACAGGTTATTTTATAAAGAAGTCCATTTGTAAAGTTCACTGGATGGCAAATATTCTGGAGGGGGAGTTAGCACACACTTTCACACACTGTGACCACAATATTTCACGTAGTAATGTCTTTTTCCTAGCCTTTTTATAAGATACGTATAGGTTATGTTATGTATTGGTTAATTAATATATGACGTTATTTTGTACTGCAAATGCTCACTTCTACGCTACTGATAAAGGTTATTACAATAATATAATTATAGTAGTAGACAAAAGAAAGCTTGTAGTGATATGAGGTAATTGCGGTGGCTGCATTGCCGACCAACCGCGTGCGTCACATCTGGGTCTCGGAGCTGCCGGCAGGTGTCGGGCGTGTGGCAGCCTCCTCGTGTTTGGATGGCGCCACCAGCAGCAGCCCGCCTTCTGTCAGATCGGTAGCTCGTTCAGCGTCAATTCTGTCCAACTCGTCCTTGGAGAGATGGTACACGATACCGGCGCCGAAAGCGTCGCCTAGCACGTTGATGGAGGTCCGTATCCTGTCCCTGAACAAACACGAATCAATATCAATCCACCATTCCATACATAGAGGCGTCATTCTTTTCTTTAGTCAATGTCGCCAACCGTATCTCCCATAAATCGCCGAAAAACAATGTTTATACATTAAAATCCATTAACAATCAAAATATCAATCCATTTCAATTTGGCAACACTGTTTTAACAATTGTTCTAATAATTAATGGGGTTTTCCACAAGAAAGTTATGCCCCCCCACGACCTGGGGTCGCTACTTCATCAAGTAGGTAGCTCCTCAGTTGGCCCCTCCGGGACCTAACGAGCCTGACTGCACCCCATGCAGTACCGGAGATCGAACCACGGTTCTCCGCACCAAAGGTAGGCGCGCTACCACTGCGCTACGGAGGCGGTCCCTAGTATCCTGTATAATGAATCAGCAAGGAGTAGCATACTTACAGGAGCCAGTCCACGGCGAACAGCAGAGATATGTCTGAGGTTGGTAGTCCTAGAGCTGAGAGAACCAACAACATGGTGATAAGGGCAGCACTGGGTATAGACGCAGCACCAATACTGGCCAGCGTCGCCGTCAGGCTGAAAACACACAAACATCTTCGTCATTCTTTACATCATACAATTGTTTATATTCTTTTCAGTTCCCCACGTCGTCTTAGCCCTACTCTATCCGAGAGAGCTGACTCCGCAATCAAGTAACGCAACGAAAGCATGCCAACGAGAGCTGCGGGTATTACTCTGATAAATTTGGGTTAACTCACTAACGCCGCTTCCATTGTCCGCATTGCACCTGCCGCTTGCACTGTCCAATCCTCCTCTACTGATTCACTGCGATATGCACAACTCCAGACATTAATAGTTTACGAAAATGGTATTTCGCGCATCCTGCAGATGGGAAAGCTTTCAAAAGTGTGGGGCTCGCATTCTGGAGTTCGTCTGGACCGACCTTCCAGACCCATAGGTATTTTCGGGGGCTTCTGGGGCCAGCGGGCAAGTGCCTCTGTTGTTAAGGGCTGCCCGTGGCTGGTGATTTTCCTATGTAAATGTATTGTGGTGCTTGTCCTAGGGCGGTTCAACAATAGAAATCTGGAATCTCAATCTCCATGTATAATACACACAACCGATTTTATTTAGTATGAATGAAATTCGAAACAAAACAATTGCTACAAGCTTTGTAAGTGCATGATAACGCTTATTTTTCTTCCTAAATGGCCATTGTTTCTGAGCCTTAACCTTTTTTCTAAGTTATAGAGGCGTTTAGTTAGAGCAACAGCATTGCCAACATTACAACGCCATGTAGTTGTGGTGTAAGATGGACGATGAAACTTTTTGCTACTATGTTTCGCTGGGAATGGTTGTCTATCATCACCTTAATTTAACACCACGCTTAATTTTCATAGCGAATTGACATAGTTCCAGAGTATATCCATTTTTTTTCTAAGGTAGCACGTGTACCAACATCATTTAGTTGTAGGGTAAGAAGAAGACTAACGATCGTGTTCTGTTCTCGGTCTTCAGGTTTACCAACACTGCACTGTGGTTTAACTAACTAGGAGTTAGGCCTAAGAGAGACAAGCCACATCAGCAGCCGTGACGTCACTAAGTATACAGCAGTTGGTGCAAAGGTAACATAACCTAGAAAGTGTCATCATCCTAATCATAAATGTTAACTAATTGATAAAATTTCACTGCGAGGTTAACTTACGCCAATATTTAACATTTAAATATAGCAGTAAATCGTTAGAATAAATTGAAATTTGCTGTGATTATAGTTGTGGATTTAACCACGGCATAATAGTTAAGTTACATTCCATGCAAAAGATGCATATAGTAAACTATCTAGCCACACTTAAGGTGCAGTTTTCTTGTACGAAAGGCACCATATTTTTATCTGAGTAGCACAAGCCATAGCCTGACTTAGTCGCCAAATAAAAATACTATAGAGTTTGTATTTTGCATATAAAATTATTTGATTCTATATAAAAACATAATATTTTTAAGCATTAAACTTTGTTTTACTCCACATTACACCTCAAATTTATAAAATATTTAGCTAACGGGATTAAAAAAAAACATTAATAAATAAGCACTAAAACTTTGATATTATTCAACAAAAAGCGCAGAATGTGCACTTGCACAGTTAAATAGCTATACTAGAGCCACTTAACTACTGAGGTTTTCCTCATTTTGTGTTTTTCTTTTCTTAGTCCTATAAGGATAACAATGCCAATGCTTGGACTATGCGGTCACAGGCAAGATAAGAGTAGCTAACCCATTAAACCAAAGATCGAAGCAGCGAATTCCAATAAAACGTATATTCTATACCCAAGAAAAACCATGGTAAAGGATGGGGAGGGTCCAACTAAAGCAATCGGTGGGCTGGCATGGTTGGATACTGACGTGTTTCGATTGATTACAGGTATATGTATTTTACCCTTTTTTTATACAAAAATCTGATGCATCGCACTCATATGACTTTCTCTACTCTTGTACTAACTATTCTTACAAACTCTTATTCCTATATCTTCTTCATGTTAGTTGAGATAAACATTTGTACAAATTACCTTATTGCTTATTTCCTTGTAGGTACAAGGGGAATATGGGACAAGGGAACTTTGTTCGATAGTCAAATCTTTTAAAGCTTTGAAATTCCGTTCTCTTTGCACGGCTAACATATAAAAAATGAATAACGATGTTCCATTTCACGAAAGTTTTAATTTTTGTAAAACTCACACAAATAACAAGGGATATCTCCAAAATGGTTCACTCTACAAAAATGTATTTGGACATAAGCTGTGTGTTTTAGCAAGGTCTACATTTTTATTCTCTTCCGACCCCGATGCTGTTAGGGTTCCCGAGGGCTAGGGAGTCTTTATTTTTCCAAACTCTCCATTTCTCTAATTTCTCCATTACCTCTTAACCTCTAACATGCTGACGTGTCATGGCATGTAATACTTCCTCTGATTGGTAATCAGACGATATGGTCGGTGAATTTATTTTGATAACTCTCCAGGTCAGGTCGGTGAGACCCGCAAACCAACGACAGATGTGGTCCTCCAGATATTCTGGGGGTTGTGAGAGAGCGATGTGACTGCCTAAACATGTTACATGGGAATCAACTCGCATAAGTTTAGTAAGCAGATGCGAAACATAAATAATGTTATTTGTCTTTAGAAAGGAGACATTCCAAAAATGTTTTAGGCACATAAGTTTTTAGCTGTGATAGAGATGTATTACCTAACAGTGATGACCTCGCCGATACCAAGAGGAATTCCGTTCATCTGGGCGATGAAGATGGCTGCAACGGCCTCGTAGAGTGCTGTACCGTCCATGTTTACAGTGGCACCAACTGCCACCACGAAACGTGTCACTCGAGGGTCAATCTTGTTGTTCTCTTCCAGGCAGCGGAAAGTGATGGGCAAAGTGGCAGCACTGAAAACATAGTCATCCTTCAATTTCAACAAACTATTTGAATACAATCACCAGATTTATTCGACCTTTACCGTCAATAAGTTTAAATGAATGACGTCATTATTAGCTGAGCTTGCCGCTTGTCTCTACTTCGTAATCAGGTTGATGTACTGCACAACTATTGTCTAGTGCGACACAAGAGGGTTATCATGTAATATCAGATGTTACTGTTGTGACTAAGAAGCCAGGGAAGCTGTGGTATGGATACTGACCTGGATGCGGTGCCGAGAGCTGTGACCCAGGCCTGCAACATGCCCTGAAAGAACCGTGCAGGGTTCTTCCTTGTCAATACGTAGTAGATGACTGGGAGTGTGATGATGGCATGTACCATCAGCCCCAGTATCACCGTGATCATGTACAGACCCAGTTGCTGAGCCGTGGCTGCCAGATTCTCAATACTCATGATCTTGCCTGCGATCAGACACAGGATTCCAAATGGAGAATACCTACAACAACACCACCACATATCGTCTCTTTAACTTGTCTCACTCTTACATATTTGTGCACGTATTTGTTGTCATTTTGGAATAGTTATGTCTAAAGTAGTATTGCGAAGGGCGTTCGAAAATGATTTACAAAAACAACCGATATATTCATACATGTTGGTGTGTGGTCAAGAAGCTTTTGCCGAAGACACTGGGTCACCGGGTTGGCCAATGTGCCCGGAAGAATATGAGTACTGGTCGTCCATTAACACCGCAATGTCTGAGCAACATTGACGTTGTGTCTGAATTGATTATGGCTGATAGATGCATTAGCTTTGATGAACTGGAGTGCTAGAGAGGCAGCGCAATCCTCCATACTATTATTCAAGACGATTTCGACATGAGAAAGGCGTGTGCATTTTGGGACTTGACACAGATCCTGAAGGACAGCAGAGTTGAAGTGTTTTGTCGATTATTGGAAATAGAGGAGGAAGATCGAGATTTTGAAGAAACCGGTGACGGATCATGGTGTCACTGGGAAGAAAATCATTGTTCGATAACATGAAGGAACATGAACAGGAAGGACGAACTGCAGCGTAAATTTCGGAAACAATAAACATTTCAGGCAGTTGTCCACGAGTGGATGCGTAATACCCTCAAACAATCGTTCTGTGAAGTTGCCAAGAAGTTGGGAGTGGTGGGGAGTACATTGACAGATCCCGTGTACATTGTGGAATGTTTATCAATAAGGTACAAAAAAGCTATTATTTTAAATCATTTCCGAACACCCGTCGTATTATGAAACTGGAAGAATAATTGTGATATTCCGAGCATTATTTTATTATTGTTCGGAACAGTAATAAGAGGTAATGTAACGTATTTCTGAAGAAATTGAATTGTTCGTGAGACGCCTCAAATTTCAAGGAAAAAAGACTGTAAGTTAAGTTATAGTTTAATAAAATCCTGGAAGGATATACCAACTTACCACATGACGACGCCGACAAGCTTCATGACTATATCATTCAGAACCACGAAGAAGTCCACCATAAGCCTTCCCTTGGGTCCCATTTGACCAGCCAGCAGTCCAAAAGCAAGACAGAAAACAATCATTCCTGTAACATAAAATAAAGTATATTATGTACAGGTATTCATGGCTGGAGATCCCGCTCAGCCTATTTGGCCAAGTGGAAGAGAATTACGAAGGAAACCATAGCACTTATACTTTTGTACAAATACTTTTTAATGTGCTTCCAAAAGTGATGACAAGCAACAGATGAGAATGATTACATACATACATTTATTTCTTTTTGTCGTTTTATCTATAAACAGCCCTGATATAGTTCTAATAACGCAGCCCTGTTTCATCACACTTACAGATATATGACATACGTAACCTGATCGGTCTTGTAGCAGTTTTAAGAACTCTGGAAACCTTACCGGAGAGGCTTAAACGGAGTCCTTGCTATTGGATTGGTCAGGCAGAAGGAGTCCCGCACTGAAATGAGAACCACAGATGGTCCATTGTAGACTCTTTGTGACTTACGTTACACTGGCAGAAAGGGATGGAGAGACACTCAGGGCAGCCAGATCTGGTATAATACAATGTGCGTTAGTAAGATTGGGCCCCTTAACGATTCCAGAGTGAGCGATTCTTGACGAGCCTTTCTGTGCCATCTTGAACGCGAGTGTTATTGCAAGGAGTCACTCAAGAATAAGTTCTAGCCGACCACACAACGCTTCAATCGCCGACCTCTGGCTCTACAACTTTCAAACATGAAGGTGAAAGTGATTGAAGGAAATTATGAGTTCACAAAACTTGTCGTAGAAAGGCACCACTCAGTGTTCAACTACGAAATGTAAGTCACAGTGAGAGGAACGACTTGAGTTGTACCCAGCACCTTATGAACGTGAGCCTTGCTGGCGTCTTAAACAAAAGAAACAAATGGCTCATGTAGTGATGAAAAGTCCTGGCCTCAACTGGAATGTCATTTGCTGGTCTTATAGCCATCCACACATGCTACAGGTGTCCTAAAGTATATGTTTGGAAGTGTTTGCTAATCAAACAGTGCAGATTTGGATTGTGAATACTTTACGTCATCACATGATGATGTGTGGAACTGATGATCATTCTAGTAACTCCAAAGACAACTTCCATCATTAGATTAACTACTTAGCGAATCAAACATTTCACGTTAGTCGCGTGACTAAACGCGTCTGTTGGTCATCGAGAAAAAGATACAAACACCATCTTGAGGTTAAGCGCTGAGAAAATCGAACCTTCCAAACAGCGCTCAAGGAGAAATGGACAGAAAGCTCATCTTGTGGATAACTGCGCTGGGATCCAAACTCTCCCATCGATGTTACAATATGGTTAATTATATGTTCCTCAACGAGAAATTGCGAAACTTCCAGACTGTATTTTCCATATACATTTTACAAAATTAGAGGAAAGCCAACGATAGTGGACTAACGGCTGCTGGAGAGGCTGGTCCTGGTCTAGGGAACGTAACAGGAAAACCTTCTTACCTATACTACTTCTGTAGTCTTGTTAACAATGCTATTCATAAGTATACATGGTAACCAGAACATGCCCTCCTATGTTTTTATAAAGTAGAATAATGTGATCAAACGCAAAAACGTCAAAGCATTACCCATGACATTGGTGCCATCCTTGTATACCAGTTGAGGCTTGAGTATGAATCCTGGAGACTCGTCAGTAGTGGAGTTGGAGTCGTGGAACACCAGTGGCTTGCTCACCTGTAACAGTCAACACTGCAGCTACACCCACCTCTGTCAACAGAGCCTCAAGATCAAAGCACAAGTTCTGAAATAATACTCACCTTCTTATAGGTTGTCTGCACTTGCTGGAAACAGGCCTGCATGAGATTGTCCGGGAAGAGATTTCTGGCACAGAAATGGATCAGTCATCATATTGTTCTTTGGGAGGAGTCAAATGTACGGGGAGTACAGCATTGGAGTACGTACCGTACGATGTCGAGGATGGCGTCCAGGGTGGATACCTTGGTGTCAGTGGTACCACCTTCCACATGAGTCTTGATGCTGGGATCGCCGGGATGAATCAGAAGCACCATGACGATGCCCACTATGGCAGCCAAGATAGTTGTCGTGATGTAATAGGAAAGTGCTCGGAAACCCATTCGGCCGGAGGACCTCGCGTCTAACTGTGCCATACCTGCGTCGTACAAGAAAACAGCATAGGTGTGAGCAATGAAATAGAAACAAATATACTTAGTTATGTTTCTTAGCATTTTAGTTTCTCAAAATACCTTAATATTCGAACGAAACATCTTATTTGCAAAGTTTATGTGCATCTATTATGAATTTTAATACCCGTATTCAAGATTTTACTTTTCTATTACAACTCTAGGCGCTTTTTGGAAGACATTGTACAATTTTACTATCAAGCTTCTAAAACGTTCATTGCCAACATTCTATGTAGCTCTGCGGGACTCAGTTGGTCAGGCACTGACCTACTGAGCTCATTGTTACGGCTTCAAATCCTGCCCAGCTAGCTAGTTTCTAAAGTGGCACACCGAAGGCGTTATGAAACAATTCTGAGTACCTTTTGCTAGGAAAGGTTATACATATATCATATCTACATTAAGTTACTTTCTGACTGGCACCTGCTATCTGCTCTACATAAGGTTACTTTCTGACCAGCACCTGCTATCTGCTCTACATAAGGTTACTTTCTGACCAGCACCTGCTATCTGCTCTACATAAGGTTACTTTCTGACTAGCACCTGCTATCTGCTCTACATAAGGTTACTTTCTGACTAGCACTTGCTATCTGTCCTACATAAAGTTACTTTCTGACTAGCACTTGCTCTACACAAGGTTACTTTCTGACTAGCACCTGCTATCTGCTCTACATAAGGTTACTTTCTGACTAGCACTTGCTATCTGTCCTACATAAAATTACTTTCTGACTAGCACTTGCTCTACATAAGGTTACTTTCTGACTATCACCTGCTATCTGCTGTACATAAGGTTACTTTCTGACTAGCACTTACTATCTGTCCTACATAAGGTTACTTTCTGATTAGCACCTGCTATCTGCTCTACATAAGGTTACTTTCTGACTAGCACCTGCTATCTGCTCTACATAAGGTTACTTTCTGACTAGCACCTGCTATCTGCTCTACATAAGGTTACTTTCTGACCAGCACCTGCTATCTGCTCTACATAAGGTTACTTTCTGACTAGCACCTGCTATCTGCTCTACATAAGGTTACTTTCTGACTAGCACTTGCTATCTGTCCTACATAAAGTTACTTTCTGACTAGCACTTGCTCTACACAAGGTTACTTTCTGACTAGCACCTGCTATCTGCTCTACATAAGGTTACTTTCTGACTAGCACTTGCTATCTGTCCTACATAAAATTACTTTCTGACTAGCACTTGCTCTACATAAGGTTACTTTCTGACTATCACCTGCTATCTGCTGTACATAAGGTTACTTTCTGACTAGCACTTACTATCTGTCCTACATAAGGTTACTTTCTGATTAGCACCTGCTATCTGCTCTACATAAGGTTACTTTCTGACTAGCACCTGCTATCTGCTCTACATAAGGTTACTTTCTGACTAGCACCTGCTATCTGCTCTACATAAGGTTACTTTCTGACTAGCACCTGCTATCTGCTCTACATAAGGTTACTTTCTGACTAGCACCTGCTATCTGCTCTACATAAAGTTACTTTCTGACTAGCACCTGCTATCTGCTCTACATAAGGTTTCTTTCTGACTAGCACCTGCTATCTGCTCTACATAAAGTTACTTTCTGACTAGCACCTGCTATCTGCTCTACATAAGGTTACTTTCTGACTAGCACCTGCTATCTGCTCTACATAAGGTTACTTTCTGTCCAACACTTGCTATCTGCTCTACATAAAGTTACTTTCTGACCAACACCTGCTATCTGCTCTACATAAAGTTACTTTCTGTCCAACACTTGCTATCTGCTGTACATAAGGTTACTTTCTGTCCAACACTTGCTATCTGCTGTACATAAAGTTACTTTCTGTCCAACACTTGCTATCTGCTGTACATAAAGTTACTTTCTGACTAGCACCTGCTATCTGCTCTACATAAGGTTACTTTCTGACTAGCACCTGCTATCTGCTCTACATAAGGTTACTTTCTGACTAGCACTTGCTATCTGCTCTACATAAGGTTACTTTCTGACTAGCACTTGCTATCTGCTCTACATAAGGTTACTTTCTGACTAGCACCTGCTCTACATAAGGTTACTTTCTGACTAGCACTTGCTATCTGCTCTACATAAGGTTACTTTCTGACCAGCACCTGCTATCTGCTCTACATAAGGTTACTTTCTGACTAGCACCTGCTATCTGCTCTACATAAGGTTACTTTCTGACTAGCACCTGCTATCTGCTCTACATAAGGTTACTTTCTGACTAGCACCTGCTATCTGCTGTACATAAGGTTACTTTCTGACTAGCACCTGCTATCTGCTCTACATAAAGTTACTTTCTGACCAGCACCTGCTATCTGCTGTACATAAGGTTACTTTCTGACTAGCACCTGCTCTACATAAGGTTACTTTCCGACCACTACCTGCTACCAAGGAAGAGATGATGAGGGGGAGGATGAACATTTTGAGCAGACGCATGAGAATTTCTCCAGGAAAAGACACCAACATGATGGACTCGTCGCTGAAGCGCGCCAGCCGTCCCAGGAAGCCGAAGAAGACTCCTAGGAGGACCCCGCCGATGGTAAGGGCGAGCAACAGGTTGATGCGCAGCCATTCCAGCACCTGCAACAATGGCGCCGTGTTACTCGGCGATGACAGACACAGGGCGAAGTACAGCAACATCTCGTATCCACTCTTACCAGGTTCACTACAGACTTTGTGGAGGTGTCCATACTCGTCACGTGACCTTCCGACGTTTGCTGTTTGTCTTCATCCTCGCCAGAGTCCATGTCTGCCCTGAAACAGGCCACCACAACACTAAGTATTGCAGATACAAAGATTTGGCAGCAAATACATGTATTGAGGTCCCACGACCCCAAACTAGCCTTACATGCAAGATCCATAGGAAACCTTGATTGTATAAAGAATTAAGTGGCACTAATCAGTTTTAGAAAAAGACCACGTGTTTAAGATAGTTTCAAGATAAATGAAATATATATTGAATTTTCCGGCAATAGCCTTTGAAGTGCTGTAACTAGTAAACCGTAAGAGATAGATGCAATGTTACTGTAGATATCGTTACAACACACAATATACATACATATGTCAAATAGGTACCTACATGTTTTCTGCAGTGAACCATTTCTGAGGTATCTCTTGTTATTTGTCGGAGTCTTACAATGGTTTTCTAAAGTGGGCGGTCGTTATTAATTTTTTATCTCTTAGCCGTGCAAAGAGAATGGAATTTCAAAGTCATCACATAGCCACCAGCTTTAAAACATTTCACCATCACTTAATATCTATTGTATACCCATATTCCCCTTGTACCTACAAGGAAATATCATTTTCTGCTGGTGTTACAAAGAGAAGAGAATTTTAAAGGCCGGGCGATAAAGATGGATTTGGTTCACCTCCGTGGTGTGGTGTAGCGGTCTGCCTCACAATGAATGGGTCCCGAGTTCGAACCTCTGTTAGGGTGAGTTATCCACATAAGGCCTTTTCTCTTGTCCTTAGAAGACGGGTAACTTGAAGCTCTATAGATGACCGACTTGTTTCACTAATTTCATTCCTTCACCGTCCGATATGACGTTACGTTGGAGGATATTAATTTACGAAGCAAAATCTGATACGTTGCACTCACATGACTTTCTCCACTCACCCTTGCACTAATTATTCTTACAAAAGTTTATTCCTCTATCTACTTCATGTTAATAAAACCCCTAGCAAAACAGTCCATGAGGGGCTTGCCGCCCGCCGCTGCGTCCCCCACCTCTGCCCACTACAGGCGTCATTGGTGGGGTGCAGCACTGGAGGGTGGGACGTGGTCAGCGCCCCTAGTCCTTCGGGAAGTTATACGGCCTTCTCGACCTGGGGCCGCTACTTCCTCATCAAGTAGCTCCTCAATTGGTCCCACAGAACCTAATGAGGCTGAGTGCACCCCGTGCCAGACCTCCCAGAGGGGATAAAATCCCGATGCTGGTACCGGGGATAGAACCCGGGTCCTACGCGCCAGAGAGAAGCGCGCTACCAACAGCGCTACGGAGGCGGTCTCATGTTAATAAAGATAAACATTTGTTCAAATTATCTTATTGCTAGATGCAAGGAGAATATGGGAATACAGTAGACTTTAACTAATAGTCAAATGTTTTAAAGCGGGTAGCGGGTATCACTATCTTTGCAAACCAAAGAGATGAAGAATGAATAACAACCTTCCATTTGAGAAAAGTTTAAGTATTACACAAAATGAAAAATGAAAAAAAATATTTGGACATAAGCAACATGAACATATTTTGTATAGTTAGTCTATTTGGTCTATCTCCCACGGTTTACCAGTTACACACAGAGTAAACGGGACATAATCTATTGCCGGACCATTCAAAATATACATTGTAATACTAAAAAAAGTCGTTGGAGCCATTTTTGAGAAAATCAATCTTTTCCAGGCATTTTCCATGTAAAGAGTAGTTTAGGGCAAAGAAATTTTCTTTAAAAAGTTCGTTTTGCATCCTTGAAAGACATAAAACTTAAATACCAACTTTTAACCTACCTTTCGTGCCCAAGTTGTGCTGTTCTAACAGACAGAAAGGCACATTCACACAGAGACACAAACACACAGAGAAACACACACAGAAACACAGACACAAACACACACAGAAACACAAACACACACACAAACACACACAGAGACACAAACACACACGGAAACACAAACACACAGAGACACAAACACACACAGAGACACAAACACACACAGAAACACACACAGAAACACACACAGAAACACAGACACACATAGATACACACAAACCCACACAGACAGATACACAGACACAAACACACAGACACACATAGGCACATACAGATACACACACAGAGACACACAAACACACAGACACACATAGGCACATACAGATACACACACAGAGACACACAAACACACAGACACAAACACACACAGACATAAACACACACAGGCAATACACAGACACAGGCACACACAGACACAAACACACACAGAAACACAGACACACACAGATACACACAAACACACACAGACAGATACACAGACACAGGCACACACAGACACACATAGGCACATATAAATACACACAGAGACACACAAACACAAACACACAGACACAAACACACACAGGCACAAACACACAGAAACACAGACAGGCAGATACATAGACACAGGCACACACACAGACACAAACACACACAGACAGATACACAGACACAAACACACACAGACAGATACACAGACACAGGCACACACAGACAGATACACAGACACAGGCACACACAGACACACAGCTAGGCACACAGACACTCACAGGCACACACATATACACAGATAGACACATAGACACTCACAGGCACACACAGACACAGACAGGTACACAGACACATACACACAGATAGACACACATAGACACACACTCACACATAGACACTCACAGGCACATACAGACACAGACAGGCACACAGACACATACACACAGATAGACACACATAGACACACACTCACACATAGACACTCACAGGCACATACAGACACAGACAGGCACACAGACACATACACACAGATAGACACACATAGACACACAGTCACACACTCACACATAGACACTCACAGGCACATACAGACACAGACAGGCACACAGACACATACACACAGATAGACACACATAGACACACAGTCACACACTCACACATAGACACTCACAGGCACATACAGACACAGACAGGCACACAGACACATACACACAAATAGATACACATAGACACACAGTCACACACTCACACATATACACGGATCGTTTATTAAAAATTCGTTGTTTTTTTTTTTTTTTTACTTGGGGAATCAAAACAAGTGAAGTCAAGTGAAGTCTTGGTACCTACCAATATTTTGTGTGAATACAATACTTCTACTGACTATACGCTGTGGAGAAGGTAAAGGTAAATAACTACCTCCAATTTGAGAACGTCTATAAGTAGTTTAAAATGGTGACAAATAACGGGGAATATCTCCGAAATGGTTCACTCCACAGAAAAGATTATTTAACATAAATTGTGCGTTTTAACTATATATTTTTGTGTAGTAACATTTGGTCTATCTCTTACTGTTTACCAATTATGCAAATGGCACTTAGAGTAAACAAGACTACATTGGCTACAGCCAAAAAATTCAAAATATATATTTCATTTATCTTAAAATATCTTAAACATATGGTTCAATAAAAACCGCAAGAGGCATTTTTGAAAAAATCAAAATTTTTGAAAAGTTTCCAAAGTAATGGGTAGTTTAAGGTGGAGGAATTTTCTTCAAAATTTTTGTGTCACATCCCTGAAGGATACTAAACATAAATACCAACTTTGGTTTTTAAATATCTTTTCTGTTTTTAGTCGTGCAAGACGCACACACGCACACACGCACACACACATGGGCGGGCGCAGACCTAAAAGTGAGGGGGCCTCAAAACATTTCCGGTGAAATCTCGATAGTGATATTTTTTGTCGAATGCAGTACTTCCTCTACTGACTATACGTAGTAGAAAAAGTAAGAAAAATAGAAAGGTGGATTTAACCGTTGCTTAGGCCTGTTGTATGTGTTTAACCTACAAGGAATACACCTGAGAATGTTGATATGTGTTTGCAGGGATTGAGGTGTGTTTTAACAAAGATTTGCACCGTCGGGAAAGGACAGGGGGACTATCAATGAAGACACTTCCGTTAGTGGCAGGATATCACAATCATTGCACTGTATGTCGCAATATGAAGGTCTCCCCTCGTATAGGGGAATGAATACCTGGCGCCCAGCACGCGGGCAGGATGTGTCTGTCGCAAATATAGTCTTACACATAAACCACTCCATTCTACCCTTTCAAAAGGAATACCTATATGTTTCTGAAATCAATTAATCGCAAAGTTATGGCATACTGCATTCCGTCTTGCATCCTCATTTGAGGTTCTAGGTGCTTTGACACAGGACTCCTTAGATAAGGCTTTTAATATCCTTCCAGTAGATAAATTATATCTTAAAAATACTCGATATACTAAAAGTTTCAAAGAATACGGGCGTGGCAGCCTTAATATTTAAAGAAATGCACAGATGAGATTGTGATCCTGGTAAAGACCTTCGAGTATAGAATGGCCGAGAACTCGACCTTCATAAACCTGACGCGGCTGATCACCCGTAAAGCCTTGATTAATAACGCTCGCCGTGAAACGTTCAAATCTTATATAAACAGTAAAATAATTTGTACAAATGTTCATCTCAACTAACACGAAGAGGATATAAGAAGTGTTTGTAAGAATGATTAGTACAAAAGTAGAGAAAGTTATGTGAGTGCAGAATAATTAGATTTTTATTTATTGGATCCTCTTTTAAGTTAGTTTAGACATTTCAGTCACTTTATGGACATGTAAGGCTGAAATTTTATAAAAGTCGTTGAAAAAACCTTTTACATTTCAGTTGTATAGAATAATTATCCATTTATGAATTTGAAATAATATAATTTGCCTCCAGAAATCATTTTTGGACGTTGTACTGTATGTTTAAGTATTGCGTGTATTTTAAACTGAACTATGCATTAAAATCCTTCATTTCTATTTTCTAACTAGGCACCGCCGTGGCTGAGATGTTAGAGCGTTCGCCTACCACCAAGGCGGCCCGAGTTCGATCCCAGGGACCCGCATGTGGTATTCATGATCGACAAAGCGGGCTTAGAGCGGGCTTTCTGCGGGTTCTCCGCTTTGCTCCGCCACTTATTCAATCAATTGCTCCATCGTCACCTTTCCAATCATCCCTCACCACCTACATTTCATGTCATCGTCTTTCTCACTCTCATACTTGCAGGTGTTCACTCTGTCTGGTTCATAGGTTCCTGTGTTCCCTGACATACGTCTGACTCTAGACACTGACTTGTAAGTCCTATATAAGGGGAGGGTAATCACTTCCTCACTCTCATACTTGCAGGTGTTCACTCTGTCTGGTACATAGGTTCCTGTGTTCCCTGACAGACGTCTGACTCTAGACACTGACTTGTAAGTCCTACATAAGGGGAGGGTAATCACTTCCTCACTCTCATACTTGCAGGTGTTCACTCTGTCTGGTACATAGGTTCCTGTGTTCCCTGACAGACGTCTGGCTCTAGACACTGACTTGTAAGTCCTACATAAGGGGAGGGTAATCACTTCCTCACTCTCATACTTGCAGGTGTTCACTCTGGTACATAGGTTCCTGTGTTCCCTGACACACGTCTGACTCTAGGCACTGTCTTGTAAGTCCTACATAAGGGGAGGGTAATCACTTCCTCACTCTCATACTTGCAGGTGTTCACTCTGGTACATAGGTTCCTGTGTTCCCTGACAGACGTCTGACTCTAGACACTGTCTTGTAAGTCCTACATAAGGGGAGGGTAATCACTTCCTCACTCTCATACTTGCAGGTGTTCACTCTGGTACATAGGTTCCTGTGTTCCCTGACACACGTCTGACTCTAGGCACTGTCTTGTAAGTCCTACATAAGGGGAGGGTAATCACTTCCTCACTCTCATACTTGCAGGTGTTCACTCTGTCTGATACCTAGGTTCCTGTGTTCCCTGACAGACGTCTGACTCTAGACACTGTCTTGTAAGTCCTACATAAGGGGAGGGTAATCACTTCCTCACTCTCATACTTGCAGGTGTTCACTCTGTCTGGTACATAGGTTCCTGTGTTCCCTGACAGACGTCTGACTCTAGACACTGGCTTGTAAGTCCTACATAAGGGGAGGGTGATCACTTCCTCACTCTCATACTTGCAGGTGTTCACTCTGTCTGGTACATAGGTTCCTGTGTTCCCTGACAGAGGTGTGACTCTAGACAATGACTTGTAAGTCCTACATAAGGGGAGGGTAATCACTTCCTCACTCTCATACTTGCAGTTGTTCACTCTGTCTGAACTCTTGTTGTTGATAGCGTTGCGCCGATTCTCAGGGACAGATCAGTACTTCATACAACTCCCCTCTTCTCACTTCCAGCACATGTTACTTCACTACCGCATTTTAAAGTGGGCATAGAGAACTTCCGTCCACTCATTCAATGCCTCAAATCCCAAAGTTGGGCCGCTCTCACCACCGGTGCCCTGCAGCTGGCCGAGTGTGCTCCAAATGCTCACGGGACCTTGGAGAGGCTAAGGGTTAATGGGAGTGCCCACAACCTCCCATCTCGTGCCCCTACACCAGCCATAACCGCCCGCCCATGTGTGCTGCGAGTTTCACACTAACCTTATCGCCTACCCAAAGGCAGCTCCTCCTGTCATTCCAGCTATACTAAACACAGCTAACGTACAGCGCATGTGCAGGCTAGGCACAAGGGTGTCAACATCTAGATCCACCTTCACACCCAACCACACTTCACTCACCAAGTCCTGGAAATTTACTGAGACTTCTTTGCTTTATTTTCAGACCTAGAACGCAGATTTATTGACGAATAAGGAGATCACCTGGACCACTGTTGATGTGCTACAATGACGATCACTGCAATGATCCGGATGACCTGGAATGCACGTGGCATCTATCATCGCAAAACTAACTCTTTTGCTTTCTGCGCACCCGTAACATAGATGTGGTGCTTGTTACTGAGACAAACATAGCCACTAGCTAGCTCTCAGTTCAACGTAGCGAACTGACCGTGGCAGACGTGGCGGAGATAGCTTTAATAGTGAAACGCACCATCCAACATGAACAACCGGCAACGACGTTGGAGCCTTGTCTTCTCTGTCACGGAGGGGATTTAGGCACGTTAGCCGATACCTTATTGTGCGTCAGACCCTAGGAGTAAGGATGCTGTGAGAGTACTATACAGGTGGCCAGAAATCATCACAGACAGAACTACTACGGTGCAAGTAAGTTCTTCAGTCCGAATGCCTTCCAGATCGCACCAGCCATGTCCGACTGAATAATGTCTCCCTGGCGGCTGGCCAGGCAACCACAGCGTTTCCCCTCAGGCGAACACTGTATTTTCGGAGCGCAAGCCCCACCACAGCGCATACTACCGGCGACCCTCCTGACACAACCTGGAAGGATCGGATTGAGATAATGAAATGAACTGGAATAATTTGGGGTGATTCGGGGGATGTAACGATTTACCTGAGTGACCCGGGAAAATTCCCGAAAATACTCATGGTGAGGAAGGTCGGACAACGAACTCACGACCTCCCGAGCGGGCTACAGAGGTTAGCATCTCGCTCGGTCAACTAGAGGCTACTGGTGCTTATGTTATAATTAATAATACACGTACTTTTGCAACCCTCCGGGCGACCACATCACTGATTACCTAGACACACTGCTACGACTAAGCAACTCTACACTCATTGCAGTAGACCTAAACGCAAAACACCCGCTCTGGAATATCCGCATAAGCAACCTAGCGTGCACTCAACTCCTCAGACACGAAAAGAATTCTGCTGAAAACACGTTTATGCCCCTTCAACGAAATGAGCAACGTGGCATTTTAAACATTGCACTTTTACACCGTGGGTCACTCTGGAGGTAGTATACGCACTGTCCTCGGACCACTGGTTCCCTGGTACCGACCACAGAGCCACCCCGATGCAACTACAACTTAGTCAAGTGGGAAACAACTTCAACCAAATTGTATCCTCGGAATTGCAAAACATCCAAATCTCCTTATGCTACGAGCGGACAGAGCCGCCGCGAATGTGCCATAACCACCTCTGTGCCGATGCACACCCATGCTCGCGGCACCAAACCCTTCCCAACAGATCTCAGGGAACTGCCAACGACCCGCAACAAAGCAACATTCAAGAGGATTCGAAGTGCTAGACCACCTGAGGGAACTTAATGCTCACATCCTAAAGAGCACTGCCAACTTCCTTAACTCACAGTGGGAAAGGACAGTCTCAAGCCTCGACACTGAGAGCACTGCCAAGTGTCTCATCACCTGCGCCTTAATGAACGTATAGCAACCTCAGATGTGGATGTGCTAGCAGATGCGCTTGAGCGAACGTTGTGCGGTACTCACCACAATTTACCGCTGAAACCGACGCAGCAACAGGAACACACTCATACACAATGGATCATAGCACACATTCCAAAAAAGAAGGCACAATATCAAATGCAGCACTAAAAACTTGGCACAAGACGCTGTCAACTGATTGGTGGAAATCTACAACGTCGTTCTCGAAAGCGGCATATTTGCGCAACGCTGGAAAAAGGCCAAAGTCGTTCACTTCCCTGAAAAGAACAAGGAGCACAACAGACTGAACTCCCTAAGTATGTAAAGTCCTGGACAAAGTTTCCTTAAACGACTGAATGCCCAGCTCATAAGACACGCAATCCTCCTCATTCAAGAACAGTTCGGATGAAACGCTCAAGTACCTTACGATTAATCCGCATTACCCAACAGAAAACCCACAAACATCGACAGGAGTGCTGTATGTAAACACTGAATGGGCTTCGACCATGTGTGGACTCCAGGACTTACCAAGGTAAAACTCAGGAAACTACCTGCGTAACCGACAGTTTGCTTCTTTCATACACAACACACTCTCTACGCCCCACACGACGCAGATTTCAGTATCTACTTCAGGACTGGGGAACATTAATTCGAAGACGTGAAGCGAGTAGTCACCCCCTTACCTTAACTGCAGTAGCACGCATTAGGTACAACTTTTCGCTTTGTTTTACCAGTTTTCCACTCTGATCGCTTTTTGGTAGTATTTAACTCTCCGCAGGTGGTGACATTGATGGTACACACAATTAAGATAGCACCGGTAAAATGAGAGGGCGGGGGAATCCTGAGAACCCGGAGAAAACCCGCTGCTGCGCCGCTTTGTCCTTCACAAGTCCAGCATGGGGTCCCCTGGGATCGAACCCGGGCCGGTTTAGCAAGAGGCGAATGGTCTAACCAGTCGGACATGGCGCGGCCACGAACGGAGGCTAACTTGGGGAAAATGCGCACACAACATGAGTACTGTTTGCCATACCTGGTCTACATCAAGGATCTGTCCAAATTCTCAAAGACAAGCCCATAACCCACAGACATCGCACATAATCCGGCAAGTCATTGTTTATCCGCGACAAACTAAAAACATCCTTCGTAAGTTGAAACACTGGCTCATCAAACGGCGCGTGAAAGTCAACGAAACCAAATGCCAAGTTATAGTATTTACTAAACACAAACCTCACAGACGGACAGTGCGTACACTTTCTCCTTTAAAAGTATTCGGATAAGACATTAACTGGATCATCCTGCCTTGGCGTCACAATGGACTAAGAAACGCTACCTGCAACAAACCCAACGTAACGCGCAAGGACTGTTTATTCTTTTCTCCGAACTGGGTCTGATGTCTCCCGTAAACGTGGTCTCACAGTTTACAAGACACTGATTTGACCGATTTAGCCTGAGTATGCTGCAGGGGCGTACCTCAAATAAATAATAAACAGCTACTGATGTACAGAATTTGAAAATTTGGCCTCTGGCCTCTATGCCAAAAACTCACGACACTACAACCAACTTATCGCTCATCTAGGCGCTTCTCACACCGTCCTGCAGAAGCACAAAACGCCACTCCACCTCTGTGAGCGCTTTCTGGAAAATAACTTTGTTATCGACGCGAAATTTAAACTATTTAGAATTATGAACCCCTAATTAACCCCATAGTAACCTTCTGCATACAGGTCTTCCTATACCGATTACCAAGACACATCAACTGTTAGAACCGTCAATTCAGGCAACCGCAATGACCTCTCACACCCAAGGAGGACACAACGGTTGGACTTCATCACACAAGAAACCTGCTCCCCCTCAGGTGTAAAGTGTCCTCTGTAGTAACTCTTTATTCCGCAGTCCAAACTAACTTCTCCACCACTCACCTTTTCACCCTCATGTACCCAGGTATCTCCCTGGGTGCTGCACAGACCCCCTGCACTCAACGCACGTGCTCGCATGCACTGCATGTTTCCTAGGCATTAACCATTACTAAGCGGGGTGCTAATGCGGAACCTCTCCACTAGCTACACGTAACATACCACTAAGAAGCACATCGTCCTTTAAAAACAATATTAAAAAAGCAGCACCACTCACCACGCAAGGTACTACAGGGGCTGCCGCCAGCAACGTTCACCGTCAGAGGACACACTGCCCGTTCAGCATAACGGTAGAACTGTAAACAGTGTAAATAGTGAGAGTGTGAGTGTGCTTGCGTACGTCTATGAGTGAGTGAATGTAAATACATATCTAATACAGGATCAATACTATAAAACCTGGCGTGTTACACTCACATAACTTTCTCTAATCTTGTACTAGCCATTCTTACAAACTTATTCAAGATGTTCTCGGGTTTCGGGCCAGGTGTAGTGATGAGGGGCCATCGACGTTTCGGGAGTCTGCATCAGGATGATGAATGACTAACAAAAGTGAAAGGACCAGTATATGCACTATCCGCTAGTACGGACCGAGCAGAAAACACCAAGTCTAATCTGGAGGTGGTTCAACGCTCCGTTGGGATCTGTGTTTTCTGAGCCGGTAGATCTCCAACTTTAAGGCTGGTTTTCAGGAGGGACTAAACTGCAATCCGGTGCCCCTGTGAAGTTTCGGTGTTGGCTACAGTATTGGCGATAGAAGTTGCGGCGGAAGTCAGCTGCGGCAAAGTTTCCTCTACCCTGCCCAGTGTTTGTGGAGGCGAAGGTCCTCTACCTCGTGGTTGGGCAGCGGTGCTCCGGCGGTGTGTTGTGTGAGTGTTGTCAGTGCGCTGGTTGGCGGTGGACTTCTGTAAGGCTGTGAGGCTGCGGTGGCAGGTGGCTGGTTGTCTGGTCTGGGCCCGAGGATACAGGGGGCATTGCGCCTGGACTGGAAAATGGCCGAAGCCATTGCAGGTGGCTGGTGCTGGTGCTAGTTGTCTGGTCTGGGCCCGAGGATACAGGGGGTATTGCGCCTGGACTGGAAAATGGCCGAAGCCATTGCAGGTGGCTGGTGCTGGTGCTAGTTGTCTGGTCTGGGCCCGAGGATACAGGGGGTATTGCGCCTGGACTGGAAAATGGCCGAAGCCATTGCAGGTGGCTGGTGCTGGTGCTAGTTGTCTGGTCTGGGTCCGAGGATACAGGGGGCATTGCGCCTGGACTGGAGAATGGCCGAAGCCATTGTAGGTGGCTGGTGCTGGTTGTCTGGTCTGGGCCCGAGGATACAGGGGGCATTGCGCCTGGACTGGAAAATGACCGAAGCCATTGTAGGTGGCTGGTGCTGGTGCTAGTTGTCTGGTCTGGGCCCGAGGATACAGGGGGTATTGCGCCTGGACTGGAAAATGGCCGAAGCCATTGCAGGTGGCTGGTGCTGGTGCTAGTTGTCTGGTCTGGGCCCGAGGATACAGGGGGCATTGCGCCTGGACTGGAAAATGGCCGAAGCCATTGTAGGTGGCTGGTGCTGGTTGTCTGGTCTGGGCCCGAGGATACAGGGGGCATTGCGCCTGGACTGGAAAATGGCCGAAGCCATTGCAGGTGGCTGGTGCTAGTTGTCTGGTCTGGGTCCGAGGATACAGGGGGTATTGCGCCTGGACCGGAAAATGGCCGAAGCCATTGCAGGTGGCTGGTGCTAGTTGTCTGGTCTGCGTCCGAGGATACAGGGGGCATTGCGCCTGGACTGGAAAATGGCCGAAGCCATTGCAGGTGACTGGTGCTAGTTGTCTGGTCTGGGTCCGAGGATACAGGGGGCATTGCGCCTGGACTGGAGAATGGCCGAAGCCATTGCAGGTGGCTGGTGCTGGTGCTAGTTGTCTGGTCTGGGCCCGAGGATACAGGGGGCATTGCGCCTGGACTGGAGAATGGCCGAAGCCATTGCAGGTGGCTGGTGCTGGTGCTAGTTGTCTGGTCTGGGTCCGAGGATACAGGGGGCATTGCGCCTGGACTGGAGAATGGCCGAAGCCATTGCAGGTGGCTGGTGCTGGTGCTGGTTGTCTGGTCTGGGTCCGAGGATACAGGGGCATTGCGCCTGGACTGGAAAATGGCCGAAGCCATTGCAGGTGACTGGTGCTGGTGCTAGTTGTCTGGTCTGGGCCCGAGGATACAGGGGGCATTGCGCCTGGACTGGAAAATGGCCGAAGCCATTGCAGGTGGCTGGTGCTGGTGCTAGTTGTCTGGTCTGGGCCCGAGGATACAGGGGCATTGCGCCTGGACTGGAAAATGGCCGAAGCCATTGTAGGTGACTGGTGCTGGTTGTCTGGTCTGGGCCCGAGGATACAGGGGCATTGCGCCTGGACTGGAAAATGGCCGAAGCCATTGCAGGTGGCTGGTGCTGGTGCTAGTTGTCTGGTCTGGGCCCGAGGATACAGGGGGCATTGCGCCTGGACTGGAAAATGGCCGAAGCCATTGTAGGTGGCTGGTGCTGGTTGTCTGGTCTGGGTCCGAGGATACAGGGGGCATTGCGCCTGGACTGGAAAATGGCCGAAGCCATTGCAGGTGGCTGGTGCTGGTGCTAGTTGTCTGGTCTGGGCCCGAGGATACAGGGGGCATTGCGCCTGGACTGGAAAATGGCCGAAGCCATTGTAGGTGACTGGTGCTGGTTGTCTGGTCTGGGTCCGAGGATACAGGGGGCATTGCGCCTGGACTGGAAAATGGCCGAAGCCATTGTAGGTGGCTGGTGCTGGTGCTAGTTGTCTGGTCTGCGTCCGAGGATACAGGGGGCATTGCGCCTGGACTGGAAAATGGCCGAAGCCATTGTAGGTGGCTGGTGGCTGGTTGTCTGGTCTGGGCCCGAGGATACAGGGGGCATTGCGCCTGGACTGGAAAATGGCCGAAGCCATTGCAGGTGGCTGGTGCTGGTGCTGGTTGTCTGGTCTGGGCCCGAGGATACAGGGGGCATTGCGCCTGGACCGGAAAATGGCCGAAGCCATTGCAGGTGGCTGGTGCTGGTGCTGGTTGTCTGGTCTGGGTCCGAGGATACAGGGGGTATTGCGCCTGGACTGGAAAATGGCCGAAGCCATTGCAGGTGGCTGGTGCTGGTTGTCTGGTCTGGGCCCGAGGATACAGGGGGCATTGCGCCTGGACTGGAAAATGGCCGAAGCCATTGCAGGTGACTGGTGCTGGTGCTAGTTGTCTGGTCTGGGCCCGAGGATACAGGGGGCATTGCGCCTGGACTGGAAAATGGCCGAAGCCATTGCAGGTGGCTGGTGCTAGTTGTCTGGTCTGGGTCCGAGGATACAGGGGGCATTGCGCCTGGACTGGAAAATGGCCGAAGCCATTGCAGGTGGCTGGTGCTAGTTGTCTGGTCTGGGCCCGGGGATACAGGGGGTATTGCGCCTGGACTGGAAAATGTCCGAAGCCATTGCAGGTGGCTGGTGCTGGTGCTAGTTGTCTGGTCTGGGCCCGAGGATACAGGGGGTATTGCGCCTGGACTGGAAAATGTCCGAAGCCATTGCAGGTGGCTGGTGCTAGTTGTCTGGTCTGGGCCCGGGGATACAGGGGGTATTGCGCCTGGACTGGAAAATGTCCGAAGCCATTGCAGGTGGCTGGTGCTAGTTGTCTGGTCTGGGCCCGAGGATACAGGGGGCATTGCGCCTGGACTGGAAAATGTCCGAAGCCATTGCAGGTGGCTGGTGCTAGTTGTCTGGTCTGGGCCCGAGGATACAGGGGGTATTGCGCCTGGACTGGAAAATGTCCGAAGCCATTGTAGGTGGCTGGTGCTAGTTGTCTGGTCTGGGCCCGAGGATACAGGGGGTATTGCGCCTGGACTGGAAAATGTCCGAAGCCATTGCAGGTGGCTGGTGCTGGTTGTCTGGTCTGGGTCCGAGGATACAGGGGGTATTGCGCCTGGACTGGAAAATGGCCGAAGCCATTGCAGGTGACTGGTGCTGGTGCTGGTTGTCTGGTCTGGGTCCGAGGATACAGGGGGTATTGCGCCTGGACTGGAAAATGGCCGAAGCCATTGCAGGTGACTGGTGCTGGTGCTGGTTGTCTGGTCTGGGTCCGAGGATACAGGGGGTATTGCGCCTGGACTGGAAAATGGCCGAAGCCATTGCAGGTGGCTGCTGCTGGTTGTCTGGTCTGGGCCCGAGGATACAGGGGGCATTGCGCCTGGACTGGAAAATGTCCGAAGCCATTGCAGGTGGCTGGTGCTGGTTGTCTGGTCTGGGTCCGAGGATACAGGGGGCATTGCGCCTGGACTGGAAAATGGCCGAAGCCATTGTAGGTGGCTGGTGCTGGTTGTCTGGTCTGGGTCCGAGGATACAGGGGGCATTGCGCCTGGACTGGAAAATGGCCGAAGCCATTGCAGGTGACTGGTGCTGGTGCTGGTTGTCTGGTCTGGGTCCGAGGATACAGGGGGTATTGCGCCTGGACTGGAAAATGTCCGAAGCCATTGCAGGTGGCTGGTGCTGGTGCTAGTTGTCTGGTCTGGGCCCGAGGATACAGGGGCATTGCGCCTGGACTGGAAAATGGCCGAAGCCATTGCAGGTGGCTGGTGCTGGTGCTGGTTGTCTGGTCTGGGTCCGAGGATACAGGGGGCATTGCGCCTGGACTGGAAAATGGCCGAAGCCATTGCAGGTGGCTGGTGCTGGTGCTGGTTGTCTGGTCTGGGTCCGAGGATACAGGGGCATTGCGCCTGGACTGGAAAATGGCCGAAGCCATTGCAGGTGACTGGTGCTGGTGCTAGTTGTCTGGTCTGGGCCCGAGGATACAGGGGGCATTGCGCCTGGACTGGAAAATGGCCGAAGCCATTGCAGGTGGCTGGTGCTGGTGCTAGTTGTCTGGTCTGGGCCCGAGGATACAGGGGCATTGCGCCTGGACTGGAAAATGGCCGAAGCCATTGTAGGTGACTGGTGCTGGTTGTCTGGTCTGGGCCCGAGGATACAGGGGCATTGCGCCTGGACTGGAAAATGGCCGAAGCCATTGCAGGTGGCTGGTGCTGGTGCTAGTTGTCTGGTCTGGGCCCGAGGATACAGGGGGCATTGCGCCTGGACTGGAAAATGGCCGAAGCCATTGTAGGTGGCTGGTGCTGGTTGTCTGGTCTGGGTCCGAGGATACAGGGGGCATTGCGCCTGGACTGGAAAATGGCCGAAGCCATTGCAGGTGACTGGTGCTGGTGCTAGTTGTCTGGTCTGGGCCCGAGGATACAGGGGGCATTGCGCCTGGACTGGAAAATGGCCGAAGCCATTGCAGGTGGCTGGTGCTAGTTGTCTGGTCTGGGTCCGAGGATACAGGGGGTATTGCGCCTGGACTGGAAAATGGCCGAAGCCATTGCAGGTGGCTGGTGCTAGTTGTCTGGTCTGGGTCCGAGGATACAGGGGGCATTGCGCCTGGACTGGAAAATGGCCGAAGCCATTGCAGGTGGCTGGTGCTAGTTGTCTGGTCTGGGCCCGGGGATACAGGGGGTATTGCGCCTGGACTGGAAAATGTCCGAAGCCATTGCAGGTGGCTGGTGCTGGTGCTAGTTGTCTGGTCTGGGCCCGAGGATACAGGGGGTATTGCGCCTGGACTGGAAAATGTCCGAAGCCATTGCAGGTGGCTGGTGCTAGTTGTCTGGTCTGGGCCCGGGGATACAGGGGGTATTGCGCCTGGACTGGAAAATGTCCGAAGCCATTGCAGGTGGCTGGTGCTAGTTGTCTGGTCTGGGCCCGAGGATACAGGGGGCATTGCGCCTGGACTGGAAAATGTCCGAAGCCATTGCAGGTGGCTGGTGCTAGTTGTCTGGTCTGGGCCCGAGGATACAGGGGGTATTGCGCCTGGACTGGAAAATGTCCGAAGCCATTGTAGGTGGCTGGTGCTAGTTGTCTGGTCTGGGCCCGAGGATACAGGGGGTATTGCGCCTGGACTGGAAAATGTCCGAAGCCATTGCAGGTGGCTGGTGCTGGTTGTCTGGTCTGGGTCCGAGGATACAGGGGGTATTGCGCCTGGACTGGAAAATGGCCGAAGCCATTGCAGGTGACTGGTGCTGGTGCTGGTTGTCTGGTCTGGGTCCGAGGATACAGGGGGTATTGCGCCTGGACTGGAAAATGGCCGAAGCCATTGCAGGTGACTGGTGCTGGTGCTGGTTGTCTGGTCTGGGTCCGAGGATACAGGGGGTATTGCGCCTGGACTGGAAAATGGCCGAAGCCATTGCAGGTGGCTGCTGCTGGTTGTCTGGTCTGGGCCCGAGGATACAGGGGGCATTGCGCCTGGACTGGAAAATGTCCGAAGCCATTGCAGGTGGCTGGTGCTGGTTGTCTGGTCTGGGTCCGAGGATACAGGGGGCATTGCGCCTGGACTGGAAAATGGCCGAAGCCATTGTAGGTGGCTGGTGCTGGTTGTCTGGTCTGGGTCCGAGGATACAGGGGGCATTGCGCCTGGACTGGAAAATGGCCGAAGCCATTGCAGGTGACTGGTGCTGGTGCTGGTTGTCTGGTCTGGGTCCGAGGATACAGGGGGTATTGCGCCTGGACTGGAAAATGTCCGAAGCCATTGCAGGTGGCTGGTGCTGGTGCTAGTTGTCTGGTCTGGGCCCGAGGATACAGGGGCATTGCGCCTGGACTGGAAAATGGCCGAAGCCATTGCAGGTGGCTGGTGCTGGTGCTGGTTGTCTGGTCTGGGTCCGAGGATACAGGGGGCATTGCGCCTGGACTGGAAAATGGCCGAAGCCATTGTAGGTGGCTGGTGCTGGTGCTAGTTGTCTGGTCTGGGTCCGAGGATACAGGGGGTATTGCGCCTGGACTGGAAAATGTCCGAAGCCATTGCAGGTGGCTGGTGCTGGTGCTAGTTGTCTGGTCTGGGCCCGAGGATACAGGGGCATTGCGCCTGGACTGGAAAATGGCCGAAGCCATTGCAGGTGGCTGGTGCTGGTGCTGGTTGTCTGGTCTGGGTCCGAGGATACAGGGGGCATTGCGCCTGGACTGGAAAATGGCCGAAGCCATTGTAGGTGGCTGGTGCTGGTGCTAGTTGTCTGGTCTGGGTCCGAGGATACAGGGGGCATTGCGCCTGGACTGGAAAATGGCCGAAGCCATTGCAGGTGACTGGTGCTGGTGCTAGTTGTCTGGTCTGGGTCCGAGGATACAGGGGGTATTGCGCCTGGACTGGAAAATGGCCGAAGCCATTGCAGGTGGCTGGTGCTGGTGCTAGTTGTCTGGTCTGGGTCCGAGGATACAGGGGGCATTGCGTCTGGACTGGAAAATGGCCGAAGCCATTGCAGGTGGCTGGTGCTGGTGCTAGTTGTCTGGTCTGGGTCCGAGGATACAGGGGGCATTGCGCCTGGACTGGAAAATGTCCGAAGCCATTGCAGGTGGCTGGTGCTGGTGCTAGTTGTCTGGTCTGGGCCCGAGGATACAGGGGGCATTGCGCCTGGACTGGAAAATAGCCGAAGCCATTGCAGGTGGCTGGTGCTGGTGCTAGTTGTCTGGTCTGGGCCCGAGGATACAGGGGGCATTGCGCCTGGACTGGAAAATGGCCGAAGCCATTGCAGGTGACTGGTGCTAGTTGTCTGGTCTGGGCCCGAGGATACAGGGGGTATTGCGCCTGGACTGGAAAATGGCCGAAGCCATTGCAGGTGGCTGGTGCTGGTGCTAGTTGTCTGGTCTGGGCCCGAGGATACAGGGGGTATGGCGCCTGGACTGGAAAATGTCCGAAGCCATTGCAGGTGGCAGGTGGCTGGTTGTCTGGTCTGGGCCCGAGGATACAGGGGGTATTGGGCCTGGACTGGAAAATGGCCGAAGCCATTGCAGGTGGCTGGTGCTGGTGCTGGTTGTCTGGTCTGGGCCCGAGGATACAGGGGGCATTGCGCCTGGACTGGAAAATGGCCGAAGCCATTGCAGGTGGCAGGTGGCTGGTTGTCTGGTCTGGGCCCGAGGATACAGGGGGCATTGCGCCTGGACTGGAAAATGGCCGAAGCCATTGCAGGTGGCTGGTGCTGGTGCTGGTTGTCTGGTCTGGGCCCGAGGATACAGGGGCATTGCGCCTGGACTGGAAAATGGCCGAAGCCATTGCAGGTGGCAGGTGGCTGGTTGTCTGGTCTGGGCCCGAGGATACAGGGGGCATTGCGCCTGGACTGGAAAATGTCCGAAGCCATTGCAGGTGGCAGGTGGCTGGTTGTCTGGTCTGGGCCCGAGGATACAGGGGGTATTGCGCCTGGACTGGAAAATGTCCGAAGCCATTGCAGGTGGCAGGTGGCTGGTTGTCTGGTCTGGGTCCGAGGATACAGGGGGTATTGCGCCTGGACTGGAAAATGTCCGAAGCCATTGTAGGTGGCTGGTGCTGGTTGTCTGGTCTGGGTCCGAGGATACAGGGGGTATTGCGCCTGGACTGGAAAATGGCCGAAGCCATTGCAGGTGACTGGTGCTGGTGCTAGTTGTCTGGTCTGGGCCCGAGGATACAGGGGCATTGCGCCTGGACTGGAAAATGGCCGAAGCCATTGCAGGTGGCTGGTGCTGGTGCTAGTTGTCTGGTCTGGGCCCGAGGATACAGGGGCATTGCGCCTGGACTGGAAAATGGCCGAAGCCATTGCAGGTGGCTGGTGCTGGTGCTAGTTGTCTGGTCTGGGCCCGAGGATACAGGGGCATTGCGCCTGGACTGGAAAATGGCCGAAGCCATTGCAGGTGGCTGGTGCTAGTTGTCTGGTCTGGGCCCGAGGATACAGGGGCATTGCGCCTGGACCGGAAAATGTCCGAAGCCATTGCAGGTGGCTGGTGCTGGTGCTAGTTGTCTGGTCTGGGTCCGAGGATACAGGGGCATTGCGCCTGGACTGGAAAATGGCCGAAGCCATTGCAGGTGGCTGGTGCTGGTGCTAGTTGTCTGGTCTGGGCCCGAGGATACAGGGGCATTGCGCCTGGACTGGAAAATGGCCGAAGCCATTGCAGGTGGCTGGTGCTGGTGCTAGTTGTCTGGTCTGGGCCCGAGGATACAGGGGGTATTGCGCCTGGACTGGAGAATGGCCGAAGCCATTGCAGGTGGCTGGGTAATGTTGGGAGGACATGAATGACGATTCCACAAAACATCTAAAAACTAAGTTCCTAGAAGAGCAGGTAAAATTGGTCATTCAAAAGTCAATTAAATATACGCCCGATTCCCTGTTATGGGCGTGCAATTCCCTTCCTGTTATGGCGATTACAGGATGTCCAAACCACTGTGAGTGAAATAACCAAGATATCATCACTGCACACGGACGTCCGGAAGTGCAGCCTCAAAATCATGCAAAGCATGTTTTCTACTAACATACTAACACACATTAACTTTTAATAGGAAATGTGAAAATCTAAATGAGTGCACGTTTCTTCCAGTGCAGAAATACTGTAGAACAGGTGTTTATTCCGTATGAATTGCTTGGAACGTCGGCCTCGTGTTGTGACGTCACGAATCGCATATCCGGGCCTGTTACTTAGAGATGGCCTTGGTTGAACTACCACCTCCAGATTAGACTTGGTGTTTTCTTCTTGGTCCATACTAGCCAACAGTACATATACTGGCCCCTTCACTCATCACTACACCTGGCACGTAGCAAGAGAACATCTTGAATTTGTTCGTCGCCAGGAAAGCTTCAGATCATACATTCTTACAAACTCTTATCTTCATGCTAATGCAGATAAACATTTGTACAAATTATCGTATTGTGTATTTCCTTGTAGGTACAAGGGTAAATGGCAAAACAGTATGCTTTGAGCGATAGTACCTTTGAAATTCCGTTCTCTTCTCACGGCTAACGTATAAAAAAATTAATAACGATGTTTCATTTGATAAAAGTTTAAGTATTGCAAAAGTCACGCAAACAACAAGGAACATCTTAGAAATGGTTCATCCTACAAGAAAATTTATTTGGACATAAATTCTGCGTTTTGGAAACATCTAGATTTTCCTTCAGTAAGATTTTGTCTATCTCTTACGGTTTACCACTTATGCAAAAGTCATCCAGAGTAAACAGGACTACATAGACTATAGCTAGAAAATTCAAAATATACATTTCATTTTTCATAAAAATAGCTCAAACATATGGCATTTTAACTAAAATCTTTACAGTCATTTTGGAGAAAATCAAAATTTTCGCAAAATTTTCTATGTAAAGTTTAGGGTGGGGCAATTTTCTTCAAAATCTTCGTGTCGCGTCCTTGAAGGGTGTTATACTTAAATACCAAATTTAGTTTTTAAACGACTTTTCGTTTTTGAGTTATGCTGCCCCCCCCCCCCCGCCACACACACACACACACACACACACACACACACACGAAGCTTTTTTTTGTATTCAGGGGGCCTGATACATTTCCGGTAAAGTGTCAAAATCTCGACTTGGAATTTTTGGGTGGAATACTTCCTCTACTTACTATACGTAGTACAGAAAGTAAAAACCAAACCAGTAATATTCTGTACCTCGAAAATGGTCAGTTCTTCAAAAACGTATTTGAAATAAACACTGTGTTTGTCTGTTGTAGAACATTACAGAAAATATTCTCGGATTCAATTTTTTCTTAATTAACGTCCTGCAACGTTGTGTCATATCGGACAGTGAATGAATGAATGAAATGGGTGAAATGATACTCAAATAAGTCCGAGGTCCATGGAGCTTTAAGTTACCCGACATTCGTCTTCTCAGGATAAGGGAAAACCTCGGAAAAAAACTTATCCGGATAACTTACCCTAAGCAAAACTTGTACTAAAGAGAAGTTGACAGGCTAATAAATGACATTTGAACATCTTAAGCTATGGCATTTTATTCAAAATGTAAGACATTTTCGAGAAAATAGCAAATTTTTAAAAATGTATTTAAAGGATATTTGGGTTGCAGGAATTTTCTTGGTGTTAAATATTTTCAATATCGTAAACTTAAATGCCAATTTTGTATTTATTATGCGTTTCATTTTTGGTTTATCATGTTCACGCACGTGAACCGTTATCTAAAAGTGTTATATTCAATTCAGGAATCTCAAAATATCACAACTGTTTGGAATAGAACGCAATACCTTGTCTAAGTTTTATGTACGAATTTGGAAGAGAAAGTAAAGATTTAAGTATTTGAATATTTATGGTAAGAACAAGACACATCTCGGGAACGGATAACAATATAAAAAGTTTTATTTAACATAAATTGTGTGTTTTAACTAGATATACATTTTTATGCAGTAGTATTTTGTGTATCTCTTACAGTTTATCACTTATACAAAAGTTATTCAGAACAAAGAGGACTTCAGAATGCATTTCCCGAAAATTCAATGTATACATTTCATTTGTCTTAAGAATATCTTACAGATATGGTATTTTGAAACATAAAATTAGAACTGAAGCCTTAATGTCATAGCCGAGATTTGAACCACGATGATGATGATGAAGATGATGAAGATGATGAAGATGATGATGATGACGACGATGATGATGATGAAGATGATGATGATGATGATGATGACGATGAAGATGATGATGATGAAGATGATGAAGATGATGATGATGATGATGATGATGATGATGATGATGAAGATGATGATGAAGATGATGAAGATGATGATGATGATGATGATGAAGATGATGATGATGACGATGATGATGACGACGATGATGATGTAGGTTTAAGGGCACTCAACCACTTGGTCATTTGCTCCTTTATAAAATGGATAACAGTAAACGCCAAAGATACATTTCTATATAACAAAAACACTGGTAAAGATACGAAAGATATTCATATATATACCACACAAATGAGGCAAAAGAGAGAGTGAAAACAAAATTATAAAATAATTGAAAGGGACTGTGATTGTAATGTGGAATAAATTGTTTTGGAGTGATTTATGGTTTACAGTTGGGAACACTGACTACACAAAAGAATTACCAGCTGATGACCCGTGCATGATAATTTGAAGTATGAAATACTCACAATTATTAACATAATAAGAGTTGCTTTTAAGAGATCACTTCATTCCATTCCTTCATTCCAACCTTCACTTACACTTCACTTAGCTCACTCTCTCGCTCAAGTAATTCCACTGTTCACTGTCAGTTCACTTTGTTTTTACATTCACTTAACTTGGTTCCGTGATAGTGAAATACGACCAACCCAGGCGGGCAGTTCACTCACCGGTAGTCGAACACAGGACGTCTCTAATCTGTTTCAGCAACAACTCTCACAGCACTTCACTGGGTCGTTCCACTGGGAACCTGCTCTTTGCTCCGTCGTACCTCCTGCTCCGGCCGATCACTGTCTTCTGTCATCACAGCACTTCCTCCAGTCAAGGGTACGAGTAAGTACACCCCCCCCCCCGATCATAGGTCTTGCGTCAAGTACTTGAAGTAGACTGACTAGTCAGTGTCGCCAACTGTATCATAGAAATTACTGAAAATGTATTACACATTAGAGTCAACATATCACTCCATTTCAATTTGAGAAGCGTGTGTTTAACAATTTTTACTTTTTCTACTGCGTGTAGTAAGTAGAGGAAGTACTTTATTCTACCCGAAGCTTTGATGTCGAGATTTCACAGGAAATATATGTTTTGGGGCCCCCTGACTACAAAAAAGCATTTTTTAGAAATAGGTCCATGTGTGTGTGTGTGTGTGTGCGTGTGTATGAGTGTGTGTGAGTGTGTGTATGTGTGTATGTGTGTGTGCGTGTCTGTGTGTGACTCTGTGTCTGTCAGTCTGTGGACACACAACTCGGAAACAAAACGTCGGTTAAAAACCAAAGTTAGTATTTAACTTAAACATTGTTCACACTACAAGGTCCTTTAATTATTGCATACGTGCTCTAGACATACCAGGAACAAAGTGGTATTTGGAACACTAACAGTTTGTGACTGCAATGGAACGAATATATTTTGATAACCTCAAATTACTTGCTCCATAGATTTCCATGCCTTACAGTTATGACAGAGTTTATCAAGGGCAGAGCCTGGTCATCTAGTGCACCTCTTTGTAACAAAGCGATTTACGAAATTCCCTGTCAACTTGTCTCTTATGATTTAACACAAATATGTGGACCTCTGAAAGAAGCACCATTCACACAAACTACAAACACCTTCAACAAATCATTCAAACAGAAACTCTACATATAAAAAATATCTCAATCTTTGAGTCTAAAACTTAAAAAAAATATTATGTTTAGTAGATTACTGTTGCTTTCAATTCGGAACACACATATACATTTCACGTTTTAAAACCCTAATAGAACACTTTACAAAATTTCTACTAACAGATTTTGTAAAAATGTATCCGTTATCAAATTTGCTTAAGGAGCGTGCGCCTACTACCCAGGAGACCCAGCTTCGATCACAGAGACCCGCATGTGGTATTCGCGGTGGACGTCTGGACGGATTTTCTCCGGCTTCTCCGGTTTCCCTCGCCACTCTCCAGACCAACTGCACCATTATCACATTTTCAATCAACCATCATCACCTACATTTCATATCATCCTCTTCCTTACTCTCATACTTGCAGGTGTTCACTCTGTCTGGTACATAGGTTCCTGTGTTCCCTGACAGACGTCTGACTCTAGACACTGACTTGTAAGTCCTACATAAGGGGAGAGTAATCACTTCCTCACTCTCATACTTGCAGGTATTCACTGTCTGGTACATAGGTTCCTGTGTTCCCTGACAGACGTCTGACTCTAGACACTGTCTTGTAAGTCCTACATAAGGGGAGGGTAATCACTTCCTCACTCTCATACTTGCAGGTGTTCACTCTGTCTAGTACATAGGTTCCTGTGTTCCCTGACAGGCGTCTGACTCTAGACACTGTCTTGTAAGTCCTACATAAGGGGAGGGTAATCACTTCCTCACTCCCATACTTGCAGGTGTTCACTCTGTCTGGTACATAGGTTCCTGTGTTCCCTGACAGACGTCTGACTCTAGACACTGGCTTGTAAGTCCTACATAAGGGCAGGGTAATCACTTCCTCACTCTCATACTTGTAGGTGTTCACTCTGTCTGGTACATAGTTTCCTGTGTTCCCTGACAGACGTCTGACTCTAGACACTGGCTTGTAAGTCCTACATAAGGGCAGGGTAATCACTTCCTCACTCTCATACTTGTAGGTGTTCACTCTGTCTGGTACATAGGTTCCTGTGTTCCCTGACAGACGTCTGACTCTAGACACTGGCTTGTAAGTCCTACATAAGGGCAGGGTAATCACTTCCTCACTCTCATACTTGTAGGTGTTCACTCTGTCTGGTACATAGGTTCCTGTGTTCCCTGACAGACGTCTGACTCTAGACACTGGCTTGTAAGTCCTACATAAGGGCAGGGTAATCACTTCCTCACTCCCATACTTGCAGGTGTTCACTCTGTCTGGTACATAGTTTCCTGTGTTCCCTGACAGACGTCTGACTCTAGACACTGACTTGTAAGTCCTACATAAGGGCAGGGTAATCACTTCCTCACTCTCATACTTGCAGGTGTTCACTCTGTCTAGTACATAGGTTCCTGTGTTCCCTGACAGGCGTCTGACTCTAGACACTGACTTGTAAGTCCTATTGGGTGTCTTACGTAAGGAGGGGGTAGTCGGACAAGGAACAAAAAGTAGGAAATTTGGTTAAGGCGTGTTTGTTCTTTCTATGACATCTTTTCAACCATTTATTCATTGTTCTTTTTTCTCTCTCAATTTAAAAATGTTTAGTTGCGTCTTACGTCTTGTTGGGTATGTGCTACAGCAAGTGTTAAAAATCTCATTTCTACTTTTTCAGTTATCCTCATCTTGTTTTTTGTCATAAGCCTAGACTCTGAGGAGCATAACTGCTACCATTAGGTACTTGTGAAATTTAATCTCAAATATTTTTCTAGTACTTTTAAAGATCTGCTAGTAACGCTACATACATAACTAAAATTATTGATTCTGTTTTTTATTCCTCATATTATAACAGTATTCTAGCCGAGGTAATTCAAATGCCTAATTTCTTATATTATTCTCCTTGCAAGATAATTGTTGCTGCTGCAAATGATAATACTTTTTTACGATCTAAAATATTTAAATTAAAATGTTTACTAATTTATGTAATTGGAATAACTTTCCTTGAGCGTTGTTTTCAGAACTTGGTCATCTGCAAACACAAGCGTATTTGAAAGTATATCTTTGTTAGTTTTTAATTATAAAATTAAGTATACAATTTCGTGAGTATATCATCATGAACACACAGAGACACGAATAAAGTATATACCCTTGTTGCAGTCCCATATAACTTAATCATGTTAATTCATTGCGTTAATCCAATATTAAAACCAGTATATCCATATCATTGACGTAAAAATAAAATAACTTCAAAAGTTTACAAAAACTGCTAAAATACAGAATTTCCTGACGATAAAAATGTATTTAATTTCACAAGCGCTAAAAGGACTGATACAGAAGTTTAAACATAAGAACATACGTGAATATTTAAAAAGTTTTACCACTTGGCAAGCTGTAGGTTAAACGAAATTAATAGATGCATTAAAAAAATAGATCGGATGTGTTGCACACACATTACTTTGTCTACTCTTGTATGAACCATTCTTACGAACTATCTTCTTCATGATAATACATACAAACATTTCCAGAAATTATCTTATTGCTTATTTCCTTGTAGCTACAAGGGGAATATTAGAATACAGTAGGCTTTGAGCGATAGTCAAATCTGCTAAAGCTTTGAGATTCGGTTCTCTTTGTACAGCTAACATATAAAAAATAAAAAATGGTGTTTCATTTGGCGGAACCTTGTTTTCCAAAACTCACACAAGTGATGAGGAATATACCCGAAATGGTATACCAAAAAAGAAAAAAAGTTATTTGGACATAAATTGTGTTTTTTAGCAAGATCTAACTTTTTGTACAGTAAGATTTTGTCTATGTCTTATGGTTTAGGAGTTATTCAAAAGTCATCCAGAGGAAATAGGACTTCATGGGCTGTAGCCAGAAAATTCAAAATATATATTTCATTTGTCATACAAATATCTTAAACATATGGCATTTTAATCAAAATCAATAATTTTCCATGTAAAGGGTAGTTTAGGGTGGGGCTATTTTCTTTAAAATCTCCATGTCACATCCTTGAAAGACATTAAACTTAAATACCAACTTTGGTTTTGGTTTTTTTTTTAGAAATAGATCCGTGTGTGTGTGTGTGTGTGTGTATGTGTGTATGTGTGTGTGTATGTGTGTATGTGTGTGTGTGTGTGTGTGTCTGTATGGGGCAGCATAATGAACGAAAAGACGGTTAAAAATCAAATTTGGTGTTGAAGTTTAACATATTTCAAGGATGCGACACGAAGATTCTGAAGAAAATTCCTCCAGCCTAAACTATACTTTCCATTGCAAATTTGGAAAATGGCTAACAATTTTGATTAAAGAGCCATATTTTTATGCTATTTATGAAAAATGAAATGCATATTTTGAACTTTCTGGCTATAGCCCATGTACTCCTATTTACTATGGATTACTTTTTATAAATGTTAAAGCGTAAGAGATAAACAAAATCTTACTATACAAAAAATGAATATCTTGCAAAAACAGAATTTATGTCCAAATAAACTTTTGTTGTTGAGTTAACCACTTCTCAGATATTCCTTGTTATTTGTGTGAGTTTTGAAGAACCCAAACTTTCGCCAACGGAATTTGAAAACTTTAAAGGATTTTACTACCGCTGAATGCCTACTGTATTGCCATATTCCCCTTGTACCTACAAGTAAATAAGCAATAAGATAATTTGTACAAATGTTTATCTCAACTAACACGAAGAAAGTATAGGAATAAGAGTTTGTAAGAATGGTTAGTACACGAGTAGAGAAAATCATGTGAGTGTAACACGTCAGATATCTGTATTAACATGAAGAAGATATAGGAATAAGAGTTTGTAAGAATGGTTAGTACACGAGTAGAGAAAATCATGTGAGTCTACAGATCGGATTGTTTACAACATTTGTAGATATTAAATGCCTTAAATTTAATGTTTAATGCTATGACGTAGATGGTTTGCTTTTATTTGCCCCTTATATAATTCAGTTTCATTTGAAACCATGTTCTAGACGGATTTTGCAGAAAAAGTTCCTTAGCTATTTGGATAATATCCAAAATTAATTAAATTCTTGTTCAACAATTTAGCGTAATTCTGCGAAAAACGTGCACATGAATGTGTGAGCTTGCAATGAAATATATAGCAAATTAAACACAGTATTTCATACATGGAAATTATCGCTATGTTATTTTTTTGTTTAGTCACTTTTTCCAAGTGTATTCCATATATCGCTGAAAATCAACATATTACACATTACAATTACAATATCACTCAACTTCAATTTTACAACTGCGTCTAACACAATTGTTCTTTTCATAATTAATATATGTTTGTAGAAGAAAGGTTATTTGTTGATGTTACAAATAAAGTGAGTTTATAAACTAGCTTTGTGTTAATAACAACAGAAATCGAAATATATGTAATTTTGGGCTTTCGTGTTCGTCACTTGGCAGTGCCAAAGTAAGTTAATCGAAATTAATATATGTGTTTGAGATATAATATTTAAATATGAAATAGTCCAGAGAAATATAATTCGACGGCCTGACCTTCCCAGATACGTCACTTTCCAGGCAATCTGTAACATTTAATGAACCCTTAAAATAACAAAAGTGTTATAAAAACAGTTTTTAGACAGCTGATAGTAAGAATCGATCTGTTAGCAGTTCATGACACTGCAAAAAGTATCAAATTCTCCCACTCAAAGGCTTTTAACACTTCGGTAATGCCAACTTTGGTTTCTTACGGAATGTCATCATGGTCTCATTTAAATAGGTCACCAATATAATTTTATCAAAAGACGAGTAAGTTTAGAACAACTTGATGTTTCTTACATCTCATATACTTCGTTTTTTATTTCCCTTATGTAGAATGTTGTGGTTTTGTAAAACTCATCTCGTTGTCAACACTGACGCTAAGCAAGGCAACAACTGAACATCGCAGCCCGCTGATTATCATGAACATACAAAATCTGATGTGTTGTACTCACATGACTTTCTCTGCTCTTGCACTAACCATTCTTACAAACTCTTATTCCTATATCTTCTTCATGTCAATACAGATATCTGACGTGTTACACTCACATGACTTTCTCTACTCTTGTACTAACCATTCTTACAAACTCTTATTCCTATATCTTCTTCATGTTAATACAGATATCTGACGTGTTACACTCACATGACTTTCTCTACTCTTGTACTAACCATTCTTACAAACTCTTATTCCTATACCTTCTTCATGTTAATACAGATATCTGACGTGTTACACTCACATGACTTTCTCTACTCTTGTACTAACCATTCTTACAAACTCTTATTCCTATATCTTCTTCATGTTAATACAGATATCTGATGTGTTACACTCACATGACTTACTCTACTCTTGTACTAACCATTCTTACAAACTCTTATTCCTATATCTTCTTCATGTTAATACAGATATCTGATGTGTTACACTCACATGACTTTCTCTACTCTTGTACTAACCATTCTTACAAACTCTTATTCCTATATCTTCTTCATGTTAATACAGATATCTGATGTGTTACACTCACATGACTTTCTCTACTCTTGTACTAACCATTCTTACAAACTCTTATTCCTATATCTTCATGTTAATACAGATATCTGACGTGTTACACTCACATGACTTTCTCTACTCTTGTACTAAACATTCTTACAAACCCTTATTCCTATATCTTCTTCGTGTTAATACAGATATCTGACGTGTTGCACTCACATGACTTTCTCTACTCTTGTACTAACCATTCTTACAAACTCTTATTCCTATATCTTCTTCATGTTAATACAGATATCTGATGTGTTACACTCACGTAACTTTCTCTACTCTTGTACTAACCATTCTTACAAACTCTTATTCCTATATCTTCTTCATGTTAATACAGATATCTGACGTCTTACACTCACATGACTTTCTCTACTCTTGTACTAACCATTCTTACAAACTCTTATTCCTATATCTTCTTCATGTTAATACAGATATCTGACGTCTTACACTCACATGACTTTCTCTACTCTTGTGCTAACCATTCTTACAAACTCTTATTCCTATATCTTCATGTTAGTTGAGATAAACATTTGTACAATTTCTCTTATTGCTTATTTTCTTGTAGGTACAAGGGGAATATGGCAATACAGTAGACTGAGCAATAGTCAAATCTTTTAAAGCTTTGAGATTTCGTTCTGTTTGTATGGGTAACATAGAAAAATGAAAACACAAATTGTATATTTTAGCAAGATGTACATTTTTTGAGTAGTAGAGGTTGGTCTATCTCTTACGGTTTATTACTTATGCAAAATTCATCAAGGGTAAACATAATATAATATTTTTAATAAAAATATCTTAAGTATATGGCATTTTAATCAAAATCGTTAAAGCCATTTTGGAGAAAATCAGTTTTCGAAAAATGTTCTAAGTAAAGGGTAGTTTAGGGTGAAAGCATTGTTTTCAAAATCTTGGTGTTACCTCCTTAAAGGATGTTAAACACAGATGGAATTTTTTCCAAAAATGCTTTGTTTGCATTCAAGGGCCCTCAAAACATGTATTTTCCGTGAAATCTCGATATCGAATTGTTTGATGGAATACAATATTTCCTCTACTTTACTATATATGTAGTAGTAGAAAGTAAAAACCATTGGTAGAGAACCATGAATTATGTTATTACACATAGATATTAACTAAAACAGCAAATTCAAAAGACATGATATTTTTGAATATTTATGCTAAGGAGGGCTATAACTAAACAGCATCATGACCATGGAAAAGGTAAAACAGTAGCATATACGTACTTACATATAATCAGTATATAGCAGTGCCTATGATGCAAGGGTTAAAAGGATGTTTGTTATTTAGTTGGTAGGTTTCCTCTCGTCTGGTCTGGGAATCACAAGTACTCAAAACGAGTCTTCCCTTTAGCCCTTGTATCATAAGCAAGTGTTGAGTGTACCTGTTGAATGATGCGGATTGCGGGCGGATTGCTTGCAGAGCGGATATGAACTGTGAGTGGTTCAGACGGGAAATGAGTAACTAGATAGTCTGCACAGAGTCCACCTCTAGCTGTGCCATTTCCTGACCCCCCTCATGTGCCCCCAATTACCGCTCATTGGCAAGAAGGGCTTGCTTTCTGCAAGACTACTGGGGTAAACACCACTTCACCAACAAAACCTACACGGATTTCACACGGCATTTTCATTGCAAATGTATTTTTGAGGCTCTCGGAATAATAAAACAACATAACTCAAAAAGAAAAGTGCATTAAAAATTAAAGTTGATATTTAAGTTTAATATCATAAAAGGATACAACATCAACATTCTAAACAAAGTTTCTCCACCCTAAATTAACCTTTACGTGGAAAAGTTTTAGAAAGCTTTGACTGTCGCTTTAAGTCTAGTGTATTCCCATATTCCCCTTGTACCTACAAGGAAATAAGCAATAATGTTTATCTCAACTAACATGAAGAAGATATAGGAATAAGAGTTTGTAAGAATGGTTAGTACAAGAGTAGAGAAAGTCATTTGAACGTAGGTTCTACAAACTTTCTGTGTGTACTGTAATTAACGAGGGGTGGGGGGTGGGGGGGTTCGTTTTCTTTACGAGTGATATTTACGAAACCTGACCGATGCTCAAGTTGCAGTTTGCGCGTGTACAATAGACAGACTGATAGAAAGTGTGGCAATAACGTGATTGTTTATGTTGTGACGCATGTGGTCACGTGGTTTACGGTAGACCACGGTAGGCCAGTTGAAGGGTCCCCTAGCAATTATACTGATTGTGTCTTTGTTATAGCAGATAGAGTGAGATAACACAAGTCGCGAAGCAATCAAGGACATCCACTCAACGTGCGGGCCGCGAGACAACCTCCAGCTTCATCTTGCCAGGGACTCTTACACCCGCGCACACCCTTTCAAAGATACCTACGTTACTGCTTTCTCTACTACATATGTATAGTGAGTTGGTATTTAATTTTAATGTCTTTCAAGGATGCGTCACGAAGGTTTTGAAGAAAATTCCTCCGCCCTAAACTAGCCTTTACATGGTACATTTTTAAAAAAATTTGGTTTTCTCGAAAATTGTTCTAACATTTTGATTTAGGTGCCATATGTTTAATATATTTGTATGACAAATGAAATGTATATTTGGAATTTTCTGTCTATAGCCCCTGTAGTGCTGTTTACTCTGAATGACTTTTGTATAACTGGTAAACTGTAAGAGATAGACCAAATCTTACCGTAGAAAAGATATAGAACCTGCTAAAACACACAATGTATGTCCATATACTTTCTTTCTTAGAATGAACCATTTCAGAGATATTCCTTGTTATTTGTGTGAGTTTTGGAAAACTTAAACATTCCACAAATAGAACATGTTTTTATAACTTAGTTGCTCATATTTGTATAAATGTTTATCTCAGCTAACACGAAGAACATATAGGAATAAGCGTTTGTAAGAATGGTTAGTACAAGAGTAGAGAAAGTCATGTGAGAGCAACACTTCAGATTTTTTCATAAACACTGCGAGAGGGCATAAGCAGGGCTTCAAAGGTGTCATGTATATCTAAGTTTCAATTGATGTGTTACCTATAGCAACAGTTGTGCAACAATGCATTTTCTTGGGATCCCATTGTTAGAACAGTTAATTTGAAGGAAATTAGTAGCTCCACTGTGGAGTGTATTGAGCATCTTTGATTAGTTGGAAGTTGCAAATGCAGTGCGTGTTGTAACTGCATCGCTACAAGACGGTGTGACATGAAAGCAATGGGGCCAGAGTAACATCTGAGTGATTCAAATGATTGTGATGTTGAAGGAGAAAATAGTGAAGTTACACATTTTCCGTAATGGAACAATATAGAGTAATAATTCTCCTGCAACTGCTATTGCTGCAGCTGATAAGGACGGACCAATAGCACAGCTCCATATAGATATGTACTACTGCACTTTGAAATATGATAAATAACACATGAACTATTGTAATAACTATATTTTACAATAAACATTTGATCCCAAACTAAAAAACACTGGAAGTATAATTAGTAAAAACATGGGAGATCCTACTTATGCATTCTCCGAAGAATTGAGTCATGCATACATACATACATACACACGCTAACACACACATACACGCCCAAACACACACACGCACGCACATGCACACGCAAACACACATAAACACGCACACACGCGCCCAAACACACACATACACACACGCACCACATACACACGCAAACACACACACATACACACGCAAACACACACATACACGCGCAAACACACACACAAACACGCACACACACGCAAAAACACACACAAACACATACCAGGGTTAACTAATCTTCCGCACATATGTGCCAAGTTATTATTTAGAATTTAATTTCTGATATTATCCAAAGAGCTAATGACTTTTTTCTGAAAACCTGTCTAAAAAATGGTTATAAATGAAACTAAATTATATAAAAGCACAAAAAGGCTAAACATCTGCATTATAATATTGAAAATTAAAT
>CM060961.1:229183464-229293464 GCA_030765045.1 Tenodera sinensis
GTAGAGAAAGTCATGTGAGTGTAACACGTCAGATATCTGTATTAACATGAAGAAGATATAGGAATAAGAGTTTGTAAGAATGGTTAGTACAAGAGTAGAGAAACTCATGTGAGTGTAACACGTCAGATATCTGTATTAACATGAAGAAGATATAGGAATAAGAGTTTGTAAGAATGGTTAGTACAAGAGTAGAGAAACTCATGTGAGTGCAACACGTCAGATATCTGTATTAACATGAAGAAGATATAGGAATAAGAGTTTGTAAGAATGGTTAGTACAAGAGTAGAGAAACTCATGTGAGTGTAACACGTCAGATATCTGTATTAACATGAAGAAGATATAGGAATAAGAGTTTGTAAGAACGGTTAGTACAAGAGTAGAGAAACTCATGTGAGTGCAACACGTCAGATATCTGTATTAACATGAAGAAGATATAGGAATAAGAGTTTGTAAGAATGGTTAGTACAGGAGTAGAGAATGTCATGTGAGTGTAACACGTCAGATATCTGTATTAACATGAAGAAGATATAGGAATAAGAGTTTGTAAGAATGGTTAGTACAAGAGTAGAGAAACTCATGTGAGTGCAACACATCAGATATCTGTATTAACATGAAGAAGATATAGGAATAAGAGTTTGTAAGAATGGTTAGTACAAGAGTAGAGAAAGTCATGTGAGTGTAACACGTCAGATATCTGTATTAACATGAAGAAGATATAGCAATAAGAGTTTGTAAGAATGGTTAGTACAGGAGTAGAGAAAGTCATGTGAGTGTAACACGTCAGATATCTGTATTAACATGAAGAAGATATAGGAATAAGAGTTTGTAAGAATGGTTAGTACAGGAGTAGAGAATGTCATGTGAGTGCAACACATCAGATTTTTTGTTAAATATTCTCCAAAATGTAGATATTCCCACACGGCTGTTATTAAATGTTCTCTTGCCATTAAAATTATTAATAATAATTGAAAAAGCTATCAGGAGCAATGACTTGTTTCAAAAATCGATATCACTGACTGATAAAAACTCTTTGGCACTTATCTTTGACTGATCGCAATTATGTAACAAGTTTCCATTATATACGAAAACCTCGCTTGCACCATTTAAGAGGAACTGCGCCGCTTATTTAGTGGCCATAGCTTGGACATAACAGGGTCTAAACGAATGTCTCCATGAATTCTTGCCTTTTATATATATGTCTTATTCGGCGGCGCTGTTGTGCATTCCAACAAACTTACACCTTAACATGAAAGAACTGGAATGTCAATGGCAACCAAAGACCTTGGCCAATGATACATTCGCATGACTTTTGCCACATATTTTTCACCAAACTAATATAACCTCATTCTTTTCTCTATTACACGCTAAGCGAGATAGACGTTTGTGTAAAAAATTGTGAACATTCGTTAGTATGCTGGCCCATCTACAGTGTGAAGCTGTGACGTCACACTAACCAACACCACTGGCACTGAGTCTTAAAGCCGCCGAGGGGTGTGAGTGTAGCTAAAAGCCAAAGATGCAGTAAACAAGGTGATTTGGCACATGCGCAGTATCCTGTGGCAAACAACACCTACTCGTTAAGCACTTCACTGTTTCATAAACTGCTTCACATTGGGCTAAGATACTAAAGAATGACCATGATTGCATTGTTTCAACAGTTAGTCGCCACGACATTCCATTATCTTTGTCGAATGGGTTGCTCTCATACGAGTTTCTCTACTCATGTACAAACTCGTATTCCTATATCTTCTTATGCTAATACAGATAAACCTTTGCACAAATTACCTTATTGCTAATTTTCTTATAGGCACAAAGGGAATGTGGAAATACAATAGTCAAATGTTTTAAGAGCTGGTCGTTATGTGATGACTTCGAAATTCCGTTGACTTTGCATGACCAAGAGATAAAAAATGAGAGAAACTATAAGTAATGCAAAATTATGAAGAAGAATATCTCTCAAATGGTTCACTTCACAAACAACCATTTAACACAAATTGGTATTTTAAGAATATCTACATTTTTGTACAGTAAGATTTGGTCTATCTCTTCCGGTTTACCAGTTATACAAAAGTCATCAAGAGTAAACAGGACTACATAACCTATAACCGAAAATTCAAAATATATATTTCGTTTGTCATAAAAATAACTTACACATATGACATTGATAATCAAAATTGCTAGAACCATTTTCGAGGAAATGAATTTTCAAAAACTTTTCCACGTAAACAGTGGTTTAGGGTGGAGCAATTATCTTCGTGTGACATCGTTGAAAGCCAAGTTTGGTTGTTAGTTAAGGTGTTGAGAGACAGAGAGACAGACTTGGAGTCAGTCACAGCGGGTACTTACTGCGAACATTCCTTGACGTGCTGCGCATCCTTGGCAAGCTGCTGGGTCGAGTTCTTGAGGACGGTGATAGCTCTGCCCACTGCCACCGAGATGTGGCCCGGTAACTGTTGGCCTAGCGACGACATACCCTTCCCGCCGCATGGACGGGAGTGACGGACGATGTGCTGTTCAACAACCACTACCAGGATACCGCCAATGAGATAATGGGAGTCAGGAAATGGGTACTCTACAGCCCGCTTCTGCCTGGTTGCCACGTCAACAAACCTTCACAGCACCTTCCCTACCCACCATCACTTGCAATTAACCACTACGTCCTACGTGGACCATGAATCAATGAGATTATTGGTAATATCATGTTCAAATGAGCCCGGGGTCACTGGAGCTTAACATTTGTCCTCTCAGGATAACGGAAAACCCCGGATACCCCACTCTAACCGAGAGAGATTCGAACTAGGCACTTGTTGGATGTGAGGCATAGCCGCTACCACCACACAACAGAGGCGGGCCCAATCAGTTCTGTTGTTCTTCTCAAGACTATGGCGTAGGAAGAATTATTTTGAGCTCCTCTAAACCAAAGAATCGTGTGTCCGGAAGTTCGTTTGCACGTGTTGCAGCTACCTGTGTATGTGTTGCACGTGAGTGTCTCGACTTCCAATTTTTGGGTGGAATACATTACTTTTTCTACTTCATGTACGTAGTAGAGAACGTAAAAGTTTTATGTGTTTGCACTCACATGAATTTCCCTACTCAGTCTCGTACAAAAAATTCTTGCACATACTTCTGCCACGATTGCATGTTTGTATACCTACCCGTTTTACATATTTGCTTGCATATACCTAATATGACGATATGGGAAGGCAGTAGACCTAAGCGATAGTGACATATCTTAAGGCTTGTTTGCTGTGTACTTCCATGTGGAGCACAAAGATATGAGGAACGACATCCTGGTTCGGTCAAGTTGTTGGTATTTCACCGATTCTTGCCTATGAGTATTGTTGCAGACATGTGGACGGATAGACAGGAGAACCTGCTTCTAAACATTTCTATCTTACGCTTTTGGGTCATGCTGTTCACACACACACGCACACAAACATGCACACACACACGCATGCACACACATACACAAACACATGCACACACACACACACATTCACATGCACACACGCATACACACATGCACACACGCATGCACACACATACACACACGCATGCACACACATACACACACATTCACATACACACTCACACATACACACACGCACACAAACATGCACACACACATACACACACATGCACACACGCATACACACATGCACACATACACACACGCATGCACACACATACACACATGCACACATACACACACGCATGCACACACATACACACATGCACATGCACACACATACACACATGCACATGCACACATGCATGCACACACACACGCATGCACACACACACGCATACACACATGCACACATACACACACGCATGCACACACATACACACATGCACATGCACACACATACACACATGCACATGCACACACATACACACATGCACATGCACACACATACACACGCACATACACACATATATACACACATTCACATGCACACACATACACACACACGCACACAAACATGCACACACGCATACACACATGCACACATACACACACGCATGCACACACATACACACATGCACACATACACACACGCATGCACACACATACACACATGCACATGCACACACATACACACATGCACACACACACGCATGCACACACGCATACACACATGCACACATACACATACACATGCACACACGCATACACACACATACACACATCCATGCACACACATACACACACACTCACATGCACACTCACACATACACATGCACACACGCATACACACATGCACACACGTATGCACACACATACACACGCATGCACACACATACACACACACTCACATGCACACTCACACATACACATGCACACACGTATGCACACACATACACACATCCATGCACACACATACACACACACTCACATGCACACTCACACATACACATGCACACACGCATACACACATGCACACACGTATGCACACACATACACACGCATGCACACACATACACACGCATGCACACACACATATACACACATGCACACACACATACACACACACTCACATGCACACTCATACATACACATGCACACACACGCATACACACACGCATACACACATGCACACACGCATACACACACGCATGCACACACGCATACACACATGCACACACGCATACACACACGCATGCACACACGCATACACACATGCACACACGCATACACACATGCACACACGCATACACACACGCATGCACACACATACACACACGCATGCACACACACATACACACATCCATGCACACACATACACACACACTCACATGCACACTCATACATACACATGCACACACGCATACACACATGCACACACACATACACACATCCATGCACACACATACACACACACTCACATGCACACTCATACATACACATGCACACACGCATACACACATGCACACACACATACACACACATGCACACACATACACACACGCATGCACACACATACACACACGCATGCACACACATACACACACGCATGCACACACATACACACACATTCACATGCACACTCACACATACACACATCCATGCACACACATACACACACACTCACATACACACTCACACATACACATGCACACACGCATACACACACGCATACACACACGCATACACACACATGCATACACATGCACACATATACACACACGCATGCACACACACATACACACATGCACACACACACGCATGCACACATATACACACACGCATGCACACACATACACACACGCATGCACACATACACATACACACATGCACACACGTATGCACACACATACACACGCATGCACACACATACACACGCATGCACACACACATATACACACATGCACACACACATACACACGCATGCACACACATACACACACGCATGCACACACACATACACACATCCATGCACACACATACACACACACTCACATGCACACTCATACATACACATGCACACACGCATACACACACGCATACACACATGCACACACGCATACACACACGCATGCACACACACATACACACATGCACACACATACACACACACTCACATGCACACGCATACACACACGCATGCACACACATACACACACGCATGCACACACACATACACACATCCATGCACACACATACACACACTCACATGCACACTCATACATACACATGCACACACGCATACACACACGCATACACACATGCACACACGCATACACACACGCATGCACACACGCATACACACATGCACACACGCATACACACACGCATGCACACACATACACACACGCATGCACACACACATACACACATCCATGCACACACATACACACACACTCACATGCACACTCATACATACGCATGCACACACGCATACACACATGCACACACACATACACACATCCATGCACACACATACACACACACTCACATGCACACTCATACATACACACGCATGCACACACACATATACACACATGCACACACATACACACACGCATGCACACACATACACACACGCATGCACACACATACACACACATTCACATGCACACTCACACATACACACATCCATGCACACACATACACACACACTCACATACACACTCACACATACACATGCACACACGCATACACACACGCATACACACACATGCATACACATGCACACATATACACACACGCATGCACACACACATACACACATGTACACACACACGCATGCACACATATACACACACGCATGCACACACATACACACACGCATGCACACATACACATACACACATGCACACACATACACACACGCATGCACACACATACACACACGCATGCACACATACACATACACACATGCACACACATACACACACGCATGCACACATACACATACACACATGCACACACATACACACACGCATGCACACACATACACACACATGCACACATACACATACACACATGCACACACATACACACACGCATGCACACATACACATACACACATGCACACACATACACACACGCATGCATACACACATACACACATATGTGCACACACACTATAAATGCCTGGTTTTTCCTTATAACTTTATTGGGTTTAGGAATCCCAGAATGCTTATATCCTGTGAGACTGATGTACATACATATAATAACAATGTTTACTGGTTACTCTGCCTACCATGTAAATGGCAGAGAGAGTGATATGTAAGGTTTTGTTAAAACACTTTGTGGTAATTTCACTGGAGAATCAGTTATGGAGGTAATACATATAACTTTCTTTGTTGGAGAGTAAGTAAAATAGAGATAGTTACATTGCAAAATTTGTGTTTCCTTTATTACTTAATGTTGCCATTGTTGTTATGTAGGTAGGTACCTATATGGATGACAAGCTCACACCCAGCGGTCACGGCGTTGCGTGTTTGTTTTCTTGCTACGTGATCTTATTGTCCGAGACTGGCGGTTCTGAGCCATCTGGTGAGCTGAACCTGAAACAACACATATTACAATTTATAAAATGGCGGTGCTTATTGCACAAGGTCGAGGTTACAACTTGTGTGAAATTCTCGTTAGAAGTAGACAAGTCTAACGCCACAATAACTCTACCTATTACTGTATTCTTCAGGCTTATTTTGTTTTTACCACCGGTCAGTTTAAATGTATGACGTCACTATTTCAACGAGCCCATTGTCTCAAACTGGAGGTACGGAGGTGAACCTTGGACTACATGGGTGACCGATTTCGTAAATACGTCACCTGATGAACCTGAACTGAATATCAGCTAATGCTGACCGTTGGACTGTGATTCAGGGAACTCTGGTGACGATGGAAGCGCCTCTCTCGGTCACCTGATGAACCTGAACTGAATATCAGCTAATGTTGACCGTTGGACTGTGATTCAGGGAACTCTGGTGACGATGGAGGCGCCTCTCTCGGTCACCTGATGAACCTGAACTGAATATCAGCTAATGCTGACCGTTGGACTGTGATTCAGGGAACTCTGGTGACGATGGAAGCGCCTCTCTCGGTCACCTGATGAACCTGAACTGAATATCAGCTAATGTTGACTGTTGGACTGTGACTCAGGGAACTCTGGTGACGATGGAAGTGCCTCTCTCGGTCACCTGGTGAACCTGAACAGTATATCCAGGACCTCCTAAATACCGGACCTGACACTGTGATTCAAGATGGCGGCCTATGTGGTGGGAACTACTTGTAAACAACTCGTCTACAGGCTACGATTTCAACGCAGTAAAATAAAAATGTGGTGTAATAACACGCCTATTTTGTGAATATGGGCTGTGTTAAACACAAAAACACTGTCTTAAACATAAACTCAAGTAAACAAAAAAGAATGACATTTAATATTAAACGATAAACCATGGGCAATGAAATATATAACCTCAAATATCATTCATGCAATCTACAGGTTTACATGCCATTATGTAACTGCTTTACACACTCAAATTACAAAGAAGATAGAGTGGAGTGGAGTGGAGTGTTAAATTTAAGGGCCCGTCGACAACAAGGTCATTTGGGCCCGCAATAAAACAAAACTAAAACTCAAGTATTAAAATAAGACTAAAATGCTAGACAAAGCAAATTCTATATAAAACGCTAGATATAAAAAAAAAACTCTCACGTCTAAAACTTTAAAATGAATCAACAACTCAGGCTTTATAAAACACTAAGCGGTTAAAAAATACCATTAAGGTAATCTGAAAGGTTAAAAACTGCGTAAAACGTGAATACAAGTCAGACTTGTTTAGCGAACCCAATATGGGCTACGAAACGCAGCGCCTTGGAGACAGAATCTGGATCGTCGCCCAAAATGGAACCAATTGTTCGCCCCAGGCCAATGGACTGGCGCTCACGATCGTATTGCGGACAATCTACGAGGACATGAGCCACAGAAAGTTGGACGCCGCACCTCGGACATACAGGCTCTTCGTCCCCACGCAGGAGGTGTCCGTGAGTGGCTCGCGTGTGACCTATCCTCAGGCGGGTGAGAATGACTTCTTCCCGCCTGGAATCCCTACAGGACGTCACCCAGGGTTGTACGCTGTCCTTAATCGTCCGCAATTGAGTGCCAGTCAACGTTTCCCATGATTGTTGCCATACAGCTAGAAGATGCCGATGGAAATAACGTCGCACATCTGTATAAGGCATAGTACGGGTTGAGAATTCCGGCAGGCGGCATGCGGACTTGGCGGCCGCATCCGCCTCCTCGTTGCCGGGGATTCCCACGTGGCCTGGGGTCCAGGTAAAAACGAGCTGGTATCCGCGTGAAAGTAACTGAGATACGAGTGTCTGAATTTTAATAAGCAATGCCGAGCTGCCGACAAACCGTTGCAGCGCCTGAAGAGCACTAAGAGAGTCACAACAGACTATAAAGCTTCCAGGGACTGAACCGGATATAAACAGCAGGAAATAAAATATGGCAAAAAGCTCGGCAGTAAAAGCGGAGCTATTGTCCGGAAGACGGTACTGGTGAACCGCACCATTATACACAAAACTACAACCTGTAGTACCCCTCACCTGGGATCCGTCAGTAAATACCGGAATGTAATTCCGGTAACGTCCCAGGATTTCGGCGAACAGTTGACGAAACACCGATTGAGGGGTGGCTACCTTGGCACAGCGAGAAAGCTCTAGATCGAAACGGGCACGTTGGAGTTCCCAAGGAGGATAGCGGCCAAGAGTAAAACGCTCTACGGCAGGCATTCGGAGGTCATGCGCGGCGAGCAATTCAAGAAACCGAATACCGCCTGGGCGAGAGATGGTGCTTTTCTGCATATAACGATGAACCAGTTCCGGACGCAGAACAGGGTTAAAAGAAGTATGACCTGGGTGAGCCGCTAACCTTGCTACATAAGAGCAGAGCATATACGAGCGACGTACCGAGAGTGGCGGCTCCCCGGAATCAGCGTAGAGACACTCGACTCGACTAGTGCGGAAAGCCCCAGTGGCAAGACGGATACCAGCATTATGTACTGTGTTTAAAAGGCGAAGTTTAGAGGCGGACGCCGCGCCATAAATAAAACAGCCGTAATCCAATTTTGAGCGGACCAGTGAGCGATACAACCTCAACATAACTGTGCGATCGCCACCCCAAGATGCCCCAGACACAACCCTGAGTACCCGAAGTGAACGATCGCACGAAGCACGAAGCTGGCGAATATGGTGCTCCCATTTGAGTGTGCTGTCGAGGTGAAGGCCCAGGAACTTAAGGTGCGGAACAAACGGTAAACGTGTCCCACACAGATCAAGGTCGGGTGGAGGGTGTACACCACGAAGTCGATGGAAGTGCACACACTGCGTTTTCGTGGGGGAAAACTGAAAGCCGGTACGAAGTGACCACTCGGCAATGGACCTTATGGTTAGCTGCAGTTGACGCTCGATGTGCTCCAGATTATACGAGCGGTAGTAGATGGCAAAGTCGTCAACATACAGTGACAAAGAAGATAGACAAAACTGCAAGCAGCATGTTACTTAAATAAAACAGAAGTGTTGACATTGAGTTGACTCAATTATTAATCATTGTTTACACTGTTTTTCACATTTGTACAATGTGCATAATGTTATATACCTACACAAAACATACTATACTGGATGGCTGATATACAAATGCTGCTATTTAGAATGACCTAAAGCTACCTACTGAATTTAAAACCTTTAGGGTGAAATTTTGCTTTTACTATTACTGAGAACTTGATTACTCAGTTTGCAACAACATATTACTCAGCACTTCAGGACACTTTATTTTACAGGGGGAATCCACAAAAGCAGATGAAATATTACAAATAATAACCGTAAAACAGCACTGTAAATGAAATACATGAAATACGTAATCTTAAATCAGTATTGTAAAGCAACATTGTGTTAGCTTAGGTTAGGTTAGTTTTGCATATGAGTGGGGTGACAGGGTCCTGTGTTATCGAAATATTTACAATTTGGGTAGTGTTTATGCAATCATTTCAACGTAAATGCATTAATCAATCATTGTAGCATATATTACACTCGTTTATGCACATTTATTAGCTAAATATCCGCCGCGTAAGCGAAATAAAACCACTTCATCGACCGTACGAAATTTTCTCATAAATAAAACACGAAGCTTGAGCGCACAATAAAACTTACAAGATCGTAATCAGCAATAAAAACTGCATCCATTGCACTATGTTTCATTCGTTTTCTCGAGCGGACGATTTTGTAAATATTTACCAAACTTTGCTATAGTCTACAGTTTTACATGCAGCAACATAACACATTTCTTCTAAACTACAGCTACACATTTAAATTACAAAGACAAAAGATAATGTACAAATATGAGCAGCATACTACTTACATGAAACAAACTGTTGGTGTTGCAGATGCCACTAATTGAATTCACTCGAAATTATTGTCTTTCACTATTCACACTATTCACCATGTTATATACACACCGGCAACTAATACACATAACGCTGCAATTTATTGTAATTAAATACTGAATTTAGAAGCTTTATGTTGTAATTTACCTTTTGTTTTAACTGAAAGTTTCTGATTTTTAATTTGCATCCGGGAATGCAACAGTTACGGTGCATTGTCGTGTTTGAGGTTAGGTTGTAGTATGGCAACATTAATATACACTACTGGAACAGTTTTTCTTCAACAACCACTCACCACTGTAATCGTGACACAAATTGTACTTGCAAACAGATAAATTAACCACACTATACGGCTAATGTAGCCATAGTCCTAGATGGAACACAATAAACATGAACACGTGGATAGCACACGGCACAGTCAAAACGTTATTACATTTATTCCTGTTCCTATACTGCCCAAATAAAACTTTTGAAACACTCGCTTTGATAATATGAAGACAAACTTACATAGGAATTATTATAAGAAACAATAACTCGAAGACATAGAAAATAATACGAAAAACAGCGTGTGGAAACACCTCAAAAATCATCGCCACCAGCCGACGCCATTTTTGTACAACTTAGATGGCAGTGTCAGGTCCGTTAATCTAGAAGGTCCTGGTATATCACCAAATGTTGACCGTTGGACTGTGATTCAGGGAACTCTGGTGACGATGGAAGCGCCTCTCTCGGTCACCTGATGAACCTGAACTGAGAATCAGCTAATGTTGACTGTTGGACTGTGATTCAGGGAACTCTGGTGACGATGGAAGCGCCTCTCTCGGTCACCTGATGAACCTGAACTGAATATCAGCTAATGTTAACTGTTGGACTGTGATTCAGGGAACTCTGGTAACGATGGAAGCGCCTCTCTCGGTCACCTGGTGAGCCTGAACGGTATATTACCAAATGTTGACCGTTGGACTGTGATTCAGGGAACTCTGGTGACGATGGAAGCACCTCTCTCGGTCACCTGATGAACCTGAACTGAATATCAGCTAATGTTGACCGTTGGACTGTGATTCAGGGAACTCTGGTGACGATGGAAGCGCCTCTCTCGGTCAGCTGATGAACCTGAACTGTATATCAGCAAATGTTGACCGTTGGACTATGATTCAGGGAACTCTGGTGACGATGGAGGCGCCTCTCTCGGTCACCTGATGAACCTGAACTGTATATCAGCAAATGTTGACCGTTGGACTGTGATTCAGGGAACTCTGGTGACGATGGAAGCACCTCTCTCGGTCACCTGATGAACCTGAACTGAATATCAGCTAATGTTGACCGTTGGACTGTGATTCAGGGAACTCTGGTGACGATGGAAGCACCTCTCTCGGTCACCTGATGAACCTGAACTGAATATCAGCTAATGTTGACCGTTGGACTGTGATTCAGGGAACTCTGGTGACGATGGAAGCGCCTCTCTCGGTCAGCTGATGAACCTGAACTGTATATCAGCAAATGTTGACCGTTGGACTATGATTCAGGGAACTCTGGTGACGATGGAGGCGCCTCTCTCGGTCACCTGATGAACCTGAACTGAATATCAGCTAATGTTGACCGTTGGACTGTGATTCAGGGAACTCTGGTGACGATGGAGGCACCTCTCTCGGTCAACTGATGAACCTGAACTGAATATCAGCTAATGTTGACTGTTGGACTGTGATTCAGGGAACTCTGGTGATGATGGAGGCGCCTCTCTCGGTCACCTGATGAACCTGAACTGAATATCAGCTAATGTTGACCGTTGGACTGTGATTCAGGGAACTCTGGTGACGATGGAGGCGCCTCTCTCGGTCAACTGATGAACCTGAACTGAATATCAGCTAATGTTGACTGTTGGACTGTGATTCAGGGAACTCTGGTGACGATGGAGGCGCCTCCCTCGGTCACCTGATGAACCTGAACTGAATATCAGCTAATGTTGACCGTTGGACTGTGATTCAGGGAACTCTGGTGACGATGGAAGCACCTCTCTCGGTCACCTGATGAACCTGAACTGAATATCAGCTAATGTTGACCGTTGGACTGTGATTCAGGGAACTCTGGTGACGATGGAAGCGCCTCTCTCGGTCAGCTGATGAACCTGAACTGTATATCAGCAAATGTTGACCGTTGGACTATGATTCAGGGAACTCTGGTGACGATGGAGGCGCCTCTCTCGGTCACCTGATGAACCTGAACTGTATATCAGCAAATGTTGACCGTTGGACTGTGATTCAGGGAACTCTGGTGACGATGGAAGCACCTCTCTCGGTCACCTGATGAACCTGAACTGAATATCAGCTAATGTTGACCGTTGGACTGTGATTCAGGGAACTCTGGTGACGATGGAAGCACCTCTCTCGGTCACCTGATGAACCTGAACTGAATATCAGCTAATGTTGACCGTTGGACTGTGATTCAGGGAACTCTGGTGACGATGGAAGCGCCTCTCTCGGTCAGCTGATGAACCTGAACTGTATATCAGCAAATGTTGACCGTTGGACTATGATTCAGGGAACTCTGGTGACGATGGAGGCGCCTCTCTCGGTCACCTGATGAACCTGAACTGTATATCAGCAAATGTTGACCGTTGGACTGTGATTCAGGGAACTCTGGTGACGATGGAAGCACCTCTCTCGGTCACCTGATGAACCTGAACTGAATATCAGCTAATGTTGACCGTTGGACTGATTCAGGGAACTCTGGTGACGATGGAGGCGCCTCTCTCGGTCACCTGATGAACCTGAACTGTATATCTACAAATGCTGACCGTTGGACTGTGATTCAGGGAACTCTGGAGACGATAGAGGCGCCTCTTTCGGTCACCTGATGAACCTGAACTGAATATCAGCTATTGTTGACCGTTGGACTGTGATTCAGGGAACTCTGGTGACGATGGAGGCGCCTCTCTCGGTCACCTGGTGAACCTGAACTGAATATCAGCTAATGTTGACCGTTGGACTGTGATTCAGGGAACTCTGGTGACGATGGAGGCGCCTCTCTCGGTCACCTGATGAACCTGAACTGTATATCTACAAATGCTGACCGTTGGACTGTGATTCAGGGAACTCTGGAGACGATAGAGGCGCCTCTTTCGGTCACCTGATGAACCTGAACTGAATATCAGCTATTGTTGACCGTTGGACTGTGATTCAGGGAACTCTGGTGACGATGGAGGCGCCTCTCTCGGTCACCTGGTGAACCTGAACTGAATATCAGCTAATGTTGACCGTTGGACTGTGATTCAGGGAACTCTGGTGACGATGGAAGCGCCTCTCTCGGTCACCTGATGAACAACTCAATATCCTTTTCGCATGTAGACAATGTTGTTGCACCCTCAACACCTTTTAGTAAATGAACTTCCCGTTCTATATCGTAATTCTCCTTCAAAACACAGTACGTTACTGCAGATTGGTCTACTTTGTTTCTAAATGTTCCCAAAATGTTCCTTAAGTCTAATGGTGAGATTTATTATTAAAATTCCTTCAGTTGGACGTGACGTTCATTCACACGCACAGCTGTCTTGCACTCACTGACACACTGACCGACTCATGCCCGTAACACTTGGTGGTTATTCTGTAATCGTTTATATAACTTTTTTTTTTCTTTTTTTTGTACCTTAACAACTCTGTTTGTTCTTCTGATACAAACAACAGGTTATGGGCCCAGGCATATATGTATAAAGTGCGATACGCGAAGCGGTTTATTTTCAGTTTCGTTACATAAGGTTTAAGTAACAAAATGGCTGACTTTCGAAGTGACATTGTAAAGTTGAATAATCATAATTATTCAAACTGGAAATATAAAGTACAACTGCTTTTAATGAAAGATAACTTGTTTAAGAAGGTAATTGAATCTGAAAGACCGATAGATACAGGTTCAAACGAAAGGTTAATCGCCGATTGGGATACAGCTGATAGCAAAGCACAAGCCTACATCAGACTTACGGTGGAAGATGATCAACTTATCCACATCAGGGGTAAGTCCACAGCAAAGAAAATGTGGAATATCATGAGAAAAGTACGTTAACTAATAAAGTTCATTTAATGAGAACAATTTGTTCTTTGAAACTCGAAGAAGGCGGTAATATTCCACAACACATTACTCGCGTGCAAGAATTGTTTTTAAAGCTTCGAGACATAGGTGAAGAATCTTTATCGGATAAATGGAGTGTTGCAATGTTGTTGAGCAGTTTGCCTAGAAATTATGATCCATTAATTACAGCACTGGAAACACGTCCAGAGGATGAACTAACGTTTGCCATAGTACAGCAAAAGGTGATTGCTGAATATGAACGTAAACAATATGCAGAAGGGGCTTCCTGTAATTCTTCAGATAAAATGATGAGGACAGTATCCAGAAAAGATTTTAAAAACACTTCCGTGAAATGTTATTTTTGCAAAAGGTATGGACACATGAAAAAAGATTGCAAGAAATACTCAAGTTGGAAAGAAAAACCAAATAAAGTGAATGCAGTTGAACATAAAGAGCATATATTTACATTTGACATTCCGTCAAATAGTTGGATTTTAGATTCAGGTGCCACTCGGCATGTAACCAATGACAGAGAGTTTTTCACATCCTTGGATAGATCTTATGTTAATAAAATTGAAGTTGCAAATGGTGAACTAGTTGATGTTATTGGCATCGGGACAGGAAAATTGATGTTTAAGAATAAAAAGGGAGAAGTGACACCAGTTATTGTTACCAATGTGCTTTATGCTCCTAAAGTTGTTGGAAATTTAATTTCTGTTCGACAGCTAAACTTAAGCAATTTTTCTGTTAACTTCAGTAAAGACTATTGTGAAATATGCAAAGATGGAAAACAGATTGGATTTGCTAAGTCCACTGGAAACTTGTACAAATTGTGTGAGCCATACAAAATCCATGCAGTGTTGGAACACAACAGCAATTGTATTCATACATGGCATTGGAAAATGGGACATCGTGACCATGAGGCCATAAGGAAAATGCATGCTGAGGGTCTCTTAGATGATTTGAAGATAGTTGATTGCGGTATCCAAATGTCATGTGATACGTGCATGAAAGGAAAGCTGACCAGATTACCATTCCCAAAACAATCTTCAAGCGAGTCTACCAGATCACTTGATTTGCTCCATACAGATGTTTGTGGACCAATGCAGACCATGACACCAAGTGGTAAACGATTTGTAGTAACATTTATAGATGATTTTTCAAGGTATACTCATGTATATTTATTGCCAAACAAATCTGAAGTTCCTGATACTTTGAAACATTACGTAGCACTTGTGAAAAACAAGTTTGACAGAAAAGTCAAGATTATTCGATCTGATCGTGGAGGTGAATATCTAAATAAACAATTAAGAACATATTTGGCCAATGAAGGTATCCAGACTCAGTTAACTGCAACTTATTCCCCACAGCAGAATGGCATAGCAGAGAGGAAGAATAGAACTCTGGTAGAAATGGCACGTTGTGTGCTGATTGATGCAGGCTTACCAAATCAATTTTGGGGTGAAGCTGTGATGACTGCTAATTTCATACAAAACAGAGTCCTTACTCGAGCAAAGAAATTAACACCATATGAACTGTGGAATAATGAAAAGCCTAAAGTAAAGAATTAACAGATTTTTGGTTCCAAATGTTTTGTTCATGTTCCAACCCAGAAACGCCAGAAATTGGATAATACAGGAACAGAAGCAATATTTCTTGGATATGATGAAGAATCAAAAGCTTATCGTTGCTACAATTTAGCTTCACAAAAGGTGATAATCAGTCGAGGTGTCAAGTTCAGTGTGGAAGCATATCAAGGGAAACGTGATGATTTAAATAGATCTGAAATCGGCATAAATGTTGATTCCAAAGTTAAAATATCACATCGAGAAGTAGAAATTGAGGAGGAGAGTGATAAAGAAAGTTTTAATTTCGACGGTGAATATGTCCGTGTAGCAGAAAACCAAGAGGCGAAACCTGTAGAACTTCCCATAGAAGTGGATAATACTCTGCTGCTTTCGACATTAGCATCGCAGTTTCCAGATGCATGTGGACTTCGTTATTTGAATAAAGAAACGGAGACTTTCAGAGGCATTCGTCTGAATGAGGCTAAACTGTATGCACCTAAAGATGGTTGGGGAAATCATATCTACTACCGTGTATTCCTCGAGCAAAACCTGAAGAGAAAAGCAGATGGAACTTCCGAACCCAGGGAAGCAAAAAAATGTACGGATATGCTGATGCAAATTGGGCTGAAGATCGTAAGACAAGGAAGTCAAATAGTGGATACGTGTTCTTAAATGGAGGGATCATCAGCTGGTGCTGCAGAAAACAAACATGTGTTTCATTATCTTCTACTGAGGCCGAATACGTTGCTCTGTCTGAAGCCTGCCAAGAAGCTCTGTGGTTGCAGCATTTGTTGAAAGACATGCACCAAGATGTGAACAGTGCCACAATAATTTACAAGGACAGTCAGAGTTGTTTATCTTTGATTAAGAGTGGAAAGTTCTCTAATAGAACAAAACATATTGATACAAAGTATCATTTTGTTAAGGATTGTGTAGATAAGCAGTTGATTGAATGCAATTATTGTCCCTCTGACCTAATGATAGCTGATTTGTTAACCAAACCTTTGTCACCCAGCAGGCATATTGCATTAAGAGGAAAATGTAAGGTTGTGTAAACGAGGAGGAGTGTTGGTTATTCTGTAATCGTTTATAGAACTTTCTTTTTTTTTTTTTTTTTTTTTGTAGCTTAGCAACTCTTGTTTGTTCTTCTGATAGCTTGCCCATGTAACGGCGAAAGTGTTAAATTAAATATCCAGTTATCTTAATTGTGTCGTATCTTTTATACATATTAAAGCTTCCAGTCCGAGAGAATACAAACAACAACACTCTCTATTCTGCTGTTCCCTCGTCTTCCTATAAGCGGGGTGACGTGACGTCACACGGTCCTTTGTGGTCTTCCAGAAGCAAGTCGGCTGCCGTACAATTCTTGAATGTTCTGGAAAACCCTTAGAGCTGCCGCTTGATTGTTGTTAGTCACGTGTTTTCTCGCGAGAGGGGTGTGGAGAAGCTTGGCCCCGACCGTCCTTTGTTGTGCTCGTACCCGGCGTCACAATAACAATAATAATAAAGAAGAAAGTCAGGTGTGCAAAGATGATCATAAAGATACACGAAACAAAACTCGTTAGTTTCGACCAGACATTTCGCGAGAACCAGAACTTGAAGTACACCAGGTGACCGAGAAAGGCGCGTCAGACGTCACCAGAGTTCCCTAAATCAAAATTCAGCTGCCAGCATAAGTTGATTGTGTTCTAGGTAAACACTTAGTAGCAATAAATGAAGTATGGAATAAGAAGCAGGAAATGTGATGCACAAGGTTGTTACCTCCAAGCACTGTGTTCTTGTTGTTCCGGTCCCGTATAGCCGTGCTCTGTGAAGATAAACACCTGTCCAGACCAGAACTTCCGCTCTGTGTCACTTGGCTGCAGGGCAGTTCAACGCACCAGCTGCTGCTGCTGTAAACATATGACTGTGCTTGCGCTTGACTCTACATATATCAGTCCTAGCCTAGGTTCAAGCATTTCACCCCTCACTAACTTCTTGTTGCTCGAGAAAAACTTTCATTGCACATTTACATGAGAAAACCCAATAACGGTATACCAGATAAAAACATGAAAAAAGAAAAAGTATTTTTCAATATCGGAACTGACAAGAAGGCGACGCCGAGGCCGAGTTGCTAGAACGTTCGCCTACCACTTAAGTGGCCCAGGTTCGATCCCACGGACCCGCATTCGTGGTATTCGTAGTAGACGAAACGGCGTCTGGGTGGGATTTCTACGAATGGTCCGTTTTCCCCCACCACTCATTCCACCAATTGCTCCACTATCACCTTTCAGATCATCCATTTCGGTTACATTTCATATCATCCTCTACCTCACTATCATACCTGAATCTTGGCTGACCACCTGCTCCCAGGTCTTCACTCTGTGCTCCATAGGCTCGATAGACCCTAGACACTGTCTTGTAAGTCCTACATAAGGGGAGGGTAATCACTTCCTCACTCTCATACTTGCAGGTGTTCACTCTGTCTGGTACATAGGTTCCTGTGTTCCCTGACAGGCGTCTGACTCTAGACACTGTCTTGTAAGTCCCACATAAGGGGAGGGTAATCACTTCCTCACTCTCATACTTGCAGGTGTTCACTCTGTCTGGTACATAGGTTCCTGTGTTCCCTGACAGGCGTCTGACTCTAGACACTGTCTTGTAAGTCCCACATAAGGGGAGGGTAATCACTTCCTCACTCTCATACTTGCAGGTGTTCACTCTGTCTGGTACATAGGTTCCTGTGTTCCCTGACAGGCGTCTGACTCTAGACACTGTCTTGTAAGTCCTACATAAGGGGAGGGTAATCACTTCCTCACTCTCATACTTGCAGGTGTTCACTCTGTCTGGTACATAGGTTCCTGTGTTCCCTGACAGGCGTCTGACTCTAGACACTGTCTTGTAAGTCCTACATAAGGGGAAGGTAATCACTTCCTCACTCTCATACTTGCAGGTGTTCACTCTGTCTGGTACATAGGTTCCTGTGTTCCCTGACAGGCGTCTGACTCTAGACACTGTCTTGTAAGTCCTACATAAGGGGAGGGTAATCACTTCCTCACTCTCATACTTGCAGGTGTTCACTCTGTCTGGTACATAGGTTCCTGTGTTCCCTGACAGACGTCTGGATCTAGACACTGTCTTGTAAGTCCTATATAAGGGGAGGGTAATCACTTCCTCACTCTCATACTTGCAGGTGTTCACTCTGTCTAGTACATAGGTCCCTGTGTTCCCTGACAGACGTCTGACTCTAGACACTGTCTTGTAAGTCCTACATAAGGGGAGGGTAATCACTTCCTCACTCTCATACTTGCAGGTGTTCACTCTGTCTGGTACATAGGTTCCTGTGTTCCCTGACAGACGTCTGACTCTAGACACTGACATGTAAGTCCTACATAAGGGGAGGGTAATCACTTCCTCACTCTCATACTTGCAGGTGTTCACTCTCTCTGGTACATAGGTTCCTGTGTTCCCTGACAGACGTCTCACTCTAGACACTGTCTTGTAAGTCCTACATAAATGGAGGGTAATCACTTCCTCACTCTCATACTTGCAGGTGTTCACTCTGTCTGGTACATAGGTTCCTGTGTTCCCTGACAGACGTCTGACTCTAGACACTGTCTTGTAAGTCCTACATGAGGGGAGGGTAATCACTTCCTCACTCTCATACTTGCAGGTGTTCACTCTGTCTGGTACATAGGTTCCTGTGTTCCCTGACAGACGTCTGACTCTAGACACTGACGTGTAAGTCCTACATAAGGGGAGGGTAATCACTTCCTCACTCTCATACTTGCAGGTGTTCACTCTGTCTGGTACAAAGGTTCCTGTGTTCCCTGACAGACGTCTGGATCTAGACACTGTCTTGTAAGTCCTACATAAGGGGAGGGTAATCACTTCCTCACTCTCATACTTGCAGGTGTTCACTCTGTCTGGTACATAGGTTCCTGTGTTCCCTGACAGACGTCTGACTCTAGACACTGACTTGTAAGTCCTACATAAGGGGAGGGTAATCACTTCCTCACTCACATACTTACAGGTGTTCACTCTGTCTAGTACATAGGTCCCTGTGTTCCCTGACAGACGTCTGACTCTAGACACTGACGTGTAAGTCCTACATAAGGGGAGGGTAATCACTTCCTCACTCTCATACTTGCAGGTGTTCACTCTGTCTGGTACATAGGTTCCTGTGTTCCCTGACAGACGTCTGACTCTAGACACTGTCTTGTAAGTCCTACATAAGGGGAGGGTAATCACTTCCTCACTCTCATACTTGCAGGTGTTCACTCTGTCTGGTACATAGGTTCCTGTGTTCCCTGACAGACGTCTGACTCTAGACACTGACGTGTAAGTCCTACATAAGGGGATGGTAATCACTTCCTCACTCTCATACTTGCAGGTGTTCACTCTGTCTGGTGCATAGGTTCCTGTGTTCCCTGACAGACGTCTGACTCTAGACACTGACGTGTAAGTCCTACATAAGGGGATGGTAATCACTTCCTCACTCTCATACTTGCAGGTGTTCACTCTGTCTGGTACATAGGTTCCTGTGTTCCCTGACAGACGTCTGACTCTAGACACTGGCTTGTAAGTCCTACATAAGGGGATGGTAATCACTTCCTCACTCTCATACTTGCAGGTGTTCACTCTGTCTGGTACATAGGTTCCTGTGTTCCCTGACAGACGTCTGACTCTAGACACTGACGTGTAAGTCCTACATAAGGGGATGGTAATCACTTCCTCACTCTCATACTTGCAGGTGTTCACTCTGTCTGGTACATAGGTTCCTGTGTTCCCTGACAGACGTCTGACTCTAGACACTGACGTGTAAGTCCTACATAAGGGGATGGTAATCACTTCCTCACTCTCATACTTGCAGGTGTTCACTCTGTCTGGTACATAGGTTCCTGTGTTCCCTGACAGACGTCTGACTCTAGACACTGTCTTGTAAGTCCTACATAAGGGGAGGGTAATCACTTCCTCACTCTCATACTTGCAGGTGTTCACTCTGTCTGGTACATAGGTTCCTGTGTTCCCTGACAGACGTCTGACTCTAGACACTGACTTGTAAGTCCTACATAAGGGGAGGGTAATCACTTCCTCACTCTCATACTTGCAGGTGTTCACTCTGTCTGGTACATAGGTTCCTGTGTTCCCTGACAGACGTCTGACTCTAGACACTGACTTGTAAGTCCTACATAAGGGGAGGGTAATCACTTCCTCACTCTCATACTTGCAGGTGTTCACTCTGTCTGGTACATAGGTTCCTGTGTTCCCTGACAGACGTCTGACTCTAGACACTGTCTTGTAAGTCCTACATAAGGGGAGGGTAATCACTTCCTCACTCTCATACTTGCAGGTGTTCACTCTGTCTGGTACATAGGTTCCTGTGTTCCCTGACAGACCTCTGACTCTAGGCACTGACTTGTAAGTGCTACATAAGGGGAGGGTAATCACTTCCTCACTCTCATACTTGCAGGTGTTCACTCTGTTGTCCATTGGTTTGTCCAAGCCTAGGCACAGGTTTGTTATTCCTGCATAAGGAGGGGTAAAGGGGTAATCAGCCAAAGAGGAAGAATGTTGTTAATTCAGGGAAGGTTAGCTGAGGTTTAGCGTTTTTGTATAAATGGTTTCTAATTCACCAAAGTTTAGGTCAGGCTTCCTGTTTTTATGCGAGCTTAGGTTTCTGATTCACGAAAGGTTAGGTTTTATGTTTTTATATAAAGTTAACATTAGTGTATGAAGGGAAGTTTAGCTTAGCTTAGTTCTGATTTTTACATAAAGGCAGGGCTTTTTATTTCATATCCGGCTAAACTCCATGTTACTTGTCTTATTTGTACTACCCAGAAATAAGATCGCTTCTAATATGAAAGGCTCAAACAGAAACAGTTGGAGCGTTTATGTTGGTCACCTTGTTTATGTTGGCGAACCTGTAAAAGTATAATAAGTGGGTGTTTTAACAAGCTTTTGAGATTAGTGAATATTTTTTAGAAGAATATAGTGTGAGAGTATATAAACAATATAGCTGGTACAGTACAAGATAGCATTTTGGCGGATTGAAGTCGATCCGTGTTTCCATGCAACTAATTTCTTTTTCTGAAAGAAATAATTCATGGTTAAATAACCTAGAAAATTTGCATTTCTAATTTGAAAACAAGTTTATATTATTATTGATGCATATAGAAGCCTAGTTTTGATCACTTCCCTAAAACGAAGCTTAAGCTTTAAAATAAAACCATCAGAATTCAAATATCTTAAACGATAGTATATTTGAGAAAATCCTGATTCCAGCATAGAAAGGTGCTGGCAGTTTTATGAAATTTACATTTGTTTCATATGGCATGGAAAAGCTATTGTTTTTAATGCTTCAACAGAAACTGTGTACGGTTGATCAACACAGAGGAATTAACTATTAAATATCATGAATTTATATACCTACCCCTTGCGCTGTGTTTACCCTCTTAATGCAATTCTGTAGCCATTCCAATATAATATGGAATGATGGAATTTATTGTTTGTGTTTTATGGTTGAATATTGGGAATTACTGCTCTATCACGGAAACTGAATCTTCTATAATTCTTCGTTGAATGTGAAGAAAAATAGTACACATTTTCTTCAAATACTTTATGTATAACTCTTCTAGATACGAACCTGGGACTAGCTGATGACATGTTGGTTGTAAATCTCCTCATCTGCTCGCGGAGAAGCTGTTTAAACTGCTGAAGATATGCTCTGATCTTCTGTTGAAACGCAATCTCTGCCAACAACAGAGTTTCCAATTCACGTTCACTCATATTTTACTCCAAACTTTAGATATTAATGTATTTACTCGAAAATTTAGTTAATTTTACACATAGGAAATTCCAAAATGGCCACATAGCCTTGCAAGACGAGCAATTTGTTTTCTTGCGTGTTATGTTTATGCCAAGAGCTGCTGTCTGGTGACGATTTGAGGCAACTGAATAAGTGAAGCTGTTTCTTGGTTAGTTCTCTTTAAAATGGTCGAATGTCTGATATTTTGTGCTATATTATTTATTTCTACGTCCAGCTTATGTTCAAAATGTTTGCAATATTAGTTATGAACAATTTCTTTCATTTTATTGAGCGAGGAATTTTGCATAAACCAAGCACAGTTTGGCACCTTGTAAGTAAATTGCTTTTAATATTCTACTTTCTCTTCTATATATATTTACAGTAAGTACAAGTTTGGTACCGGAATTTTACTTCAAGTACATGTTTTAACGTGCTTGGAATAAAACTAGGCAGGCGTATGTGTGTGTGTGTGTGAACAGAGGAAGAGTACTAAACTTGGTATATAAGTTCAGGATCTTCTAAGGATGTGGCACAACTATTTTCAAAACAAAATGCACCAGAAACTGTTCTTTACATGGAGATTTTTTTCGAAAATTTTGATTTTCTAAAAGATGACTAAGGATTTTGATTAAAATAACAATATGCTATTTAAGGTATTTTCATGGCAAATGAAATGTATGTATGTGCTGTATTGGTTGCATTTTCTGGGAATCCCCTGAAGCTCTCTTTATTCCGAATGACTTTTGTATAACTGGGAAATTGTACGAGATACATAAAATATAACTACACAAAGGTTGTAGAGACTCGATTTATATCAAACATTAAATTTTCCAATACTTTCATTTTTAAGTGGTAAATCACCATTGTTTTGTTTCTGGTGATTTCGCACAAGCAGTATGGAATTTGAAGGAAGCAAATTCTCAATTTTCTGTGTTGCAAGTTGAAGAAGCAGTTTGTGGATTACAGAGCTGCCAACATTACCATGTGATGTTGGCTGTCCCGTGAACCCGTGTCTGTTGCCATAGTAACGCCTGCAGGAAGTACCAGTTACACGAGAGGCAGGGGAACATATAGGGCAGCCTATTTCCTTCTTCTGGGTTACCAAATCTCTCACATTACATAGGCACCTTCTTCTGCCTTATTACATTCCACCCAAACGTCCATACACAAATACATACCTCCCCCTCTACCCCCCTCCCAAAGAAACTGTTGTCTTACACTCACATGACTTTCTCTGCTCTTGTACTAACTATTCCTACATGGTTCCCTCTATAACAAATTATTTTGACATAAATTGTGTGTTTTAGCAAGATCTAAAAAGCGGTTACTATTACTGCTATTGCTGTCTTCAGTCAAAATATTGGAGAGCAAGAGGATTAATGACTTCATTGTCAGAAATCCAGCATTAGCTATCAACAACATTTTTTTCTGCAGTACGATTTGGTATATTTTTTACGTTTACCAGTTGTGCAGAAGTAATTCATGGGCTATAGACAGAAAATTTAAAATATACATTTCGTTTATCATAAAAATATCGCAAACATATGGCATTTTAATCGAAATCATTATACCCATTTTCGATAAAATGAAAATGTTCGAAAAATTGTCCATGTAAAGGGTAGTTTAGGGTAGAGGAATTTTCTTCAAAATCTTCGTGTCGCATCCTTGAAAGACATTAAACTTAAATACCAACTTTAGTTTATAACCGACTTTTCGTTTTTGAGTTATGATGTTCACAGATACACAAAGTACCTTTTTTTAATCTAGGGGGCTCGAAATATATATTAGCAGTGAAATCTCGACAGTGAATTTTTGGGTGGAATACAGCGCTATACGTAGTAGAGAAAGCAGAAAATAAATAAATAAATAAAAAATAGAAATAGATCCGTCTGTTTTTGTTAACACTATAACTCAAGAATGAAGAGTCGGTTAAATACCAAATTTGGTATTCAAGTTCAACAACTTTTTAAACTACAACACGAAGATTTTGAAGAAAATTCCCGCTTCCCCAAACTACCCTTTGTATGGAATATTTTTTTTAAAGAAAGCTCAAAAATTGCTCTAATATCTAATGGATATCTTGAATTTTCTGGCAATATTCTCTGAAGTTCTCTTTATTTCAATGACTTTTGTATAACAGATAAACTGTGCGAGATGGACAAAATCTTACTACACAAAAATACACATGACGTTAAAACAAACTGAACTTTTTTTTCTTCATGCAGTGAACCGTTTCGTCATTTGCCTGAATTTTCCAATACTTATAGTTTTCTCAAATGCGAAGTGCGTTTTGTTTTAACTATGCCATAGCCAGCGAAACAGAGTGGAAGTTGAAAGTCATGATATAACGACTAGCTCTTAAAATATATGACTCACTTTAAGTCAACTGTATTCCCCTTGTACCTACAAGAAAATTAGTAATAAGATAATTTGTACAAATGTTTATCTATATTAATATGAAGTGCATAGAAGAATGAGAGTTTGTTAGAATGGTTAATACAACAGTGGGTAGAGAAAATTATGTGAAAATATACGTTAGGTTATTTATTAGTAATGTGTACACTAAACTAGTGTTCCTTGAGCGCAATATAATTTTACTTCTCCAAATATCTCAGTCGTTAAAAATCTGCTTCCGCCAGTTCCAACCTCTTCTACTTGATTCTGCCATTAGCTTTGCATTCCAAAATTATCTTCGTAGTTGCTTGTGTCCAAAACATAACTCAGCGACTTTGAGCTGTTCTCACGAACTTGTCAAGTTATCTTCAGGTATCTGATTCTTTGGTTTCTAATTTTTCCTTTCTTGGTAGCATATCGTCACAAAGTAGTTCACTGTTTTTCAAATATTCTAAATGAACAACTTCAACAAAATACCTAGATTCTAAACCACCGTTTACATGGAAATTTTTGGAAATCTTAGGATGGTTAAAATTGTGGCAGATGCTTAAAAATCGTATACAATTGAAAACTTTTAATCAATGTTAACCGATATCTCGGAAATGTCTGTCGTTATAACTTATTACACACATTTTCGGTAAATGAGAACTGTTTCCGGAGATTTAGAGAATGTATTGAAGGTCATCAATTTCAACATCTGTTGTGACGTAGGTAAGTTAGTACAGTAGTGTTCCGGAGGGAGGGCGCGCCGGTGCTAGTCACAGTGCTGCCGCGGCGCGGTGCGGACGATCTACGAACTAACTGTACTTGTGTATCTACTTGTATGTTAGGAGAGGAAGTATAGGTAATAAATAACAAACACAACAGTTAATTATAATGACTTTATTCTCTTCCAATTCATATCACAATTCCCATCATATCACAACTCACTCGACTCGAGACCATGACCACCGCCACTCACATTAATAAGAACGTAAATCAGTAAACCAAATTCATGTCACAAAAATACATTTTCATTGGACGTTTGTTAACTGTTCACATTGGGACCATAACAATAATTGTACTTTGTCACGTTCAAGAGATGGTGGAGTGATCAAGCACAACTTCAAGTGATGCAGTTTTTGGCCAAATTTAACATTACCTCTGCCGTATCCACCATACACGAAACAAATTTAGCAGAATGCGACAATCTGTAAGTTTGTTATCCTCTTATGGACTCTAGCAAGGGGTGAGGTATAACCACTGACCAATGACAGTTGCAATACGGGACCAGAGACGTGGCGCTGCAATAAGGACTTGTAAAAGGTACCTATGCAATAAACCGTCTTTCTTACGTGAATTTACACGTTTTGAAATTTATCGAACCGTGTTACCAGCATAGACAGAAAGGCTAATAATTGGTCTAAGTTTTGGGTATACAAATGCATTTCAGTTAATCTTTTAGGGTCACTGGTAACACTGTTAATATCGCAGTTTCTGTGTTTCGAAGATAATAAATAAAATTTAAGGATGGGTTCATTTTCGTGTTTATAAGATGCTTGTAAAACACACGGTAGATACCACACGCAGGTTTCTGTGCAGCACACGCTCTCCGTGACGTCATAGCTGCCTCAAGTTGCAGATGCACATTTTGTGAAGTTGTGCTTGTGTTATTGTTCAGTAACATGATTAACACAGGAAAAGAACACATAATGTTCATATTTCTGCTGCTCTCTTATCCTCTTCCCCTACTTCTTCTTCTTCTTCTTCTTCTTCTTCTTCTTCTTCTTCTTCTTCTTCTTCTTCTTCTTCTTCTCGGAACAATTGCGTCCGTTAGGACTTTATTCTCTGATTCAGGGAGTTGGTAAGGGATGATCCAAAAGACATACTGCTATTGAACATATGTGCTTCACATTTAAACATTTTAGTGTTCTAAAACGATTCCATGAGCTATACCTACTGTCATTTCAAACAGAGCAAGCGCTAGTCGGCTACACCAGCTGACGTCATCAGCGCGGAGGTGTACTGCGCATCTAGCTGACCATATTACTCATACCGCGTGGGATACGGATTTAAATATCTCATTAAGGCACCCAGCTGTAAAAATATTAACTTCATGCAATAAACCTGAAAGTTTCGTAACAGAGAAGATGATATTGCATCTATCTAGTACAAATACTAGTTGAGAAACGAATCCTTTGTTCTTTAAATATTTTATACAGTCAAAAAGTGTCCCAGTATTCCCAATTTCAAAATCAAGTTCTACTTTCTTGGCTATTGCTCCTCTCAGAGTTTCCACCTAAACACTCTTAAAAAGTGTTGAGGCCAAAAACTGGGCCATTACAGTTTTAGGCCCAAATTTCACAGGTGGGTGCTCCAATCACGTGACCACCATCTCTTCAAGTATATTTGAATATAAATATCCAGAAACTTAACAAAGATAAAGGAAAACATGTAATATTTCATAGGTTGGCTTCTCTGACAGAACGAAATATTCTTGGAGGTACTTTGTATGTATTATGTAACCACAAAATATATAGCATATGTATTATATTTACATTCATCAAGACAAAAAACATAGAAGGTTGTTTCTTATATACTTGTATATGTATACTTAGTTTCACAAAAGGCAACAATATTTATGCCCAGTATTGTTGTTCGGAGACAGTAGTACATCTGGGTTATATGACTTTATATAAATACTTTTCTGTTCTGTTCAGGTGTTCTTAAAAATATCAGTCACAAGAACACGTAGCGCAGAAGTTATGTTCCAATCTTACATCATCAAAGGAAACACAGAAGGTTCATTTGAGCACGTGGAAATTTTGGCTCTAGTTTGTAAAACATAAAACATATATTTATTTCTGAAAATAGTAAATATATACCGCGAAATTACGGTGCCAATAGCACCCCAGTGGAGGTCGGTTTAGACTCCTTCCCCCTCGAGCTTGTACCATTCCATGGGGGGGGGGGGGGGCAGCAAACCAGTATCTCGCCTTCCAATCCAGGGGACGAGATTTCTAGAACGCATTTGTTCCCTTTTCCGCGGCGCTCGCCGACACTTCTAACCCTCAAAGAAACCTAACGCGATGAAGGGTGGAAATGAAATGATTAATGTAACGAAATGGACGAAGAGGAAATTCGGAGGATGTGGAAATACTTCTCAGCATTCGTCTGCCGACCAGGGGAACCTCCAGAAAACCCATGGATTAGGAAGATCGACCACGGTGATTGAATTCGCCACCTTCCGAATAAGATGATGCCACCTGATACATCCCACTCGTGTTCTAAATACTGCTTAAAACTGTTAAAATATGCAAGAGAGTTCGTTACGTTACCATGACATAAGCCTCTCATATACAAATAGGATTTTAAACATAATAAATAAAACAGTCACTTTTTTCACGTAATTTTCTGGTGTCGCGCGCACCAGCGACAAAACATCTCAATTGGATATATGACCAACGTTAGTTAAAGGGTTTTTATATAGCGTCACAGTAGCTCATCGCCCCGTCGGTAGAACCAGATTACGCAACCAACAAGTTGAGCCACATTGCCCCAAACTCTTACTTTCAAATGCGATTGTCTAGTTAACGGTACATTTAATTACAAAAGAGTATTAGAACTTCTTGTTTACTTACATCCACTTTCTCACCTCCTTCGCTTTCATCCTGTATTGGCGATTTCGGTCACTGAATGACCAGGGAATGACCGATAAATATACATTAAACACAACATTGACTAAGCGATTGGGGTCATTTGTGGGAACTAAGGTCAGTTAGATGGTACAGGAAAGCAACTAGACAACTAACGACAGTTGCTGACAAATTTTTCAAGCAGATGACCCAGGAGAGTGACTACACAACTAACGACAGTTGCTGACAAAGTTTTCAAGCAGATGACCCAGGAAAGTGACTACACAACTAGGGACAGTTGGCCACAAAGTTTTCAAGCAGATGACCCAGGAAAGTGACTACACAACTAGGGACAGTTACTGAGAAAGTTTTCAAGCAGATGACCCAGGAAAGTGACTACACAACTAGGGACAGTTGCCGACAAAGTTTTCAAGCAGATGATACAGGAAAGTGACTACACCACTAGGGACAGTTGCCGACAAAGTTTTCAAGCAGATGACCCAGGAAAGTGACTACACAACTAGGGACAGTTGCCGACAAAGTTTTCAAGCAGATGATACAGGAAAGTGATTACACAACTAGGGAAAGTTGCCGACAAAGTTTTCAAGCAGATGATACAGGAAAGTGACTACACAACTAACGACAGTTGCTGACAAAGTTTTCAAGCAGATGATATAGGAAGGTGACTACACAACTAACGACAGTTGCTGACAAAGTTTTCAAGCAGATGATACAGGAAAGTGACTACACAACTAGGGACAGTTGCCGACAAAGTTTTCAAGCAGATGATACAGGAAAGTGACAACAGTTCCGAATAGTTGTTAACAAATTACTCAAACAAATTATACAGAAAACTGACTGCACAACTAGGAATATTTGTCAAAGTAGCAACCACACGCTATAGGAAAGCGACACAAGTCATCCTGGTCGGTGAGGTTTCTTCATATTGTCACCTCTGTGTTCACGCGGTTCTTGAAAAGGTGTAATATTTTTAGGTATAATTTCAGCGGGTCATTTTTGAACAAATATGTATATATAGTTCATATACTTCATAAAGAAGTCTGAAACTTTACTTTGAAGTAGCCCCGCTGAATATTGCTAGTTCAACTGTTTGGGAGAAAGTGATTTTTGACGTAAGATTTCCACGTGCTCCGACAACAACCTTTATTTACAACATGGGAATGTTAAGTTACAACAGCTATCTTTTCTACAAAATTCTATGTAGTGTTTTAGTGCTGTGTGTTGGTTGCCTGTTTGCTGTGACTCTTGCTGGAGGTGCTTCGTTTCTTCATTGGCCAGAAATCTCCGAATCCACTGTTGAAGGTATCTCCATGGAAACCAGATGAATCCATTTCTGGTCTCCTTTTCTTCATTGTCCAGAAATCTCCAAAACCTCCCCCGAAAGTGTCGCCATAAAAACCAGAAGAATCCATTTCAGGCCTCCTCTTTTTCATCGTCCAGAAGTCTCCAAAGCCATTATTGAAGAGATCTCCATGAAATCCGGAAGAGTCCATCTCAGGCTTCCTTTTCTTCATGGTCCAAAAATCTCCAAAACCGCTGTTGAAGGTATCACCATGAAATCCTGAAGAGTCCATTTCTGGTCTCCTTTTCTTCATTGTCCAAAAGTCTCCAAATCCGCTGTTAAATGTGTCTCCATGAAATCCTGAAGAGTCCATCTCAGGCCTCCTTTTCTTCATGGTCCAAAAATCTCCAAAACCGCTGTTAAATGTGTCTCCATGAAATCCTGAAGAGTCCATCTCAGGCCTCCTTTTCTTCATGGTCCAAAAATCTCCAAATCCACTGTTGAACGTATCTCCATGAAATCCTGAAGAGTCCATCTCTGGCCTCCTTTTCTTCATTGTCCAGAAGTCTCCAAAACCGCTGTTAAATGTGTCCCCATGAAAACCCGAGGAATCCATTTCTGGTCTCCGTTTCTTCATGCTCCAGAGATCTCCGTATCCAGGATTGAACGTATCTCCGTAGTAATCTCGTTTCTTCATGGTCCAAAAATCACCAAAGCCGCTGTTGAACGTGTCACCATGAAATCCTGAGGAGTCCATTTCTGGTCGCCGCTTGTGTTCAAGATGAGGGTGTTGTCCATCCTTCTTCATCGTCCAGAAGTCTCCAAACCCGTTACTGAAGGTGTCTCCGTGGAACCCAGAGGCTCCCATCTCTGGCTTGCGTTTCTTCATGGTGTCGAAGTCTCCAAAGCCGCTGCTGAAAGTGTCAAGGCCGTGAAAACTCGAGCCCCCCAGGCGCCTCTTCTTCATGGTCCAGAAATCACCGAACCCTCCCGAGAAGGTATCTCCGTGGAACCCGCTGCCATCCATCTCTGGTCGCCGCTTGTCTGCAGAGGTCCCCTCGTCACCGACATCGTCCTGGTCTTGAGATTTCTTACCAGCCTGCTTCTCTGAAGTTGTGTCCCTCTTTCGCCTTTGCAGGATGGTGGCCTTCCCGTCGTCCCTGCAAGAGACCGAACTGTTAGTATCAATATCTGACAGGGCGATTACTGATGGCTTAGAGTGGCCAAGTGTGTGATTGATTTAGGGAGCTTACGAGGGTCATTATTCACATCCTTGGGGAAAATATTGTTGGTTTGTCGAAATAGCTGACTGACTGGTAATTGAACAGTAGAGGGAAGACCATTGTTGTGCCATTATTTTTTGCTCAGTGTATTTTTCAAGTCTGGGAAATAAGAACTCTTTTTAAGTGCAATGAAGATTCACAGAGAGCATTTTCGTACTATGATTTTGTACGACTTCAAATGTGAATTAAATGTAACACAGTCACTTGAGTGCTTCATTGGGACTTTTGTGGACTATTAAGAGGGCGCGGCATTCTCTTAAAGATGAAGCGACAGAAACATTAGGGAAGATCCAAGACTAATCTGCAAGGACGCAGACTCTCTCTGTTTCAATACACAGGATGAATACCAGGCATGGGGACGAGGGCTGACAGGAATGTAATCCAGTATTTACCCTCTACACTTACCAAAAGCAGGTTACCGCTTTTTTTCCCCAGTTAGGTTTGTTTACGTATACACAAGTCTTTACAAAGAAGGTAAGTTGCAAGGCGTGCACTGGTGGAGCCGTAGTTTCGGCAAACTACAGCAACGTTGGTTGAAAAGTGGACCGTTAAAACGTGACAGGCTACTGATGAAGAGGGTCAGCAGTTATTCGATCTGAATACATCATCGTCTGTTGAACCAAACCCTTCTACGTCTAAGGGCAGTGTTTGTAGGCCTACTCTGAAAATTAATGACTTGCAATATTTGCTTTAAGTCCTTCGCCCTCACTTAAATGAGGACTGTTTTAATAAACTTGGCCTGGAACTCCATATTTTGACATGTTAATAGTTTCACTTTTTGTTAAATAAAAATTAAAATATTACACAAGTCCAATGTGCTTGTATTACACTTGTCTTAACATCAACAGTACCTTAAAGTAAATAGCAAAGCTGAAGGTGAAGTTACGCGGAAACCAGGTCAGGATAATGGCTACTGTAATTGAATTTCTCGGTGACATTTAGGGGTCCGCGGACCGCCTGTTTGGAACCATACGTACTTGTGGTCGCGTTTGACGGTGTGGAATGTGCCAAAGTCCTGACTGAAGACATCGTCGTGGAAACCTCTCGAGTTGATGCCCAATGGATCCCTTTTCTGCCTGTTCCATGTCGGGTAATAGTCGCCAAATCCGTCAAACACCGACTCATGGAACCCACGTGCATCTATTTCTGTCAACACACAAATTGCACGTCATCAGAGTTAGCAATAGAAAAGACAAACAAAGTTAGCAATTGAATCTAATAAGGCATCACTGTGTCGGCAGTCTTGCGCCAACGCACTGTCCCCACGAGCTGCACTCCATCTCAAACCTATATGTGTGTGTGCGTGTGTACGTGTGTGTGTGTGTGTGTGTGTGTGTGTGTGTGTGTGTGTCAGTCTGTGGACAGCATAACTCAAAAATGAAAAGTCGGTTAAAAACCAAAGTTGGTATTTAAGTTTAATGTCTTTCAAGGATGCGACACGAAGATTTTGAGGAAAAAAGCCCCACCGTAAACTACCCTTTACATGGAAGATTTTTCGAAAATTTTGATTTTCTTGAAAATCGCTCTAGTGATTTTGATTAAAATGCCATATGTTTGAGATATTTATATGACAAATGAAATGTATATTTTGAGTTTTCTGACTATAGCCCCTGTAGTCGTAGAGGAAGTAGGATGAAGGGTAATGTGACTGTTACACATAATCTCGGAGATTGAAGCTTGTGGAATGTGACTAATACAATTTGCTGCATATATTGCGCGCGCATGCATAAACCATTAACTGTAGATTGGTTTTTGAAAGTTAAGTAATGAAATTAATGGCTGCCGACGTAGCGATCGCTCAGCACTTCTGCATGTTGCCCCACTTTCACAACGCTTTCTCCCCTCACTCTGGTACTAACACCAATTGTAGGTACAAGGGGAATATGGTAGACTTTAAGTGATAGTAAAATGTTTTAAAGCTTATGACATATGTGCTACATATAAAATCAAAAACAAAGAATATCTTGGAATCGGTGCAGTAATATTTTCTGTATCTCCTACAGCTTACCATTTATGCATAAGTTATTCAGAATGAAGAGAACTTTAGAGACTTCCCAAAAATTCAACATATACATTTCATTTGTTATGAAAATATCTTAAATATATATTGTTTTAATTAAAATCGTTAGAACTTGTAGTGGAGGCACTTAGCTAAACACGTTCATGTGACTAAACTCCTTTTTCGGTCTCGGGGAACCTCAAAACATGGATATATTTCTAGTGAAATGTTGATATCTATCTAATATTTTACCTTTAGCCTTTTCCGAGTTATCTTTATTATTGCTTTGAATTTAAAAACACAGTAGAATCTTGCTAGCCCTAGGCTCCATATTGTCCGAGACAGTTAAAGAGACCATTTGTTTTTTTTTTTTTTTGTTTTTTTTTTTTAAATTTTTAACGTTAGTTTATTTATTATTATTGCTATTATTATTGTTATTTTTGCTTTATTATTATTTGCTCGTTTTGTTGTCTTGTGCAGTATTTCCAACTAGATTATATCTGATGTGTTTGTACGTAACTTTGCTAACGATATATATATATATATATTATTTTCTCTTCTGTTTACCCTCCCCGTATGGAGAGCTGATACCCCCTGGGACTTATGTATGTGTCTGTGAAGAACCTAACTCAAAAATCTGATGTGTTACACTCACATCACTTTCTCTACTCTTGTACTAACCATTCTTACAAACTCTTATTCCTATATCTTCTTCATGTTAATACAGATATCTGACGTGTTATACTCACATGACTTTCTCTACTCTTGTACTAACCATTCTTACAAACTCTTATTCCTATATCTTCTTCATGTTAATACAGATATCTGACGTGTTACACTCACATGACTTTCTCTACTCTTGTACTAACCATTCTTACAAACTCTTATTGCTATATCTTCTTCATGTTAATACAAATATCTGACGTGTTACACTCACATGACTTTCTCTACTCTTGTACTAACCATTCTTACAAACTCTTATTCCTATATCTTCTTCATGTTAATACAGATATCTGACGTGTTACACTCACATGACTTTCTCTACTCTTGTACTAACCATTCTTACAAACTCTTATTCCTATATCTTCTTCATGTTAATACAGATATCTGACGTGTTACACTCACATGACTTTCTCTACTCTTGTACTAACCATTCTTACAAACTCTTATTCCTATATCTTCTTCATGTTAATACAGATATCTGATGTGTTACACTCACATGACTTTCTCTACTCTTGTACTAACCATTCTTACAAACTCTTATTCCTATATCTTCTTCGTGTTAATACAGATATCTGATGTGTTACACTCACATGACTTTCTCTACTCTTGTACTAACCATTCTTACAAACTCTTATTCCTATATCTTCATGTTAATACAGATATCAGACGTGTTACACTCACATGACTTTCTCTACTCTTGTACTAACCATTCTTACAAACTCTTATTCCTATATCTTCCTCATGTTAATACAGATATCTGATGTGTTACACTCAAATGACTTTCTCTACTCTTGTACTAACCATTCTTACAAACTCTTATTCCTATATCTTCTTCATGTTAATACAGATATCTGACGTGTTACACTCACATGACTTTCTCTACTCTTGTACTAACCATTCTTACAAACTCTTATTCCTATATCTTCATGTTAATACAGATATCTGATGTGTTACACTCACATGACTTTCTCTACTCTTGTACTAACCATTCTTACAAACTCTTATTCCTATATCTTCTTCATGTTAATACAGATATCTGACGTGTTACACTCACATGACTTTCTCTACTCTTGTACTAACCATTCTTACAAACTCTTATTCCTATATCTTCTTCATGTTAATACAGATATCTGACGTGTTACACTCACATGACTTTCTCTACTCTTGTACTAACCATTCTTACAAACTCTTATTCCTATATCTTCTTCATGTTAATACAGATATCTGACGTGTTACACTCACATGACTTTCTCTACTCTTGTACTAACCATTCTTACAAACTCTTATTCCTATATCTTCTTCATGTTAGTTGAGATAAACATTTGTACAAATTATCTTATTGCTTATTTCCTTGTAGGTACAAGGGGAACGTTAGAATACAGTAGACTTTGTGTGATAGTCTAATCTTTTAAAGCTCTGAGATTACGTTCCCTTTGCACACTTAACATATAAAAAATGAACACCGAAAAGTTGAAGTTTTCCGAAACTGACCCACATAACAAGGGAATAGTTCACCCTACAAGAAAATTTATTGAGACATAAATTGCGTATTTTAGCACGATCTACATTTTTTGTATAGTACGATTTGGTCTATCTCTAATGGTTTACCAGTTACGCAAAAGTCATCCAGAGTAAATGCGACTTCATGGGCTATATCCAGAAAATTCAAGATATACATTTCATTTGTCATCAAAATATCTCAAACATATGACATTTTAATCAAAATCGTTAAAGCCATTTTCAAGAAAATCAAAATTTTCGAAAAATGTTCCATGTAAAGGGTAGTTTAGGGTGGGGCTATTTTCTTCAAAATCTTCGTGTCGCATCCTTGAAAGACATTAAACTTAAACACCAACTTTGGTTTTTAACCGAGGTTTGGTTTTTGAGTTATGCTGTCCACAGACACACACACATGGACCTTTAATCTAAACACTTTTTTTTTTTTTTTGGATTCAGGGGTTCTCGAAACATATTTCGTTAAAACACGCAAATGTATTGTTTGTGGAGTGAAGCATTAAATTCAGGGATATTTGTGTGAGTGTAAGACATGAGTGGTCGAAGTGCAGGGCAGGGCAGTTGTGCAGCCTGGGATTACAGTGGTGCCAACACTTGAGACTCTAGTGGAGACACTTGTCATATGCTGCAAGAAGTAGCGGCGTCATTAAAAACGGTTAACGGTCCTACACTTTCTGTGGACATGGACGTCAAAACGTCACTCACTCACTCACAACGAGAATACTTCAACATACGTATACCCACGTTCACCAAACTCTTTATTCTGTTAGGTTCTTCGTCCGTCCAAACGTACGTATCTTGGGCAAAATAATTCAAGCCCCGTAGCTTGACCGAAGCACTCTGGGGAAGAAAAGAAAATAGTTCCACTGCTTCTTAATCTTATTGATGTTTAAAATATGTTCACAATTATCATTAATGCTCCCTTGTAACATGGCACACTTATAAGTTTTATTTGAGAACAGGAAAAGCCCCACTCACTAAGAATTGAGTCGTTTTTAAATTGTGAACATAGTCGTGAACAGAGTACGTTGTTCAGATTAAGGAGAATGAAGCAAATGCTTAGGAGTGTTGTGATGTAGTGCATTGTAGGTACAGCCTGGAACCCTCCCACCCTCCCACTCACCCTGTTTAGCACGTTTTGTTACACACTAATATAATCACAAACATGGCCATCTTTCCGCTCATTACATTCACATGGTTTTCTCTGTTCACTTTTCTTTTATGAAGCACTTGCACATGCCCTTCTCTCTACTCGCCCTTAAACACACAACTTATACAATTTTCTGTGATTGAAGTAGAAATGTAGGGCATTACATTCACACTGTTTTCTCTGTTCGCTGTCCTTTTACAAAGCCACGACTTTCCTCGCGAATGCTCGGTTAAAGTGAGGGAAGGGGGGGGGTGATGTTTTCTTGTTTGGTAATGTATCCACGCTAACCGTTCAGCATTGTTGACAGTTCCGTGCTGTCACCAGTCCATTACATAATTAACTTTAGCACCAGACGGCAGCACGGTCGTCCTTCTGATATTAATCTTTCGCTGGAAACAAAAGAACGCCAATCTCCATCGAGGAGAGCTGAACGCGCTTCGTTTCATTTCTGTTTTTGTCATTTGCATTTTGATTCGCCAGCGGGCAAAGTAATGGAGACCGCCCGACCGCCCGACCGACCGACCGACCGACCTTTTCACTTCTTCACACACTTTATAACAAACACAGACCGCTTCCTTCTAAACCAACAAACATCTCCATACCGACATTTCACTGCAAATACTCGCTTTGAGGGCCCTCAATCCATAAAGAAAATCTTCAGAAAAACTTCCTTGTGTGTGTGTGTGTCTGTGTGGGTGTGTCTGTGTGTGTCTGTGTGTGTGTCTGTGTGTGTGTATCTGTGTGTGTCTGTGTGTCTGTGTGTGTGTCTGTGTGTGTCTGTGTGTGTCTGTGTGTGTGTGTGTCTGTGTGTGTCTGTGTGTCTGTGTGTGTGTGTGTGTGTCTGTGTCTGTGTGTGTGTGTCTGTGTGTGTGTCTGTGTGTGTCTGTGTGTGTGTGTGTCTGTGTGTGTGTCTGTGTGTGTGTGTCTGTGTGTGTGTGTCTGTGTGTGTGTGTCTGTGTGTGTGTCTGTGTGTGTGTGTGTGTCTGTGTGTGTGTGTCTGTGTGTGTGTCTGTGTGTGTGTGTCTGTGTGTGTGTCTGTGTGTGTGTGTGTGTCTGTGTGTGTGTCTGTGTGTGTGTCTGTGTGTGTGTGTCTGTGTGTCTGTGTGGAGAACATAACTCAAAAACGAAAAGCCGGTTAAAAACCAAAATTGATACTTAAGTTTAACATCTTTTAAGGATGCGAGACGAAGATTTTGAAGAAAATTCCTGCAACCTAAACTATCCTTTACATGGAAAATGTATCGTAAATCTTCATTTTCTCAAAAATACTCTAACGATTTTGATTAAAATGCCATATGTTTAAGATATTCTCCGGACGACTTTTGCATAACTGGTAAAGTGTAAGATAGACAAAATCTTACCGTACAAAAAATGTAGATCTTGCTAAAAGACACTATTTGTTCCTGGATAAATTATTTTGTAGTGTTAACGATTTCGGAGATATTCCTTGTTATTTGTGTTAGTTTTGCAAAACTTAAAAAACGTTCTCCTTTTTCCATAATTGTTTTATTTTTTTAAATGAGGGGGTCTCAAAACATCAAAGTCACATTATTTGTATACGTAAAATAAAGGCAAGTGTGAATTATAGAGGATATTGTAGGAAGAGGGAAGCTGTATTGTGCAGTGTTTAGCGGATGTATGTATGTATCCCTTAGGGAGGAGGGTATGATAATTCCCAACAGTTGACAGTCTCCGGATTGCCTTTTAGCCGCCTGGGAACCACGTGAAGGGACGGGATTATCATGTCATTTCTTGCTTCCCCATAAGGAAATTCAACACTGATATTATATCATTTCACACAACTTGCCTCAACATTTATTTTCAATATTCCTTCATATCGACATTAAACGCTTTTAACCTTCAATATGGTATATTTTCTAATTTCCGAGTTATTACATTCTAAATCTAAATTGTACCATGCTAAATACTCCTTATGATATATGTAATTTTTAAAAAATCTGATGTGTTGCACTCACATGACTTTCTCTACTCTTGTACTAACCATTCTTACAAACTCTTATTCCTATATGTTCTTCATGTTAATACAGATATCTGACGTGTTACACTCACATGACTTTCTCTACTCTTGTACTAACCATTCTCACAAACTCTTATTCCTACATCTTCTTCGTGTTAGTTGAAATAAACATTTGTTCAAATTATCTTATTGCTTATTTCCTTCTAGGTACAAGGGGAATATGGAATAGAGTAGACGGCTAACACATAAAAACTAAATTATCGCGTTCTATTTGACAGAATTGTAACTTCTCCAAAACTCACACAAATAACAAGAAATACCTCCGAAATTGTACACTCTACAAAAAATAGTGTTTTAGCGAAAACTTCATTTTTTGTACAGTAAAACTTTATCTACTTCTTACGGTTTATCAGTTATACAAAAGTCATCCAGAGTAAACAGGACTAGACAGGCTATAATGAGAAAATCCAAAATATATGTTTAATCTACCATTAAAATATCTCAAATATGTCATTTTAATCAAAGTCGCTAGAACCGTTTTAAGAAAATAAAAATTTTCGAAAAATTTTCCATGTGGAGAGAGGAATTTTGTTCAAAATCTTCGTGTCGGATCTTTGAAAGCATTAAACTTCGATACCAACTTTGGTTTTTAAATAACTTTTCGTTTTTGAGTTATGTTGTCCACAGACGGACACACACACGCGCGCGCGCGCGCGCGCGCGGACGAGCTTATAATTTTTTTTTTTTTTAATTCAGGTGCCTCAAAAGATATATTGGCGGTGAAAATGTGGACATCAAAGTTTTGGGTGGAATACAATACTTGTTCTACAAAGAGAAGGTAAAAAATTATTTTTAGAAAAAGGTGCGCACGGGTGTCTGTGTGTGGACAGCATAACTCAAAAACAAAAAGTCGGTTAGAAACCAAAGTTGGTATTTGGATTTAATGTTTATAAAGGATTATAACATTTTGAAGAAAACTATTATTTACATGCAACATTTTTCCAAAATATTGATTTTCTGAAAAATGCCTCTAACGATTTTGGTTAAAATGCCATATGTTTTAGATATTTGTATGACAAATTAAATGTATATTTTGAACTCTCTGGCTATAGTCTATGTGGTGCTGTTTAGTCTGAGTTACTTTTGAATAACTGATAAACCGCAAGAGTGAGTGAGTGAGTGAGTGAGTGAGTGAGTGAGTGAGTGAGTGAGTGAGTGAGTCAGTCAGTCAGTGAGTGGGTGATTAGGGTTTAAGGGCCCGTCGACAGCTAGGTGATTAGAGTCCAAAGTCAAAATAAAAAAAAACAACTTAAAATTAAATATTAAAACAGGGAAGCTAAAACAGATAAAAGGTAAAATAGTTAAAAACGTAAAACTTGTCTAAAACGTAAGCTCAAAGCGGTTAAAACGTGTAAAATCATCTAAACAGGTAAGCAGATAAATGTAAAAGGTAAAAAGTAAAACCACGAAATAATATTTATACCTGCTTAGTAAAATAGACGAAATCTTACTAGTACTATACAAAAATGTAGATGTTGTTAAAGCACACAAGTTTTTTCCAAAGGCATTTTTTGGGGAGTGAACTATTTCTAGAGTTTTGCAATAGTTAATAAATGTTGTGAAATGGGAGTAATGTGAATGTTGTGTATGTAAGTGGACGACAGATATAATTAGCATCCTGTGTGACGTCATTGCCTCTAGATGCACCTCCGTGGATTTCCCTTGACACAAAGTTTACAAAACGAACAACCCCAAGCAAGCGAGCGAAAGAGAGAGAGTCAGTAAACTCATTTTTGCTTATCTGTCAGTAGCAAGCAATAACTCCCAGGTTTTGTGAACAACTCGCACAATACTCATTCATTTACATATAATGAACATCGTTCATGTTGAAAACCATTCTACATGTTAATACCTTCATATAGACATTTGTACAAATTATCTCCGAAATGGTTAAGTGTAAGAAAAAAATGCACATATTATAAGTTCTGTGTTTTAACAAGATGTACATTTTTTGTACAGTAAGATTTTGTCTATATCGAACGCTTTAATAGTTATACATGAGTAATTCAGAATTAAGAGGACTTTAGACAATGTTTACACAAAATTCATTGGTATAAAAATATCTTAGAAATGTGGTATTTTGATGAGAATTGTTAAATCGAATTTTTATATAATTTACATTTCTGAAAAATGCTCTAGGCAAAGGTTAGGGATTTTTTAAATGTGTGTGCCGTATCTTTGGGGAGAGGAGGTTATGTGTGTACAAATGAAATTATGGCTGTTGATGTTTGATCGGAGGTCATTTGGCTGGTGAATCCCCGCTAATGATGACGGATGTGACGGGATTAACGTCACCCGCCGGGCCCCGCCCCGCCGCGTACCTTCCTACCAGCAAATAATCTATTTACTTGACCCGCCACGTGACGTCACGGCGCAATCTATACAAGCGTGAACAAGTTGTATTGTTAAGATGAAGCAGATGGAGGAGTGAGTAATGTGAAGAGGTGCAAGACGACAAGACAAACGGGGCGACCTGATCTTGCAGTTCCCCGGGGCCTGGAGTGAGCGAGTATATGTTCTCATGTAACGCTATATCGCTGCGCTGATTGATGTGAGATAGCGAGCGAGAGAGCGGGCGATATCCTCGTCGTAAGGCGATCACTGTATGTCCTGACCCGAGGAACACGATACAACCCTCCCTCCTTGACCCCTCCTAATGACCCAACTCTGCCTTCCTCCCTCCCTCTATACTCACTTCCTTCACACACACACACACACACACACACACTTGGATTAAGGGAGTCTCAAAACATATATTCCCGGTGAAATCTCCACATCAAGATATGTTTCGAAGACCCCTGAATCCAGAAAAGCATTTTTAGAAAAAGGTCTGTGTGTCAGTCTGTGGACAGCATAACTCAAAAACAAAAAGTCGGTTAAAAATCAAAGTTGGCATTTAAGTTTAATGTCTTTCAAGGGTACGACATGAAGATTTTGAAGAAAATAGCTCCACCCTAAACTACCCTTTACATGGAAACTTTTGATTTTCTTGAAAATGGCTCTAGTGATTTTGATTAAAATGTCATACGTTTGAGACATTTTGATGACAAATGAAATGTATATCTTGACTTTTCTGGCTATAGCCCCTGTAGTCATATTTATACTCTGGGCGAATTTTGAATAACTGGTAAACCATTAGAGATAGACAAAATCTTGCTCTACAAAAAATGTAGATCTTGCTAAAATACACAATTTATGTCTCAATAAATTTTCTTGTAGGGTGAACCATTTCGCAGATATTCCTTGTTGTGTGTGTGAGCTTCGAAAAACTTAGAACTTAGCGAAATGCAACAATGTTGTTAATCGTACAAAGAGAACAGAATCTCGAAGGTTAAAAAGATTTCACTGTCACACAAAGCCTGCTGTATTCTAATATTCCCCTTGTACCTACAGGGAAATAAGCAATAAGATAATGTGTACAAATGTTTATCTCAACTAACATGAAGAAGATATAGGAATAAGAGTTTGTAAGAATGGTTAGTACAAGAGTAGAGAAAGTCATGTGAGTGCAACACGTCAGATTTTTATGTTAGTCGTGCAAACAAGGGAATTTGAAATGTTAGGCATTACATTCACACTGTTTCTCTACTTCTCTTTTATACACGTTTCATATTAGTGTAGAAAAGCGTTTGGCCAATCAACGCGAAATTGGGCACACATATAGCTTTACATGCAGTTTTTTTTTTTTTTTTTGTTATGCATTTTATATACAACGTAGTAGTATCACGTGGTTTTCTCTAGTCGCTTTTCTTTTACGTAACACATTCGTATATTCTTCTCAGCCCTTAACATACGATTCATACAATTTATTCTATGTTTGAAATAGAAATGCAACGTATTACATTCAGACTATTTTCTCTTCTCAGTTTTCTTTTACGCAAAAATTCACATATTGTTCTCCACTCGCTCTTCAAAATCAAACACAATAAACAATTATCTTGTCAAAGAAACCAGATTTTACAACATCCAAAAAAGAAAAAGAAAAAACCACGCCGGTATTTTTGTAACGATTTTAGTAATGTTTTAAACGCACTAAAACATAACACTGCAGTTGTAGGAACAAAGTGAGACGAGTCTAATAAATTGATTTAAAACATCATACATACGTTTGCAGCTGCCCTTGTCCTATACAAGGCTGAAACAACATTTTTAAACGTTAAAGAAACCCATATCAAAGTATAAATGACAGGTATCCGCCTACATTTAACTACGTATGTCAGTGAATGTGAGAAAGCGCTGTGCAATATAACCAAAGTGCGCCTGATACCCGAACAACACTAGTGTTAAAGAGGATGCATAACCAACAGGCGTTACCACATGTCCACAAGTGCTCGCATTTTTACCTTACATAAATCTTCATTTTAGGTGTTTAGACCTTTATTTACTATCGAGTTTTTGTTTTTGAGTTATGTTGTCCACAGACTGACAGGCAGACACGCGCGCGCGTGCGCGGACATTTTCTTAAAAGTGCTTTTTTGTATTAGGGGGCCTCAAAACATATTTGCGGTGAAATCTCAACATTGAGTTTTTGTGTGGAATACAATACTTCGTGTACTTATATGCAGTAAAAATGTTCCAGTGACATAAGTTCAGATGGAATACTTATAAGATGGTTTTAACTGAGAAGCGATGCACAAGTACGAGTATTAGAAACGGTGTTTGTTGTTTATTGTTGTAGACATGTACAATAGAGACATTGTTAAATATTTCGACAAGTTAGTCATGTTTTGTTCACTTCCTTTTCTCAATTACCTACGTTCTTGTCGTATAATATAGTATTACCAAATCACTATATAGGAAACTACTGGTATTTAAAAACCGAAGGTTAAACCGTATATGTACGTATGTGGTCATGTGAACCAGGTGTGTCCAACCCGCGGCCTGCAGTGGTATTCCTAAGTTATACCGTTTATTGTGTAATTGTATTGGCAATAAGATAAAGTTGAAAAGGCACGGTCAACATGCTCTTACTCGGAACATGGAGAAATCACATTAATCCATTTACTTACTCCAAGTACTTATATATTTATGCTCCTAGTTACCACATAGTATCACTTTGCAGGTTGACGGCGCGGTAACATTACTACTGTCAAAGGCGAGGAGTGTGTAAGTGCGCGCGTGTGTGTGTGTATGCGTGTGTGTATGTGTGTGCGCGTGTGTATGCGTATGTGTATGTGTGTGTCTGCGTGTGTGTATGTGTGTGTGCGTGTGTGTATGTGTGTATGCGTATGTGTATGTGTGTGTCTGCGTGTGTGTGTATGTGTGTGCGAGTGTGTGTATGTGTGTGTCTGCGTGTGTGTATGTGTGTGCGCGTGTGTGTATGTGTGTGTGCGTGTGTGTATGTGTGTGTCTGCGTGTGTGTATGTGTGTGCGCGTGTGTGTATGTGTGTGTGCGTGTGTGTATGTGTGTGTCTGCGTATGTGTATGTGTGTGCGCGTGTGTGTATGTGTGTGTGCGTGTGTGTATGTGTGTGTCTGCGTGTGTGTATGTGTGTGCGCGTGTGTGTATGTGTCAATGTGTGTGTCTGCGTGTGTGTATGTGTGTATGTGTGTATGTGTGTGTCTGCGTGTGTGTATGTGTGTGTCTGCGTGTGTGTATGTGTGTATGTGTGTGCGCGTGTGTGTATGTGTGTGCGCGTGTGTGTATGTGTCAATGTGTGTGTCTGCGTGTGTGTATGTGTGTATGTGTGTGTCTGCGTGTGTGTATGTGTGTGCGCGTGTGTGTATGTGTCAATGTGTGTGTCTGCGTGTGTGCGTGTGTGTATGTGTGTGTCTGCGTGTGTGTATGTGTGTGCGCGTGTGTGTATGTGTCAATGTGTGTGTCTGCGTGTGTGTATGTGTGTATGTGTGTATGTGTGTGTCTGCGTGTGTGTATGTGTGTGTCTGCGTGTGTGTATGTGTGTATGTGTGTGCGCGTGTGTGTATGTGTGTGTCTGCGTGTGTGTATGTGTGTGCGCGTGTGTGTATGTGTGTATGTGTGTGCGCGTGTGTGTATGTGTGTATGTGTGCGCGCGTGTGTGTGCGCATGTGTGTGTGTCTGCGTGTGTATGTGTGTATGCGTCGGTGTATGTGTGTGCGCGTGTGTGTATGTGTGTGTCTGCGTGTGTGTATGTGTGTGCACGTGTGTGTATGTGTGTGTCTGCGTGTGTGTATGTGTGTGCGCGTATGTGTATGTGTGTGCGCGTGTGTGTATGTGTGTGTCTGCGTGTGTGTATGTGTGTGCGCGTGTGTGTATGTGTGTGTCTGCGTGTGTGTATGTGTGTGCGCGTGTGTGTATGTGTGTGCGCGTGTGTATATGTGTGTGTCTGCGTATGTGTATGTGTGTGCGCGTGTGTGTATGTGTGTGCGCGTGTGTGTATGTGTGTGTCTGCGTGTGTGTATGTGTGTGCGCGTATGTGTATGTGTGTGCGCGTGTGTGTATGTGTGTATGTGTGCGCGCGTGTGTGTGCGCATGTGTGTGTGTCTGCGTGTGTATGTGTGTACGCGTGTGTATGCGTATGTGTATGTGTGTATGTGTGTGCGCGTGTGTGTGCGCATGTGTGTGTGTCTGCGTGTGTATGTGTGTGCGCGTGTGTATGCGTATGTGTATGTGTGTGCGCGTGTGTGTATGTGTGTGCGCGTGTGTGTATGTGTGTGTCTGCGTTTGTGTATGTGTGTGCGCGTGTGCATGTGTGCGTGTGTATGTGTGTATGTGTGTGCGCGTGTGTATGCGTATGTGTATGTGTGTGCGCGTGTGTGTGTATGTGTGCGCGTATGTGTATGTGTGTGCACGTATGTGTATGTGTGTATGTGTGTGCGTGTGTATGTGTATGTCTGTGTTCGTGTGTGTGTGTCACATGTTTATTGCAGTTGTTTGCTGACATTGTAGTGCCAATATCAGTGAGGCGTTTGAACAATATATGTAACTAATTCTGTAATATTTATTAAGTAGATCGAAAATTATACATTGTGTCTTCATTTTAAATTATGTAACTTCGTATTAAAGTTTTCCTTTCATATCACTGCACTTAGGAGCAGTAATTATTACTTGAAGTAACTCTAGTGTATGATAATATATAACATCTCAATATATCAGCTATATTTATGCCAATAGGTTTATCTTATAATTTTGACATTATTTAACACGGTCAAAGAACCGAATCATGTGATGCACAAACGACAGTGGCCTTTGGACACGCCTGATTCAAAGAACAATATTTTAGGAAGGTAACAAACAGTTTGTGTGTAATAGGAAGCAATGATGTCAGTTTTAACCTAATGCTAAATGTAACAAACGCAGTGGGAACTATTCTGTGATTTATCAAAAGTGTTTGACAGTGTTAATCACAACATAGTGTTATCTAAATTACCCTACTACGGTTCTAATGGCAAAGCACGTCAAATAGAGAAAGGAAGATCGTGTTAAATTGTGAAGATAATTGTGAAACATTCTACAAATGGTGGAAATAAAGCAAGGTTGCATTTTGAGTCCATTATTGTTTCTAGTATATATATTATATCAATTATATCTCCAAAATAATAAATGAACGAGAAAATGTGCTTCTTTTTGCAGACGATAGCTAAATGACGCAATATCAGGGTTGCAGCGACAAGCTGTACAGTGTAAGAAACTTCCAGAGGAGTTGCTGAGGTTACCCGCTACCCTTAGTAAAACGTAGTACCAACTTGAACTCGCTACATGGACAGACGTGAGTTCGAGAGTACCAGTAATAATCGAGTTTACGTGCCCACATTACTAAATCTAATGAACACATAAATTACATTTTGAATAGCAAATGCTACAATTAACTATTAGTTATTAATGAAGACTAATTAATGTTTAAAACTTTAATGTATTCTGTATATCTACATTTAACAACGAACAGTTTATAAGAATTTTTGTACATACTTCAACTGTCTCATGGGCTACACTAGTGTGTTGCACTCACATGACTTTCTCTACTCAGTCTTGCACTAACCATTCTTACAAACTCTTATTCCTATATCTTCTTCATGTTAATACAGATATCTGATGTGTTACACTCACATGACATTCTCTACTTAGTCTTGCACTAATCATTCTTACAAACTCTTATTCCTATATCTTCTTCATGTTAATACAGATATCTGACGTGTTACACTCACATGACTTTCTCTACTCTTGTACTAACCATTCTTACAAACTCTTATTCCTATATCTTCTTCATGTTAATACAGATATCTGATGTGTTACACTCACATGACTTTCTCTACTCTTGTACTAATCATTCTTACAAACTCTTATTCCTATATCTTCTTCATGTTAATACAGATATCTGACGTGTTACACTCACATGACATTCTCTACTCTTGCACTAACCATTCTTACAAACTCTTATTCCTATATCTTCTTCGTGTTAGTTGAGATAAACATTTGTACAAATTATCTTATTGCTTATTTCCTTGTAGGTACAAGGAGAATATTGGAGTACAGTAGACTTTGAGTAATATTCAAATATTTTAAAGCTTTGAGGTTCCGTTGTCTCTGCAGGTTAAGATATAAAAAAATTAATAATGATGTTCCATTACACGGCGGTGTTAAGTTTTCGAAAACTAACAAATAACAAAGAATAGCTCCGAAATGGTATCGATATAAATTGTGTGTTTTAGCAAGATCTACATGTTTTGTACAGTAAGATTTTGGCAAGACATAGAGCATAGTTATATAATGACTTAATTATACCCTACTACTTCAGAACGTTATATTATGAGAGGAATATGCCCATGTGAAGGTAATATGGCCAACTTAGATAAAAATGTATTATTGAAGGGAAAATGCATATTTATGTTATTGTGATCTGAAATTAAATGCATCACATAAGGCAAGAGAAACATTCCCAGCATTCAGCATTCGAGGCTCCAGAGGCTCCAGAGGCAGTTCGAGTCGAGTGGGGAAGCTTATTCCCCCACCCGAAGTGTCTTTACCGCAGTACCTAGCCGTTATACGGCTTTACCTGCGCGATAGTATGGTGTTTTGGTCTACAGGGATTTAAACTCTGGGAATGTTTGGGATCAGCTGTATCTTAGGGACAAGATGGATGATGGTAGGGATAGGTCCATGAACGGGCACTGCCCATACATGCTGATTGGCTGGTTAGTCAATCAGGTGACGCGCTAATCTCCTCCTGGTTCTGGCCGTCAGTCACACACTGAGAGGTGATCTGAGTTAGGCGATTTGCTCTGTTTTAAGTACAGGTATTCATTTTGCCTTTCCCATCTGCGAAAATTAGACCGTTGGACTTAAGATGTCCTTCGGTAATTTTTTAGATGGTAGTCGGCGAGGCTCTCTCTGGTCATATTGTCCCAGAGTATTCACCAGTGGATTAGGGTGGTTCTGGAGTTTGTTGTACATTGTTCGAGCGCGGGTTTTAATCACGTCGACAATGTACGGGATGCCGGAATGTTCGTGAAGGATGTGGGCAGGAAATCTCCAACCAGTGTCGTAGATCATCCTTAATGCCCGATTCTGCAACGTCTGAAGTCTGATGACTACACGCATGCGCAGATCAAACTGTCCTTGTCGTCTTGTGAACGAAATGTCGAGTGGTCGTATTGTCTGTCTGCAGCACAGCGTCTCTCGAGAAAACAGTTCATTTATACGTTAATTAGAACGCATTTGATTGGATGTTAATCTATAATATGAATAATAATCACATACAAGGAAATAGATAAAGAAAAACTTACGTAATCCATCGGCTGGTGATTTGACATGCTGGTGCCATCTGTTGGAAAACTTCACAATTACTTCCAGCAGGGGAGCGAATTGACCATATTGGTACCTTACTATGTGACTTTATTTCTCTTGAAAGTGAATCTCAATTTATAAAAACTTGTACAGAACTCGCTCTCACAGTGTTACTCAATCTTTCTGTTTGTGCTCACACAATTAGGTACTGGCGAGTTTTCTAGAAATTGACAATTTTGAAAACTTTCCGTAAATAATATTTTTGTTCTAGGCTGGCCACGCGTCCAAACGAAGACGCTGTACTTACCAGGGAAAGAAGAAGAGACAAAGTGATGTGTACCACTGGAGCCAGGCCGGGTGGCTCCCAGAGACATCATGGCCTTCAGGTTGTTGTAACTCTCCTCATCGCTAGGCAGTCCTAGCGAGTCCTCCACTTCCGGCTGTCCCTGCTGGTGAGGACTCTTTCCCTGCAACCATACGTTCATACTTCCTCATCAGACCCTTACATCGCCAAACACCCAAATAAAATTAAAATACTAGTAAAAGCACCAAATACATAAATATCCACAACAAATTAGTGAAAAGGTCCAAAACTTGGATATCTACAATACTAAATACATACTTAGGTTCAGTTTTGCAAATTATCAAACGTGTTCCAAAACTCTACTGTCTTTCATAACTTTTAAATTACGTCACGATTTCACTTATTTGAGAAGTGTGGTCTTTCTCAAGGAAAATTGTTTTTATACTAAGTATATTTAGTTTAATTTATATTTAAAATGGCAACTAATCCGCATTAATAAGTATAAACATTTTAATGCTCCAAAATTCATCTAAAATAGTCAGATACGGTCGGCGACTTGTGCTGTCCCTGCGGCAATGAGAGAAAGGAATGGGTTCATTTATAACCCAATTTTTCCTTTGTAACGCGTTATTATCGCTTTTAGGTCCTGTGTTTGATATTTGGCCCATAGGCATAGCAGTTTTAATATTAAACCACTGAACGGGAACTCGATTTATGAGACAAAGTTAGTTATTTAACAAACATCGGGTAGCACAAGCTGTTTTAAACAAATCCTCTCACATGGCATTCTCTACTACGTAAACATACATGTAAAAATGAACAACGATGTTCCATTTTACGAAAGTTGTAACTTTTCCGAAACTCACACACATAACAAGGAATATCTCCGAAATGGTTCACCCTACAAGAAAATTTATTGAGACATAAATTGTATTTTAGCAAGATCTACATTTTTTGTACAGCAAGACTTAGTCTATCTCTAACAGTTTACCAGCTAAGCAAAAGTCGTCCAGATAAAATACGACTACAGGGGCTATAGCCAGAAAATTCAAGATATACATTTCATTTGTCGTAAAAATATCTCAAACATATGACATTTTAATCAAAATCGTTAGAGCCATTTTCAAGAAAATCAAAATTTTCGAAAAATTTTCCATGTAAAGGGTAGTTTAGGGTGGGGCTATTTTCTTCAAAATCTTCGAGTCGCATCCTTGAAAGACATTAAACTTAAATACCAAATTTGTTTTTTAACCGACTTTTCGTTTTTGAGTTATGCTGACACACAGACACACACACGGACCTTTTTCTAAAGATGCTTTTTTTAATTCAGGGGGCCTCAAAACATATATTTCCGGTGAAATCTCGACATCGAATTTTTGGGTGGAATATAATACTTCCCCTACTTACCAGTAGAGAAAGTAAAAAATCAATTTTTTGAGTCATGGACACGTAATACTTTCCTTAAAAGCTTATCTCATCTAAGATTACTCTATCTTGAGAAATTAATGAGTCAGCTGCCCGTTATTTTCCATTTTTATGCAATCCGCATTATGCAAACCTTTCCACCGAAGCATAGAAGATGGATGCATTTGTCTTCGTTTATTTCTGAAGTTATTACCAGGTTAGTTGGAACGAACGCGCAATCCATGTGCTGTAAACGTGTACTGATTTGTTTAGCGCGTGATATTTACAAATGACCTTATTTGAACAACTATTATCTGCAAAACAGTTGTTACTTGAATTCATAATTGTTTTATTTCTACTTTATGGCACTGTTGCATATGAGGATATCTCTCCCGGTATACATGTTGAGTTGCTTGTACATTGGCTCTTACTTCTCTGTGGATCAAAGCTATATAAATGTATTTATCTGTCTAATACATGTTGAAAGAATGGTACAAAATATCATGCAACAGCACACACGTCGAGTATGAGCCCGGAATTCGCTCTCAGTAAACGAGTTGTATGTTTATACAAGATGAGCTAGGCTACCGCAGAGAAGGTCACAGTACCTCCTGCAGCAGAGCGCGGAGTATCTCCTCATCATTGGGTATCATGTTGTCCTCCACGTTGGGATGCGAGGTGCCAAGGCCCAGGGCTGCCAACAGCACCAGCAGTAAAGGCGTCGCCGCCATCTGAAACACAAGCATTCCATGCACATTAGGCAATTTCATCAACTTTATAAAGAACTACGAGATAGATAAATGATTCCCTTAGGCACGAATGTACTGCTTAGAAACGTCTTTCAGTTTCTTATAAGGAGTAAGGCATAACTAGTGACAAATGACAGTAGCAATACGGGGCAAGAGGCGTACCGCTCTAATGAGGATAACGAAAGGTAGATAACTTGGTCTCATAGAAAAGCCACGATTATATACATTTTGAAATTCATAATGTCCATTATATCGCAAATATTGTTTCTCATAAGTAGCATTTATTAACTTAAGTAACTCTGTCTTATAAGAAAAACTTTAACGTTACCCTTAGAGTAACAAAAAACGTGTAAATCTTTATAATAAACATAATGCAGTATTATATTGAAAAATCTGATGTGTTGCACTCATATGACTTTCTCTACTCACTCTTGTACTAACAATTCTTACAAACTCTCATTCCTATATTTTCATGTTAGTTGAGATAAACATTTGCACAGATTATTTTATTGGTTTCGTTGTAGGTACAAGGGGAGTATGGGAATACAGTAGGCTTATATTTTTCTAAATATACTTTTTTCTTTGTATTGAGGGGGGCTCAAAGCGTATACTTGCAGTGATATCTAGACATTAAGTTTTAGGTTGGAATACAATACTTCCTTTACGTTTGAAATGTTTGTTCACAGCGACTGAATGTGTAACGTTAGAATATAATTTTAGAAGCACTTAAAACAATTATATAAATTTTCCAGGAACGATATGCAATTAAATACGATAAAGTGGATAATGGCCGGGCTTGTACCAATTAGAGGTTATCTGTATTTATTATGTGGTGGTTGTGTTGAAAGCTGTCCGCATTGATTTGTGGCTTTGAACATAGGTAGAGGAAAACTTTTTTTTATCCCTTGCTGATGCAAAGAGAATAGAATTTGAAGGTTATCATTTAGTGACCATTATCGCTTAAAGCCTACCATACTCCCCTTGTAGCTACAGATCGAATATACTATTATAAAGTAGTAGTACTCTTGGCAGACCGCGAATGACGTGGACAAATTAGTTTCGTTAAGTTACTTTCAAAAAGAGTTTACGTTTAAAGCATGTATTTTTATTGGAAATTTGGACCAAGTTGTAGCTAACTAGAAAGACAGGCTACGGCGCGATTCGGAGTTAGGTGGTAGAGATAGTCATCATAAAACTGTACATTTTGAATTAATTTAACGAGTTGCTTAGAATATGGAAGTAGATCAAAACCTGTTTATATATTTTAGTTCACCTTTCATACTGGTTGGGAATGTTCGTCAATGTTGGTCCCCAGCGGCGGACTTGTAATGCCGCCACTGTGCCAGCCACCACTGGGGATTCCCATGTGTACTCCTCGGAGTGCTTGGAGAACAAATGAACAATCCATTTGTACCTCTTCTGTCACTTACCAGTATTTACTATCGTCCAGCTTCTCCTATAATTATCTTTGAAGTATTTAGAGTAGCTAATTCACAAAACCAAATACTGCATTTTAAATTCTTGTCACATAATTGTCTTCTCCAACCAACTTTACTGGCTTCATTAAGCGAAAAAAGTGCTGGAAACACCGTATCTGATAATTTGAACTTCGAACATTTTAACTCCAGCTTGTTTTATAAAGAAGTATACGTTTTGAAGTTCCTTGAGTACTAAGAAGCATATTTTTAAAAATATTCGGGTGAGTGTCTGTAAACATAAGTTAGAAATATGTTACATGAGGGGTGCCTTCCCCTATATATGTTATCTTCCTGCACAGGAGTAGAATACGTTTTTAGGGGCGTGAAGTAGAGTGAGTACAGTATGATGGTGTTGCTAACAAGAGCAGGAGTTAGGAAGACAGTGATGAATCTGTGTGGCCCATAACAAACACGTCCTAACAACAACAGATATTAATTGTTGGTGTTAGCCGCGGTAGGTAGGGTATCATTCCTCAAGAACCACCAAGGGTCAAACCTGGACCACTAGCGCTGACACTACACGCCTGGCTTCCTTTCAATAAGATATTCCCTCTCAAGCAGTGGCTCTCTCTCTCTCTAGAAAAATATGTGTGTGTGTTTGTGAACTCAAAAACGAAAACTCAGTTAAAAACCAAAGGCGATATTCAAGTTTAACATCTTTCAAGGATGTGACACGAATATCTTGAACAAAATTACTACACCCTAAACTATCCTTTACATAAAAAATTTTTCGAAAATTTTGATCTTTTCCAAAATAGCTCCAAAGTTTTTGATTAAACTGCCATATGTTTAAGATGCTTTGATGAGAAATGTAGAATTTAAATTTTCTGGCTATAGCCTATGTAATCCTGTTTACTCTCGATGACTTTTGTATAACTAGTAAAAGGGTAAGAGACAGACAAAATCTTAGTATACAAAAAATGCAGATCTTGTTAAAACACGCAATTTATATCCGAATTAATTTTTTGTAGAGTGAACCATTTCGGAGATATTCCTTGTTATATGTATTCCCATATTCCCCTTGTACCTACAAGGAAATAAGCAATAAGATAATTTGTACAAATGTTTATCTCAACTAACACGAAGAACATATAGGTTAGTACAAGACTGAGTAGAGAAAGTCATGTGAGTGTAACACACGTATTTTCCTCGTAGTGCTATGGAGTGTGGCAGTTGATCGATTGGACAGCCCTGGTTGAGAGGCAGCCAGCAGCTATTCCCACAGGAGTTGGTGCCCGATTCATCAATTCCTGGACTTGTCTTTTCCTTGAGAGGGTTCACTGAAAATTTGTTTAGGATCACAGCTGCGTGTTATTACATATTTACAGGTCCCTTTGATCGTAGCACCTTTGATCATGTCCAATAAATAAGCATCTTATTTACACTTATATTGGATCCTGTGACACCCTCATTAATTACATACACACTCAACACTTTCAAAACGCCAAAAACCACATTTCAGCAATACCACTTCTGACACCAGAGTGACAAAAACTAAAACATCGTAGTCCAGCTCTTGCTCCTGCCACTTTATTCCCGTTCAAAACCTTTGCACAAACACACAGTTCCCTTTTACTGACGTTCATGATATTACAACTCACAACTGTTTGCTTCTCATAACCTCGACTTGGAATACAATACTTGCTCTACTTATTATACTGAGCCATTATGATGCAAACACACGCTTCACTTCTGAAGAGGTTCCACTTTAAAATCTATTCTAATTATCAAGCTTTTATTTTCATTTCTTTTTCTCCCAATTGGCTCAGTGAAGGAGCCCAATATTTAAATACTGATAGGAATGTAGCGCTCTCCTGGGAGTTGTGCTCGTACTAATTGAGTTTTAGAGTTGTTGCAAAATTTATTGTCAGTTTATCTGCGGCCAGTTTACGAGCTACTCCTGGCAGCAGTAAAACTTTTATCTCCTACATTATGTTTCATAATGTTTATCTTCTTATAGAGTAAAACCAATGTGTTGCACTCACATGACTTTCTCTACTCAGTCTTGTACTAACTCTTATTCCCATATCTTCTTCGTGTTAGTTGAGATAAACATTTGTACAAATTCAAAATCGCCACATCCTCAAAATTCTCACAAAATTGTCCATGTAAAGGGTAGTTTACGGTGGAACAATGTTTTTAAATCTTACACTACTGACACGAACTACATGATCTATGGCGCTAGCCATTTCCGAGATAATTCATGTTATAGGTTTGAATTTTTAAATACTTAGACATTTCTTAAACAGACTATCGTTATTCATTTTTCATGTCCTGTATATGCAAAAAGAATGAAATTTCAAAGACTTCACATACCGACCAACTCTTAAAATATTTGCTCTCACTTAAGTTTACGCTCTTCTTATATTCCTTGCGAGAGTCCAGGAAAGTAGGTTAGTTATTAGCTATCGGTTCATCAATTTCTAAAGCTAGCAATTTTCTCTCTTTATACAATTATTTAGAACTAGGTATATTCATACAAACATGATTATAGCGCAGCCACAAAAGAAAACTACAATTTTATTATGCGAGAATTATTAAAACAAGTTCACATTATCGCATTCGATTATCTTCTGCTTCGCTGCATCGACAATATTTGTTTTATTTTACAACTAGCATACTCTGTGGGACAACAAAACTATTTTCTACTCAATGACAGACATTTTCAACTTTCTCATCGTAATCCTATCCTTTTGTAAGTACAATGACTTCATATCAAGTACCTAAAAACATTTAAAATAATGTTTGTCATTTATGACTTGATTTTTTAAGGAAAATGGAATTTTCAGTGATGAAAGGATCAAATTATCCTAAAACGTGTGACATAACCTAATAAACTGCGGAGAAAACCTAACTGCACAATGTCCATTTGTCACAGTACGAGTTCTGATTTCGCGTTCAAGCACTTCTGGTTTATAAAATGAACTCACTGATTTTAACAGTTCAGAAGTTCTTGTGCATCAGTATTTACTCACTCTCATACTTGCAGGTGTTCACTCTGTCTGGTACAGTGGTATCGAATTGAATACGGGTTGAACTCAACATGAAAAGGTGGATCGTATTGAGCGTGGAATAGAACTCAAATCGAATTGAATACGGGTTGAACTCAACATGAAAAGGTGGATCGTATTGAGCGTGGAATAGAACTCAAATCGAATTGAATACGGGTTGAACTCAACATGAAAAGGTGGATCGTATTGAGCGTGGAATAGAACTCAAATCGAATTTAATACGGGTTGAACTCAACATGGAAAGGCGGATTGTATTGAGCGTGGAATAGGTTTCAAATCGAATTTAATACGGGTTGAACTCAACATGAAAAGGTGGATTGTATTGAGCGTGGAATAGGTTTCAAATCGAATTTAATACGGCTTGAACTCAACATGAAAAGGTGGATTGTATTGAGCGTGGAATAGGATTCAAATCGAATTTAATACGGCTTGAACTCAACATGAAAAGGTGGATTGTATTGAGCGTGGAATAGGTTTCAAATCGAATTTAATACGGGTTGAACTCAACATGAAAAGGTGGATTGTATTGAGCGTGGAATAGGTTTCAAATCGAATTTAATACGGGTTGAACTCAACATGGAAAGGCGGATTGTATTGAGCGTGGAATAGAACTCAAGTCGAATTTAATACGGGTTGAACTCAACATGGAAAGGTGGATTGTATTGAGCGTGGAATAGGACCCAAGTCGAATTTAATACGGGTTGAACTCAACATGGAAAGGCGGATTGTATTGAGCGTGGAATAGGACTCAAGTCGAATTTAATACGGGTTGAACTCAACATGGAAAGGCGGATTGTATTGAGCGTGGAATAGAACTCAAGTCGAATTTAATACGGGTTGAACTCAACATGGAAAGGTGGATCGTATTGTGCGTGGAATAGGACTCAAGTCGAATTTAATACGGGTTGAACTCAACATGGAAAGGCGGATTGTATTGAGCGTGGAATAGGACTCAAGTCGAATTTAATACGGGTTGAACTCAACATGGAAAGGCGGATTGTATTGAGCGTGGAATAGAACTCAAGTCGAATTTAATACGGGTTGAACTCAACATGGAAAGGTGGATCGTATTGTGCGTGGAATAGGACTCAAGTCGAATTTAATACGGGTTGAACTCAACATGGAAAGGCGGATTGTATTGAGCGTGGAATAGGACTCAAGTCGAATTTAATACGGGTTGAACTCAACATGGAAAGGTGGATCGTATTGTGCGTGGAATAGGACTCAAGTCGAATTTAATACGGGTTGAACTCAACATGGAAAGGTGGATTGTATTGAGCGTGGAATAGAACTCAAGTCGAATTTAATACGGGTTGAACTCAACATGGAAAGGCGGATTGTATTGAGCGTGGAATAGAACTCAAGTCGAATTTAATACGGGTTGAACTCAACATGGAAAGGCGGATCGTATTGTGCGTGGAATAGGACTCAAGTCGAATTTAATACGGGTTGAACTCAACATGGAAAGGTGGATTGTATTGAGCGTGGAATAGAACTCAAATCGAATTTAATACGGGTTGAACTCAACATGGAAAGGCGGATTGTATTGAGCGTGGAATAGAACTCAAGTCGAATTTAATACGGGTTGAACTCAACATGGAAAGGTGGATCGTATTGAGCGTGGAATAGAACTCAAGTCGAATTTAATACGGGTTGAACTCAACATGGAAAGGTGGATTGTATTGAGCGTGGAATAGAACTCAAGTCGAATTTAATACGGGTTGAACTCAACATGGAAAGGTGGATTGTATTGAGCGTGGAATAGAACTCAAGTCGAATTTAATACGGGTTGAACTCAACATGGAAAGGTGGATTGTATTGAGCGTGGAATAGAACTCAAGTCGAATTTAATACGGGTTGAACTCAACATGGAAAGGCGGATTGTATTGAGCGTGGAATAGAACTCAAGTCGAATTTAATACGGGTTGAACTCAACATGGAAAGGCGGATCGTATTGTGCGTGGAATAGGACTCAAGTCGAATTTAATACGGGTTGAACTCAACATGGAAAGGTGGATTGTATTGAGCGTGGAATAGAACTCAAGTCGAATTTAATACGGGTTGAACTCAACATGGAAAGGCGGATTGTATTGAGCGTGGAATAGAACTCAAGTCGAATTTAATACGGGTTGAACTCAACATGGAAAGGCGGATTGTATTGAGCGTGGAATAGAACTCAAGTCGAATTTAATACGGGTTGAACTCAACATGGAAAGGTGGATAGTATTGAGCGTGGAATAGAACTCAAGTCGAATTTAATACGGGTTGAACTCAACATGGAAAGGTGGATTGTATTGAGCGTGGAATAGAACTCAAGTCGAATTTTATACGGGTTGAACTCAACATGGAAAGGCGGATTGTATTGAGCGTGGAATAGAACTCAAGTCGAATTTAATACGGGTTGAACTCAACATGGAAAGGCGGATTGTATTGAGCGTGGAATAGAACTCAAGTCGAATTTAATACGGGTTGAACTCAACATGGAAAGGTGGATTGTATTGAGCGTGGAATAGAACTCAAGTCGAATTTAATACGGGTTGAACTCAACATGGAAAGGTGGATTGTATTGAGCGTGGAATAGAACTCAAGTCGAATTTAATACGGGTTGAACTCAACATGGAAAGGCGGATTGTATTGAGCGTGGAATAGAACTCAAGTCGAATTTAATACGGGTTGAACTCAACATGGAAAGGCGGATCGTATTGTGCGTGGAATAGGACTCAAGTCGAATTTAATACGGGTTGAACTCAACATGGAAAGGTGAATTGTATTGAGCGTGGAATAGAACTCAAGTCGAATTTAATACGGGTTGAACTCAACATGGAAAGGCGGATTGTATTGAGCGTGGAATAGAACTCAAGTCGAATTTAATACGGGTTGAACTCAACATGGAAAGGCGGATTGTATTGAGCGTGGAATAGAACTCAAGTCGAATTTAATACGGGTTGAACTCAACATGGAAAGGTGGATTGTATTGAGCGTGGAATAGAACTCAAGTCGAATTTAATACGGGTTGAACTCAACATGGAAAGGTGGATTGTATTGAGCGTGGAATAGAACTCAAGTCGAATTTAATACGGGTTGAACTCAACATGGAAAGGCGGATTGTATTGAGCGTGGAATAGAACTCAAGTCGAATTTAATACGGGTTGAACTCAACATGGAAAGGCGGATCGTATTGTGCGTGGAATAGGACTCAAGTCGAATTTAATACGGGTTGAACTCAACATGGAAAGGTGGATTGTATTGAGCGTGGAATAGAACTCAAGTCGAATTTAATACGGGTTGAACTCAACATGGAAAGGCGGATTGTATTGAGCGTGGAATAGAACTCAAGTCGAATTTAATACGGGTTGAACTCAACATGGAAAGGCGGATTGTATTGAGCGTGGAATAGAACTCAAGTCGAATTTAATACGGGTTGAACTCAACATGGAAAGGTGGATTGTATTGAGCGTGGAATAGAACTCAAGTCGAATTTAATACGGGTTGAACTCAACATGGAAAGGTGGATTGTATTGAGCGTGGAATAGAACTCAAGTCGAATTTAATACGGGTTGAACTCAACATGGAAAGGCGGATTGTATTGAGCGTGGAATAGAACTCAAGTCGAATTTAATACGGGTTGAACTCAACATGGAAAGGCGGATCGTATTGTGCGTGGAATAGGACTCAAGTCGAATTTAATACGGGTTGAACTCAACATGGAAAGGTGGATTGTATTGAGCGTGGAATAGAACTCAAGTCGAATTTAATACGGGTTGAACTCAACATGGAAAGGCGGATTGTATTGAGCGTGGAATAGAACTCAAGTCGAATTTAATACGGGTTGAACTCAACATGGAAAGGCGGATTGTATTGAGCGTGGAATAGGACTCAAGTCGAATTTAATACGGGTTGAACTCAACATGGAAAGGCGGATTGTATTGAGCGTGGAATAGGACTCAAGTCGAATTTAATACGGGTTGAACTCAACATGGAAAGGCGGATTGTATTGAGCGTGGAATAGGACTCAAGTCGAATTTAATACGGGTTGAACTCAACATGGAAAGGCGGATTGTATTGAGCGTGGAATAGGACTCAAGTCGAATTTAATACGGGTTGAACTCAACATGGAAAGGCGGATTGTATTGAGCGTGGAATAGGACTCAAGTCGAATTTAATACGGGTTGAACTCAACATGGAAAGGCGGATTGTATTGAGCGTGGAATAGGACTCAAGTCGAATTTAATACGGGTTGAACTCAACATGGAAAGGCGGATTGTATTGAGCGTGGAATAGGACTCAAGTCGAATTTAATACGGGTTGAACTCAACATGGAAAGGTGGATCATATTGATAATTGAATGAAGAAGGTGTAAAGTGTGTAGTATCGGTGGTGATAATGTTTAACGGGCGATCTTGTCATCTTGTTAGCAGTACAAAGGGTAAGAGGCAAGCCAAGCCAGAGGGTGCATGCTAACGAGTGACGTCACACGACCCTTGACCTGCGGGGATGACTGCTAGTTAGTGAGAAAGCGCGCTTGCTTCCTTCCTTCCTTCACACACCCACTCTTTCCTTCCTTCCTGCATATTAGTAGGTTCGTTGTTATTGGTCACAAGTTTGCAATAGTTATACACGTTCTGAAATAGGAGCTCGCTATTCCTAGCTCCTTGTACGTACAAGAAAATTAGTAAGAAGAATTTGTACAAATGTTTATCTGTATTAACAATGACTAATTAGACTTAATTGCTTTCAGATGTAGAATAAACACAGGAATACTTACATTCAGACAGTCCTAACCTCAAAACCTCAAATTCGGAACGTGATACAGAAAGCAAGAAGAAGGTATTAACTGTAGAGCTGTATATTAATATATTGGATTTCCATTAAAATAGCAGCACATGTTTGAAAATGAAACACAAACATAAAAGCTAACGGTGAGGTAATGTAATTAATCTATACATGAGGTAAACAAACTGTATAAACAATAATAGCTTCATGTACGGACATACCAACATGAGAACATTCGCCGTTATTAACTTGAAGCAAAAAAACCACTTTTGATAAACAATCTGTAAAAATAAATAGTAATATGTATACGTTATTCTCTTTGCAAGAACAACAAATAAAAAAAATCTAACGACAAGAAAGCTCTTGGAAATGATTTACTGTTCAAAAAATACACTTAAAATAAATTGTGTATTTTACCAAAATCTGCACTTTTATATACAATAATCGAATCTCCGTAATCCGAACATGGCTAGGAAAAAATGTCTACCGAATTTGTTTTCAATTTTGAAACCGAAAAGAGAGAGATTATACTTAAACTAATTTTTCCAACTAAATGTAAATTTCTTGGTACAGAAAACCATATACAGGAATAAATAGTGAATCTGTTAACAACAACTAAAAGATCTAATGTGTTACACTCACATGACTTTCTCTACTCAGTGTTGTACTAACCATTCTTACAAACTCTTATTCCTATATCTTCTTCATGTTAATACAGATATCTGACGTGTTACACTCACATGACTTTCTCTACTCAGTGTTGTACTAACCATTCTTACAAACTCTTATTCCTATATCTTCTTCATGTTAATACAGGTATCTGACGTGTTACACTCACATGACTTTCTCTACTCTTGTACTAACCATTCTTACAAACTCTTATTCCTATATCTTCTTCATGTTAATACAGATATCTGACGTGTTACACTCACATGACTTTCTCTACTCAGTGTTGTACTAACCATTCTTACAAACTCTTATTCCTATATCATCTTCATGTTAGTTGAGATAAACATTTGTACAAATTATCTTATTGCTTATTTCCTTATAGGTACAAGGGGAATATGGGAATACAGTAGGCTTTGAGCGATAGTCAAATCTTTTAAAGGTTTCAAATTCCATTCTCTTTGCACACTTAACATATAAAAAATAAACAACGATGTTCCACTTCACGAAAATTTTAAGTTCTTCGAAAGTCACACACATAAGAAGGAATATCTCCAAAATGGTTCATCCTACAAGAAAATTTATTTCGACATAAATTGTGTATTTTAGCAACATCTACATTTTTTGTATAGTATGATTTGGTCTATCTCTAACGGTTTACCAGTTATGCAAAAGTAGTCCAGAGTAAATACGACTACAGGGGCTATAGCCAGAAAATTCAAGATATGCATTTCATTTGTAATAAAAATGTCTCAAACATATGACATTTTAATCAAAATCGTTAGAGCCATTTTCAAGAAAATAAAAATTTTCGAAAAATCTTCCATGTAAAGGGTAGTTTAGGATGGGGCTATTTTCTTCAAAATCTTCGTGTCGCATCCTTGAAAGACATTAAACTTAAATACGAACTTTGGTTTTTAACCGACTTTTAGTTTTTGAGTTATGCTGTCCACAGACATACAAACACACAACACTTACTCTGTCCTCAAATGGGAGGTCCAAACTCACTTTGTTTATATAATTATTGTATTTTCGCTTCTACTTTGCATGGTAAGCGATTGTTACCTCGATGTAACCACTTCAATGCATTTTTCGCAGGATAGAACGATAACATAATATTTGGTTCAATTACGAATGTGAAAAATGTGGAAGCTGTCCATCTGCACATTGAACTTCAAGGAGTCGTCATTTAGTCAAATAAGTAAATCTGTTTTAACCTTTTTATAATAGTGGTTTCAGCTAATTCATACTATTCACTGTTATATTAACGCACACATCAACATGGAACTCCGTAAATTAACCCCAACCACAAGTTCATAAAAATAGCATCATTGAAATGGAATCGACTGCCAGTATCGTAATATGTAAGATGAATAATCGATACTTGGGATGCTTCTGTCAACATTTTAGTTTATTGCACCAGATCAAATAGGTACATAGATATATATTGCTATTCAAATTCTGGAAAATGCCTTTCTCGATACGAAAATCGCTTTAGGAATTAGAGGAAGAAGAACATGTGTAGCCAAATGACTTGCCAATTAATGGGTAAACACTTGAGGTCAATTTGTTTGACGAAAATCCACCCAGTGATCCGCACAGAGTTCGGTTCCAGTTCGGATTGGTTGCACTCTACTGTACTGATATTTTGTGATAGTAAACTTATCCAGAATAAAGAGAACTTTACAGAATATTCACACAAAATTCAACATATACGTTTCACTTCTTATGGAAATGTATTAAATATATGGCAATTTGAGCTAAACAAAGTTTTTGAGAAATGTTCTACGTAAAGAGTAATATGAGATATTTAAATTCGATATTGAAGCAGGTTTTGGTTTTTGACTTACAATTACACTTCGCCGCACTATGTTCTTTTCCAATGTCAAGGTATAGTGAGTAACAAAGGAACGTAGGGTGGGTTTATATGCACTAAAAGCCAGGAGTGCAACTATGCAGAAATCCGCCCGCTACTTATCAGCAAGGAAGGCTTGCAAGTTTCAAACCACAAAAGTTCTCGTAGCTGATACTTCTGTTTGTGATGGAACACTTTGTCTTTGAAATGTCAAGGTGGAGTTAACGAATTCTTTTGTCTTAGGTGAGAAGCGGACATTTTACGTTGTGTTGTGTTGAGAAAATCGAAACAGGAGTGTACTCTCAAGACGGGGGGGAGGGAGGGACTGCCGCGAGGAGTTGATCCTTGTCCACGTTCGTACATATACACTGTCTGTTGTTTGTGGTCAGTGAGTGTCACTCAAACCTGCGACATAAACACACGTTCAGGAGCAACCTTCTAAATATGAAGGTTTCTAACATTTTTTCATGATTTGTAAGTGAAATACAGGGAAATTAGTATGCAAATTAAAAGCTGTATATTACTCAGCGGAGCCGAACGGAGCCGAGAGGAGCCGAGCGGAGCCGAGCGGAGCCGAGCGGAGCCGAGCGGAGCCGAGGCGTGGAGTGGAGTGGGGCATACATGCAGCTGCACAATCTACACTTTATTGACAAGTTTTGTTACTTCGGTTTGCAAATCGGCAGGTTATGTTTTTCCCGTTGTCCTTGAGTTAATTTGACCTATTCGGCATGTCTGATATATTTAAACGAGCAGTTCTTGTATAGAAATATATTCCGCGTAACTTGGAAACGCCTCTAACGATTTCCATCATATTTTGTATTCAGATAGAGTTTTGCTTTTTAAGTTCATCTATATAGGAGTAATTCCCGAAAAAACGCGATTTTACATAAAAAATAACATTTTTTTATTCCCGCTTCTACAGAGCAATTCTTGTATATATATTCCCCGTATTTCAGAAACGGCTCTAAAGATTTGCTTAAATTTTTGTATACATGCATATTACATTCAGTGTTTTCTCTACTCACTTTTAGGTAACACATTCACATCTCTTTCTCTACCCACTCCTCCATAAACAATTTTCCATAAAAAACCTGATTTTACACCAAAGAACATTTTTATCTCCACTTTTATAATAAGTCATACCATGTTCTGTGTGTTTGAAATAGAAATACTGTTACATTCACACTGTTTTCTCTTCTCACTTTTAAGTAACACAATTCACAGTGGTTTCTCTACTCACTCTTCCACAAAGAATCATACAACTTTCTGTATGTTTGAAGTAGAGATGCTGCATATTACATTCATAGTGGTTTCTCTACTTACTTTTAGCTAACACATTCACATCTCTTTTTCTACTCACTCTTCTAAAAAGAAGTCATACAATTTTCTGTATGTTTGAAATAGAGATGCTGTACATTACATTCATAGTGGTTTCTCTACTTACTTTTAGATAACACGTTCACATCGCTTTCTCTACTCACTCTTCTATAAATAATTTTCCATAAAAGACGTGATTTTACACACAAAAAAAAAACATTTTTATCCCCACTTTTAAAATAGGTCATACAATTTTCTGTATGTTTGAAATAGAAATGCTACATATTATATTCATACTGTTTTCTCTTCTCACTTTTAGGTAACACATTCACATCTTTCACGTGTCTTTCTCTACTCACTCTTCCATAAACAATAATGGAAAATAACTTCATAATGGAAAAAATGCTCGACGAAAACCTCTAACTAGGTGGATATCTGGGGTAGGCTTGCGTTCAGCAGTAGAAATGATGGTGTTTATGAAATATTTATATGAATTTCTATATCTCTTGTATCTCGGAAATGACTCTTTTTAACAATTGTGACAAAAAGCTTTATATAGTTAACATTCAGGTTTATCTAAATAAGCATCTTCTTTCATAAAAAAACAAGATTTCTCAAAAACAAAGGCGAAAATCGCCGAGCAAAGCTCGGTCACCCAGGTACTAGGCACCTAAGTAACCCACCATGCATTAACCTGACACCAATTGCTTTTCTTTACTATTGTGACTGATAATATTGATAACACATTTAAATGTATAGCCCATATTAAAATGTAGGTAACATTTAAACATGCAGTACATTTAAAAATGAGGTCTGCACTTAAATTATATATATTATAGAACTAATATAAAAATCTTTTCTTCGTCCAGACTGTGCGATTTAAATTCTGAAGTCTTTTTTATATTTTATAAACATGAAATGATACTTTGAAGTTTACCTTAATACTTTATAAACTAACACACGATTTTTTATAGTTTTGAGGGAATTAATTATTCAAAAAATTCCATGGGCATAAAAAACTAAAATATAACAGTTTTATTATTTTATAAACTCCAACTGCCTACGCCCCCCCCCCAAAAAAAAACGACTAAGAATCTCTGTCGAGAAAAAAATATAATTACTTTTAAATTAATTCATTTCTTTGCTTTGATGAACATCGAAAATATTTTGTTGTGTATTTAATTTTTTAAACCTAAACAAATGTTCAGATTTTGAAGGAGAAAAGAAACTTCCAAGTAATGGCTGGCGGTTTGAGGAATACTTATACTTGAGTCGCAGGTTGGGGTTTAAACCGTCGGGGGGTGGGGGTGGGGTGGACACCAGGGTTGCAATACCTGGTTTCCAATATCAATCACATTCCTTGAGAAGGCGATCTCTCTGATCTGCCTGAGAGAACTTCATTAGTTTGGTGAATTCCTAGCACCTGCTGTTAAATTCCCTCTTTGATGTGCATGCCATACTGGACTGGGCTTTCGGGAAGCGAAGGCAAGATCACTCGACAATACTGCTAGAGAGGGGAAAGTAAAACAGAAATGTATCTATATCTGGAATATTTATTATGAATGGCTTGTGTAAGAGACAGAGAGACAGATAAAAGGTGTTTGTCCGGTTGGTTTGTTGCCCTTCAAGGCATGCAACATCTTGTAAACTAAGCTTTGTTCCTTACTAACCTATAACGTCTCAGAGCAATTTCAAGTAAATATCGCTGGCAACTCCGTTGGGCTTTGCAAAATATAAGTCGATATTTTCACTATTCACTTACTATGATGATATACGAGAAATACACACATGCATACTTGCCGTAAAATCTAGAAAATTCCTCTCTCAGTCTATGGACAGTATAACTCTAAAACCAAAGTTGGAATTTAGGTTTACTGTCTTTCAAGAATGCGACACGAAGATTTTGAAGAAAATGTCTCTGCTCTCATCTATCCTTCCCATGGAAAATTTTTAGAAAATTTTGATTTTCCTGAAAATGGCTTTAACGATTTTGATTAAAATGCCATACTTGTGTGACAAATGAAATGTATATTTTGAATTTTCTGGCAAGAAGATCACAAGGGTAGAGAAAGTCGTGTGAGTGCAACACATCTCAAACGAACGTAATTTTGCTAAAGGTTCAAGGTTATGCAATTGACTGTTAATTTTGGTTAGTCTCATGTCTGATGGCTAATTAATATTTAGTTACGTAGTGTTTGTTTCCTTTGATAATGATCATTTTTATTTATAAAGTAAGCTACATAATAAAATAAATGCAAGAGCAATGATTACTGAAAAGAGAAACGGCAAATATCTACTGAGTTTATTGCAATTAAATCGGTTAATTAGACATGTAAATTGACTTCATTTATTTTTATAATTGGGTGAATGTTTTACTTGAGGGTTAAGAAGCGAAGTGTAATACGCATAAATTAAAAAGGAAAGGTTAGTTAAAAACCAAAGTTGTTATTAATATTTAATATCTTTCAAGCATGCGAAAAATTTTATTTGCTTGGAAATGGCTCTAAATATTTTGATTAGAATGCCGTAAGTTTCAGATAGTTTTACAACAAATCTAATGTATGTTTTGAATTTTTTGTCTCTAGCCTATGTATTCCTGTTTACTCTTGATTATTTTTGCATAACTAGTAAACCGTAACAGATAGACAAAAATGTAGATCTTTCTAAACCGTACAATTTGTATCCAAACAATTTTTTGGAGTGAACCATTTCGGAGATATTCCTTGTTATTCGTGTAAGTATTTCAGTACTTAAACTTTCGTCGAATGGAAGATCATTAGTTTTTAACATCCTAGTGCTGCAAAGAGAACGGAATCTAAAAGCTTTAAAAAAAATTGGACTATTCCGATATTCCCCTTGTATCTACAATGAAAAAGCAACAAGATAAGTTGTACAAATGTTTATCTCAACTAACACGAAGAAGAGATAGGAATAAGAGTTTGTAAGAATGGTTAGTAAAAGAATTTTTTTTTTTTTTCATTTTTATTCAGGGGTCTCAAAAGATTTCCGTTGAAATCTGGACATTGAATTTTTGGGTGGAATACAATGCTTGCTGTACTTACGACATAGAGAGAGAGAGAGAATGCTGCTGTCAGTCAGTCAGCCAGTGAATAATTAAGTAACACAGTCCCTCAACTGTCTACTTGCATATTTCATTTACCTTCCATGAAACGATTTTCTCGCTCAAGAAATCAATTGGGGGAAGAGGAGAGGAGGTTCGTTATACCTAAGCGTCTTGGCGGGACTTAGAAGCCAATTTCCGGCCCACTCCGGGTCAAACGTCGCACTTAAACTAAGTCACGTGACCCTTTGTTCCACAGTCTTTATACAGCATTTACCTCGTATAACTTAAAAAAGTCTTTATTCACTCCCATTCTTACAAACTCTTATTCCTAGATCTTCTTCAGGATAGTTGAGATAAACATTTGTATCTTATTGCTCATTTCAGTGTAGATACAAGGGAAATATGGGAATAGAGTAAACTTTGAACACTTAGAGTGAACCATTTCTGAGATATTCCTTGTTACTTTTCTAAAATGTGCTCTACGTTGAGTATATGTTGTGGGTGAGTGTACTCCATATATGGAGCAACAATAGCCGCCTGGTTATTGTATTTTTAAACGTACCTAACCCACCGTTCCTTTCAGTTGTACGAACGTAACAAAAGCTAATGAGATATAAATGTTGGCGGAGGTTAGAATAACATTGGGCCGACTGTTATCGGAGAGGAGAGAGAGAGACTTCCTCAAATTGGAAACACAAATCTGGTTATAACCACTTTCACTTTCAGCACAGCTACCTACCTACTTGTTGATTGACCCCCCCCCCCCTTCGGCCCCCTCATACGAGTGGCAGGTTTATCCGTAAATGTTCCAGGATAAAAGGGTCCGCTTAGCTTACATTAAACTGTATCGCCTTTATGTGATTCGGAAATGGTTTTAAACAGTGAACACTGAACTTGTTAGTAAAACTTCCATTCTGTGTATATCCGTGCATACGTCCATGTGTGTCTGTGTGTATATCCGTGCATACGTCCATGCGTGTCTGTGTGTATATCCGTGCATACGTCCATGCGTGTCTGTGTGTATATCCGTGCATACGTCCATGCGTGTCTGTGTGTATATCCGTGCATACGTCCATGCGTGTCTGTGTGTATATCCGTGCCTACGTCCATGCGTGTCTGTGTGTATATCCGTGCATACGTCCATGCGTGTCTGTGTGTATATCCGTGCATACGTCCATGCGTGTCTGTGTGTATATCCGTGCATACGTCCATGCGTGTCTGTGTGTATATCCGTGCATACGTCCATGCGTGTCTGTGTGTATATCCGTGCCTACGTCCATGCGTGTCTGTGTGTATATCCGTGCATACGTCCATGCGTGTCTGTGTGTATATCCGTGCATACGTCCATGCGTGTCTGTGTGTATATCCGTGCATACGTCCATGCGTGTCTGTGTGTATATCCGTGCATACGTCCATGCGTGTCTGTGTGTATATCCGTGCCTACGTCCATGCGTGTCTGTGTGTGTCTGTGTTTGTTTGTGTGTGTCTGTGTCTGTGTGTGTTTGTGTGTGTGTTTTTAAAGGAACAGGAACATTTTCAGCAAAATCCTTTACTCGAAAGTACCCTTAACTTTAATAGTTTTTCGTTTTTTTTATTTCATCTAAAATAACTGTAAGGATTTTAATTAAAATATCATACGTTTAATATATTTTCATTACAAATGATATGTATATGTTGAATTTTCTGTAAATATTCTCTGAAGTTCTCTGTATTCTGAATAACTTTTATATAACTGATAAACCGTATTTAATGCTGTTTATAGATACACACGTATCTGATGTGTTACACTCACATGAATTTCTCTACTCTTGTAGCAAGCATTCTTACAAACTCTTATTCGTATATCTTCTTTGTGTTATCTGAGAAATACATTCATACTAATTTTCTTGTGGGTACAAGGGAAATAGAATGGTAGTTAAATGTTTTAAGAGGTAGTCGCAATGTGATGACTTTCAAATTGCTCTTATAATCTGTCCAAGAGGTTAAGGGAACACTCTGGTACCAAAACAGCCAAAAAAAATTTTTTTCAGAAAAAAAAATTTGTTTGAAGAAATGTTGTCTTCAACATGTCCAGAATATGGCCATTAAATATTTTCTACCTGGAAATAGGTGTATTTGAAGTTTAGTTAGACTATTGAAATATTTTCAGTAAAGTGTATTCCAAAACTTAACAATCCTTGTGCTTTGGGGTAGAGTTTTTTGCAGTAAATATTGATGGATAAAGTTGAAATTTTCAGGATATGTAGAATATAACTTGTTACAGAAAACTGTGCATTGGTTTGTTGATCACACTCATACATAAAACTATATGCTTTTTTTTATTTCTAATTATTAGTAATATTTCTTTTTATTCTATTTTAAATAGAAAAAAAGTCATATTTCTAATAAATATTAATATTTTGTAAAACTAATGCACAGTTTTATTGCATACGCATGGAGAAACTAGCATACCAAATTTCAGGTCTCTAATTTAATTCTAAACTGCAAAAAGTTTACAATTTGTTACTATTCAATACTTTTTGGAGAAAGGTTTCATGTAAAGGAAGACGTAAAAGCGCGCTTTAGTGAAATGTTGAAATGTGGAATGGAATCTTGGCTCTAGTAGGTAGCTAATAGAGACGGAAGGAAGGAAGGAAGGAAGTGTTGAGTTTAGCATGCACGTCTGTCTGTCTGTCTGTATGTCAGGTTATTTTTGTTTGAAGACGTGCACAGCCTGTGGCTCATCAGGTAATGGTCCCTTGCTACTGAGAGAAGAGGCTTGGTAATTTTAGCGTTCCTCTTGTGGCAGTCCTGCTGCCTCACTCTTAATGATCCTGAAACCTCCTTGGGATAATGATATTGTGTCAGCGTCGCTCGTCCGGGCTCAAAGTTCTCTCTTAAAGTATCCCTTCTTCATGTGTTGCACTCACATCACTTTCTCTACTCAGTCTTACAGACTCTTCGTGTTAATACAGAGAATCACACAAAGTTGTATAAGCTCTATGTTAAAGGGCGAATGGAGAAGAATCTGCGTTACTTAAAAGAAAAGCGAGTAGAGAAAACCATGTGAAAGTGATATATTATTCACTAAAACGGATAGCATGAAAAGCTTCTCAATTAAAAAGCACATAGATGTCAGATATCGAGGCGATCACAGTTCCACACATAGAAACATTCACCTACAGATCATATAAATTGTAGAAGAGTGAGTAGAGAAAACCATGTGAAAGTTATATATTGTTCACTAAAACGGATAGCATGAAAAGCTTCTCAATGAAAAAGCACATAGATGTCAGATATCGAGGCGATCACAGTTCCACACATAGAAACATTCAGCTACAGATCATATAAATTGTAGAAGAGTGAGTAGAGAAAGCGATGTGTATGTGTTACCTAAAAGTGAGTAGAGAAAACTGTGAATATTTTACGTAGCATTTCAATTTCAAGCATAAGAACATTTTACACTTATTTGTAAAATACAAAATTAAAAAAGGGTTTTCTTGTGTAAAATCGCCATTTTTTCAGGAAAGGCACCTTTATAGATGGACTTAAAAAGCAAAACCTTATCGCAATATAAAATTTCATCCAAATAGTTAGAACCATGTCCGAGAAAATTAAAACTTTCGGAAAATGTTAAATGTAAAGGGTAGTTTAGGGTGGACAAATGTAGTTCAAAATCTTGAAACATATTAAACTAAAATTCCAAGTTTGGTATCCAACCGACTGCTCGTTTTTGAGTTATGCTGTTCACAGAAACACTTTTCTCTAAAATTTGTTCCTTTATTTATTGATCTTGTAAAAGACACTATATCAAACACTTTTTTTTCGTAGAGTGAACTACTTCTGAGATATTTCTTGATATTTCTTCATATTTTTACCTGACCATACAAAGAGAATGAAACATCAAAGCTATCACACAGGTATCAGATCTTAAAAGTATTTGACTATCACTTAAACTGTACTCTATTCCCCTTGTATCTACAAGAAAATTATGAATAAGATAATTTGTACAATCTGTATAAACATGAAGGAGACAGAGAAATAAGAGTTTGTAAGAATAGCTACAAGAATAGAGGAAGTGATTTTTATTATTATTATTATTATTATTATTATTATTATTATTATTATTATTATTATTATTATTATTATTATTATTATTATTATTATTATTATTATTATTATTATTATTATTATTATTATTATTATTATTATTATTATTATTATTATTATTATTATTATTATTATTATTATTATTATTATTATTATTATTATTATTATTATTATTATTATTATTATTATTATTATTATTATTATTATTATTATTATTATTATTATTATTATTATTATTATTATTATTATTATTATTATAATTGGTATTGTTATAGTTATTACTGTTATTATTATGAGTGTGAGTATTATTATGTTACCCGATATTCGTCTTCTCAGTGTAAGGGAAAACGTGGGAAAAACCTTTCCCGGATAACTTGCCATAAGCGAAATTAGAACTCGCGACCTCTTGAAAGTGAGGCAGATACACTAAACCATCACGCTACCGAGGCGGGCAGAGAAAGTTATGTGATAGTGACGAAAGAGGGACATTTATTTACGACAATACCTGTAAACGAACCACAATGTGCTATTCAGTGACGTTTACATGACGTCACTATCGAATAGGTCGTTAAAACGTGCATCTCATTACTGTTACCAGAAGCAGTACGTGTATGTGGGGAGGATTTACATGTTCATGTAATGGTGCTACGAGAGAAATTATTGGGTCATTTCAGATTGTGAATAAATAACTAACCTATATAAAAGACATGCTTAAAACAAACTATAAAACACAGAGAAATTATTGTGTTCCATCAAAAACCCAATACCCAGATATCCCAGATATACCTATATGTAGTATACCACTCCTGGCACCAATGTGACAAAAACCCAATACCCAGATATCCCAGATATACCTATATGTAATGTCCCACTCCTGGCACCAATGTGACAAAAACCCAATACCCAGATATCCCACATATACCTATATGTAGTATACCACTCCTGGCACCAATGTGACAAAAACCCAATACCCAGATATCCCAGATATACCTATATGTAATATACCACTCCTGGCACCAATGTGACAAAAACCCAATACCCAGATATCCCAGATATACCTATATGTAATATACCACTCCTGGCACCAATGTGACAAAAACCCAATACCCAGATATCCCAGATATACGTATATGTAATGTCCCACGCCTGGCACCAATGTGACAAAAACCCAATACCCAGATATCCCAGATATACCTATATGTAATGTCCCACTCCTGGCACCAATGTGACAAAAACCCAATACCCTGATATCCCAGATATACCTATATGTAATATACCACTCCTGGCACCAATGTGACAAAAACCCAATACCCAGATATCCCAGATATACCTATATGTAATATACCACTCCTGGCACCAATGTGACAAACACCCAATACCCAGATATCCCAGATATACGTATATGTAATGTCCCACGCCTGGCACCAATGTGACAAAAACCCAATACCCAGATATCCCAGATATACCTATATGTAATGTCCCACTCCTGGCACCAATGTGACAAAAACCCAATACCCAGATATCCCAGATATCCCAGATATACCTATATGTAATATACCACTCCTGGCACCAATGTGACAAAAACCCAATACTCAGATATCCCAGATATACCTATATGTAATATACCACTCCTGGCACCAATGTGACAAAAACCCAATACCCAGATATCCCAGATATACCTATATGTAATATACCACTCCTGGCACCAATGTGACAAAAACCCAATACCCAGATATCCCAGATATACCTATATGTAATGTCCCACTCCTGGCACCAATGTGACAAAAACCCAATACCCAGATATCCCAGATATACCTATATGTAATATACCACTCCTGGCACCAATGTGACAAAAACCCAATACCCAGATATCCCAGATATACCTATATGTAATATACCACTCCTGGCACCAATGTGACAAAAACCCAATACCCTGATATCCCAGATATACCTATATGTAATGTCCCACTCCTGGCACCAATGTGACAAAAACCCAATACCCTGATATCCCAGATATACCTATATGTAATATACCACTCCTGGCACCAATGTGACAAAAACCCAATACCCTGATATCCCAGATATACCTATATGTAATATACCACTCCTGGCACCAATGTGACAAAAACCCAATACCCTGATATCCCAGATATACCTATATGTAATATACCACTCCTGGCACCAATGTGACAAAAACCCAATACCCAGATATCCCAGATATACCTATATGTAATATACCACTCCTGGCACCAATGTGACAAAACCCCAATACCCTGATATCCCACATATACCTATATGTAATATACCACTCCTGGCACCAATGTGACAAAAACCCAATACCCAGATATCCCAGATATACCTATATGTAATATACCACTCCTGGCACCAATGTGACAAAAACCCAATACCCTGATATCCCAGATATACCTATATGTAATATACCACTCCTGGCACCAATGTGACAAAAACCCAATACCCTGATATCCCAGATATACCTATATGTAATATACCACTCCTGGCACCAATGTGACAAAAACCCAATACCCTGATATCCCAGATATACCTATATGTAATATACCACTCCTGGCACCAATGTGACAAAAACCCAATACCCTGATATCCCAGATATACCTATATGTAATATACCACTCCTGGCACCAATGTGACAAAAACCCAATACCCAGATATCCCAGATATACCTATATGTAATATACCACTCCTGGCACCAATGTGACAAAAACCCAATACCCAGATATCCCAGATATACCTATATGTAATATACCACTCCTGGCACCAATGTGACAAAAACCCAATACCCAGATATCCCAGATATACGTATATGTAATGTCCCACGCCTGGCACCAATGTGACAAAAACCCAATACCCAGATATCCCAGATATACCTATATGTAATGTCCCACTCCTGGCACCAATGTGACAAAAACCCAATACCCTGATATCCCAGATATACCTATATGTAATATACCACTCCTGGCACCAATGTGACAAAAACCCAATACCCAGATATCCCAGATATACCTATATGTAATATACCACTCCTGGCACCAATGTGACAAACACCCAATACCCAGATATCCCAGATATACGTATATGTAATGTCCCACGCCTGGCACCAATGTGACAAAAACCCAATACCGAGATATCCCAGATATACCTATATGTAATGTCCCACTCCTGGCACCAATGTGACAAAAACCCAATACCCAGATATCCCAGATATACCTATATGTAATATACCACTCCTGGCACCAATGTGACAAAAACCCAATACTCAGATATCCCAGATATACCTATATGTAATATACCACTCCTGGCACCAATGTGACAAAAACCCAATACCCAGATATCCCAGATATACCTATATGTAATATACCACTCCTGGCACCAATGTGACAAAAACCCAATACCCAGATATCCCAGATATACCTATATGTAATGTCCCACTCCTGGCACCAATGTGACAAAAACCCAATACCCAGATATCCCAGATATACCTATATGTAATATACCACTCCTGGCACCAATGTGACAAAAACCCAATACCCAGATATCCCAGATATACCTATATGTAATATACCACTCCTGGCACCAATGTGACAAAAACCCAATACCCTGATATCCCAGATATACCTATATGTAATGTCCCACTCCTGGCACCAATGTGACAAAAACCCAATACCCTGATATCCCAGATATACCTATATGTAATATACCACTCCTGGCACCAATGTGACAAAAACCCAATACCCTGATATCCCAGATATACCTATATGTAATATACCACTCCTGGCACCAATGTGACAAAAACCCAATACCCTGATATCCCAGATATACCTATATGTAATATACCACTCCTGGCACCAATGTGACAAAAACCCAATACCCAGATATCCCAGATATACCTATATGTAATATACCACTCCTGGCACCAATGTGACAAAACCCCAATACCCTGATATCCCACATATACCTATATGTAATATACCACTCCTGGCACCAATGTGACAAAAACCCAATACCCAGATATCCCAGATATACCTATATGTAATATACCACTCCTGGCACCAATGTGACAAAAACCCAATACCCTGATATCCCAGATATACCTATATGTAATATACCACTCCTGGCACCAATGTGACAAAAACCCAATACCCTGATATCCCAGATATACCTATATGTAATATACCACTCCTGGCACCAATGTGACAAAAACCCAATACCCTGATATCCCAGATATACCTATATGTAATATACCACTCCTGGCACCAATGTGACAAAAACCCAATACCCTGATATCCCAGATATACCTATATGTAATATACCACTCCTGGCACCAATGTGACAAAAACCCAATACCCAGATATCCCAGATATACCTATATGTAATATACCACTCCTGGCACCAATGTGACAAAAACCCAATACCCTGATATCCCAGATATACCTATATGTAATATACCACTCCTGGCACCAATGTGACAAAAACCCAATACCCTGATATCCCAGATATACCTATATGTAATATACCACTCCTGGCACCAATGTGACAAAAACCCAATACCCTGATATCCCAGATATACCTATATGTAATATACCACTCCTGGCACCAATGTGACAAAACCCCAATACCCTGATATCCCACATATACCTATATGTAATATACCACTCCTGGCACCAATGTGACAAAAACCCAATACCCAGATATCCCAGATATACCTATATGTAATATACCACTCCTGGCACCAATGTGACAAAAACCCAATACCCTGATATCCCAGATATACCTATATGTAATATACCACTCCTGGCACCAATGTGACAAAAACCCAATACCCTGATATCCCAGATATACCTATATGTAATATACCACTCCTGGCACCAATGTGACAAAAACCCAATACCCTGATATCCCAGATATACCTATATGTAATATACCACTCCTGGCACCAATGTGACAAAAACCCAATACCCTGATATCCCAGATATACCTATATGTAATATACCACTCCTGGCACCAATGTGACAAAAACCCAATACCCAGATATCCCAGATATACCTATATGTAATATACCACTCCTGGCACCAATGTGACAAAAACCCAATACCCTGATATCCCAGATATACCTATATGTAATATACCACTCCTGGCACCAATGTGACAAAAACCCAATACCCTGATATCCCAGATATACCTATATGTAATATACCACTCCTGGCACCAATGTGACAAAAACCCAATACCCTGATATCCCAGATATACCTATATGTAATATACCACTCCTGGCACCAATGTGACAAAAACCCAATACCCAGATATCCCAGATATACCTATATGTAATATACCACTCCTGGCACCAATGTGACAAAAACCCAATACCCTGATATCCCAGATATACCTATATGTAATATACCACTCCTGGCACCAATGTGACAAAAACCCAATACCCTGATATCCCAGATATACCTATATGTAATATACCACTCCTGGCACCAATGTGACAAAAACCCAATACCCTGATATCCCAGATATACCTATATGTAATATACCACTCCTGGCACCAATGTGACAAAAACCCAATACCCAGATATCCCAGATATACCTATATGTAATATACCACTCCTGGCACCAATGTGACAAAAACCCAATACCCTGATATCCCAGATATACCTATATGTAATATACCACTCCTGGCACCAATGTGACAAAAACCCAATACCCTGATATCCCAGATATACCTATATGTAATATACCACTCCTGGCACCAATGTGACAAAAACCCAATACCCAGATATCCCAGATATACCTATATGTAATATACCACTCCTGGCACCAATGTGACAAAAACGGCAACAAGATATTTTTATGGCAGTTTTTCTGGTTATAGCCTTGTAGTCTTGTTTACCCTCGATGACTTTTGTATAAGTGGTAAACCATTCGAGATAGACCAAATCTCACTATACAAAAAATGTAGATCTTGCTAAAACACAATTTGTGTTAAATAATCATTTTTGTGAAGTGAAATATTCTGCCCACTCTCAATATCAACATTAATAAGGGGCAGAGTTCAATAAAATTGCCTCTTCCAGATTAGCCGTTTTCGAATGGACGAATATTGCGAAACGTTTTAAAACTGCGATATAAAGACAGAAGGTAAACAAATAATGGAAGTTATTGCGTTTTATAAAGTAAATAATGCGCACACACACAGAGTGTGAAAATAAACATAAATACACAGTTTCCCCTACTCAATGCAGCCCACGAGTGGGTGATTCCACAACATTACCACTAATGTGACAGTTACATTCATATAACCTTACCTACCCACTCTTCTATAAACTCTTACGAAAATGCATATATGTATAGGTATATATAGGTGAGAATTTGAATGTTCTCAAAAATTGCTGTGACGATCTTAATTAAAATGCCATATATTTAATATACTTTAATAGAAAATAAAATGTATATATTGAATTTTCTCTGAATATTCTCTGAAGTTTTCTTTATTCAAAATAACTTCTGTATAACTGGTAAACTGTAAAATACACACAAAATGTTACTGAATTTTCTTGGAATATCCTCAGGATCGTATTATACAAAAGGATAGGTCTACTTAAAACACAGTCTATGGCTGTATATTGTTTGTAGAGTTAACCGTTTCCGAGATACTTCTTGTTATTAGTTTCAATGGTGAGATAGTGACTTTTTTTAAAGTGGCGTTATTGGTGTTTGCTAGAAGTGGTATAAAGGTGTGGAATTAAAACGATATACTATAGGAATATACTTTTTAAAAATCTGTCACTTAATGAACGTATAAATGTGAATTGAAATATTCCTGGAAGAGTGATAGGTAAAGTTTTGTTGAGGACTGAGTAAAGAAGCTCATATGAATGTCAGGTATGTGATATCGCTTTAAGCAACAAGATACATACATTAACACAAGTTGTTTCAACTACAACACTTGGGAAATGTCAGTATCAGTATCAGTATCGGTTTTTCATTAACTCTCGCAACCTACTCACGAGTTGACTTATATTACCAGCCTAAAGCCTTTCATGTTCATAAACCAGCGACTTGTTTCCACAACACGATATTTCCATCATGTAAACCTCCGCTTTGAATGAAACTCAATTCCACACATTCTATATATACCAATATGAACTCATGAAATTTTCTATATTATTGACGTAGAAATCCAATGTTTTAGATTCATAGATCTTTCTATGCTTGCTTATTCTTCTGGTATTTGGGTTCTTCAAAATTGGTTTGTGTAGTATTTACCCAGCTTTTTATTTATTCGTTTTCTTTATATTGGGCTCTGTATAGTACCCAACGTAGTAGCGATAAAAACGTCAAATAGTGCACAACATGGAGTATTTCAGATACATAGTATCTAATATTCTTCACATTGTCCTGAGTCCCGAAATGAGCAACGCCTGTCGTATAGACTATCTGTTTTGCTTCACATTTTAATAAACTTTTTAGGTTCAATCACACCTTCTATGATATATTATAGGTATAAGTTTCACTACTCTAGGTCAAGTAGTTTTGCAATCAACAGTTATTTATTACGTTAATTTTTAGAATGAATTGAATGATAGTAAACGGTTGACATTTTGCAGCTTAGAATTAAAATAGAAGCCTGTAATTTAGTATGCTAGTTTTACTAAGCCTATGCCATAATATTGTGCATTCGTTTTTCAAAATATTAGTATTTCTTAGGAATATGATTTTTTTTTCTATTTAAAACATAGTCAAAAGAAATATTAAGGCGTATAATTTTTTGTATGAGTCCAATCCACAAACCAATGCACAGTTTTCTTTAACAAGATACAGTGTACCTCTCCTGAAAATTTCAGCTTTATCCATCAATATTTACTGCAAAAAAGTCTACCCTAAAGTACGAAAATTGTTATATAGAGAAACAGTTATTTAAGTTTGTAAGTATTGGTGTTCCCATGTCCACAGGCTTGGCACTTCACAATAGTCTTCAGAAAAACCAAACAGTTCTCAAATTCCGAGAAACACGTTCTTGTTTACGCTCTTGAGAACATTTCTGTCTCGGTGCACAGGAGAGCACATCTTCCTTCAGCTAAAAGTTTAACTTTCTTTTTCTTTCCACTCCACACTTTTCCCATTATATTTGCTACATACATGTTGCTTTAGCTGCTCTCTGGGAAAATTCAATACGTGTAACGTAATTTCTATGATTGTGAAACAATCAACGTATTTGAGCCTTTTCTACCGAAGCGACATTCCCCTTGTACCTACAAGGAAATAAGCAATAAGATAAGTTGTACAAATGTTTATCTGAACTAACATGAAGAAGATATAGGAATAAGAGTTTGTAAGAATGGTTAGTACAAGACTGAGTAGAGATGATTTACATAACACGTGTAAGTAAGTGTAGTGTGAGTATTCATTGCCGAAGGTCGTGTATTGCTGCCAACTCAATAATCATCAATATTTTATGGTAAATGCTAAGTAGACGAAAGTTCGTAAAGGTCACTAAGATGTTAAGGACGATATTCCGAGAGATTTAAAATTTAAAACGGTTTCCCGGGAAACAATGGTTGTCTTTCACGCGACGTGTTTGTTTCAGCTGACGTCACATGCAGATGGTATTGGTTTTAATGAACGCATGTCTGCCAATAGGTCCCACAGCTTATTATCACGTGGGCAAATCGAATTTAAATTCGTGCACCAGGAAACAAAAGAAAGCGAATTACGTCACCTGAAGTATTTGTACATATTATTGAAAATATCTGACAATGTGGTACATCTGCGGCTCAATGAACTATTGTAACGCTCTCTAAAACATTTAACTAACGTAGGTCATGCATGAAATACAGAGGTTTTGTTGCTGGTGCAAAATTCCGTGAAAAAGTGAGGTTATTGTTTGCTGCAGCATGATCAAACATTGCCTCGAACCCTGTATTACTTGCAATTGCACATTTGCAGATAATTACAAGAGTTTATTTGGTATGTTTATAGGTCTGCATATCTGGCCTGTTATATTTGACTGGTTTATAACATGGTGACGTAACGATCTTACATCTTTTATGTGACGTAAATTATCTGTTTTAACGACATCTACACTTTTGTATAGTAATATTCTTACCTTCTCTACTAAGTATAAGTAGAGGAAGTATTGTATTCCACTCAAAAATTTAATGTCGAAATTTCACCGTAAATACATGTTTTAAGGGCCCCTGAATAGAAAAAAGTAAGTTTAGAAGTTTTTATTGGTCAAAAAATATTCCTTTGTTGGTTATTGAAGCTGTATGTAATATGTATTTTCCCCGTCTCTTGGAAACGACTCTAACGATTTCGATCACATTTTCTATTCAGATAAGTTTTTACTTTTTAACTTTATCCGAAACAAAAACGCCATTTTGCACAAAAAAAGGACATTTTTACCTTTTCCTCAAATAAGTCACAATTTTGTGTATGCTTCAAATGGAAATGTTATGTATTACATTCACACTGTTTTCTCTACTCATTTTAGGTAACACATTCACATCTGTTTCTCTACTCACTAGAGTAGAATAGAAGCATCACTTTACCCCAAAAAGGAACAAACGCTCAGGAACTGATTTACAAAAATCTGATATGTTACACTCACATGACTTTCTCACCTCTTGTACTAACCATTCTTACAAACTCTTATTCCTATATCTTCTTCATGTTAATACAGATATCTGACGTGTTACACTCACATGACTTTCTCTACTCTTGTACTAACCATTCTTACAAACTCTTATTCCTATATCTTCTTCATGTTAATACAGATATCTGACGTGTTACACTCACATGACTTTCTCTACTCTTGTACTAACCATTCTTACAAACTCTTATTCCTATATCTTCATGTTAATACAGATATCTGACGTGTTACACTCACATGACTTTCTCTACTCTTGTACTAACCATTCTTACAAACTCTTATTCCTATATCTTCATGTTAATACAGATATCTGGTGTGTTACACTCACATGACTTTCTCTACTCTTGTACTAACCATTCTTACAAACTCTTATTCCTATATCTTCTTCATGTTAATACAGATATCTGACGTGTTACACTCACATGACTTTCTCTACTCTTGTACTAACCATTCTTACAAACTCTTATTCCTATATCTTCTTCATGTTAATACAGATATCTGACGTGTTACACTCACATGACTTTCTCTACTCTTGTACTAACCATTCTTACAAACTCTTATTGCTATATCTTCTTCATGTTAATACAGATATCTGATGTGTTGCACTCACATGACTTTCTCTACTCTTGTACTAACCATTCTTACAAACTCTTATTCCTATATCTTCTTCGTGTTAGTTGAGACAAACATTTGTACAAATTATCTTATTGTTTATTTCCTTGTAGGTACAAGGGGAACATGGGAATACAGTAGGCTTTGTGCGATAGTCAAATGTTTTTAAGCTTTGAGATTCTGTTCTTTGCACACTTAACATACAAAAAATGAACAACGATGATCCATTTAATGGAAGTTCTAAGTTTTCTGAAACTCACACACATAAGAAGGAATATCTCCGAAATGGTTCACCCTACAAGAAAATTTATTGAGACATAAATTGTGCATTTTACCAAGATATTCATTTTTTGTATAGTACGATTTGGTCTATCTCTAACGGTTTGCCAGTTATGCAAAAGTCGTCCAGAGTAAATACGACTACAGGGGCTATAGCCAGAAAATTCAAAATATACATTTCATTTGTCATAAAAATATCTCAAACATATGACATTTTAATGAAAATCGTTAGACCCATTTTAAAGAAAATCAAAATTTTCGAAAAATTTTCCATGTAAAGGGTAGTTTAGGGTGGGGCTATTTTCTTCAAAATCTTCGTGTCGCATCCTTGAAAGACATTAAACTTAAATACCAACTTTGGTTTATAACCAACTTTTCGTTTTTGAGTTATGCTGTCCAAAGACAGACACACGGACCTTTTTCTAAAAATGCTTTTTTTTTTTTTTGGATTCAGGGGGCCTCAAAACATATATTTCCGGTGATGTTTAAAGGTGGTTTGCTGAAGGCACGTGGAGGTGAAGTGGCAGTAGTTGGTAAAGCAATTACTGTGCTGACGTCATAAATTAAGCAAAGAGACAGGGAACAATAGCAACTTGCTACAATGGTGGTTAGTGACGTAGCTAACGTGGGCCTGGAGATTCAGCACCCAGAGTAGCTCTGTTGGACTCTACCCAAAAATTACATGTCCACATTTAAATAATTTATGAGTGTATCGTATTTGTAGTGCTCAAATTAAGCATTTTTTAAAAAATTAAAGTTTTAGTATTTACATATTAAAACCTTAATACTGCGGAATGACCCCAGTTTGATTTATGTTCCAAAAGAATTTCAATTGGATTTGTTGTCCTGTTAGAACTTCGTTATATCTTTTATTGAAATAAGTATAATGCGAGTATAATTCTGATCGCCAGATCACAAAAAGAAGCAGGAAATTCTAGAATGGTCAGGTATTGAAGGAGTTTTCTACAAGATAGAATACAAGGAGACGAACTATAGGAGGACCTAGGAAGGACAAGCTGCTTGGTAAGACAACTATTGTCTAATGCGAAATGTATATCATGATGATGACGTTAGGCAAGTATAAGTAAAGCTAGTACAAGTGGAGGAGGTCACGTGAACATTTAATATAATAATCTTTAGTACGTAATTAGAAGATTTATATTTGGTTGAGGTAAGAAGAGAGTCGTATCTTTTGTTTGAAATGAGGAGAGGACCACTTCATCATGTAAATGGTATAAAAGGAAAGGTTTAAGTGAATAGCACGTAAATATTTTACGAGTGGAGTGACTAGGGAGAGTCTCCCCTGAGAGTGATCGCTCGTCCGTCGCCTGCTGAATGCTAACGAGTACACACACACACACTACCTCTGATAATTTTAATGAATTACTTCAGCCACCAAGTCCTTCCTTCTTAATAAATATTAACCTCTACCTAACTACTTACAAAAACTATATATTCAACTATATGTTAAACATATGGCATTTTAATCAAAGTCTTTAGAACTATTTCCAGGAAAATCAAAATTTTTGAAAACTTTTCCATGTAAAGGATAGTTTAGGGTGGGACTATTTTCTTCAAAATCTTTGTGTTGCATGCTTGAAAGACATTAAACTTAAATACCAACTTTGGTTTCTAACCGACTTTTGGTTTTTGAGTTATGCTGTCCACAGACTGACACACACACACACAAAACAAGGAACTTTTTTAAAAATGCTTTTTTTGTTTTGTTTTACGGGGCCTCAAAACATATATTTCCGGTGAAATCTCCACATTCAATTGTCACAAGGTTGTCACTGTGTGACGTCACTAGCTGTCACGTTGTACTGATATGTCCAAGAGCGACTGCTAGCGTTAATTATTATTTCAAAAGAATGTGAGTGAGTGTGTGTGTGTGATTCTCTAAACACGGTCGCTCATATCGTAATTAGTGCTGTGTAGTGTTTATCACAAAGGAAACAGAAACGTTTATAATGTCTGAAGCCCAAAACTTGAAGCACATTTAACGTATTATTGTACGTGAATAAAAGTGACAAGGGGTGTATGTATGTGATAAACGTTTGCCCAGAGGGGGCTATATTGATTTGATTGTATACAAAACAAGGTTTTGTTACTAACAAGTCTGTGTTGGAAAAAGAAATGCTACACAAACGACACGGCAGGTTAAACTGCTTCAACATAGAAGTCCATATTTGAGTCATTCCACGTAAATCCAACAAAATATGGCAAAAAATTACCTTGATCTCTCAGATTTTCTTGATTTTTTTTATGTGTGTCTTGGAACAAAATATATTTGAGCCGTGTTTCTTCGTTTTATATAAAAAAGTTTATTTTGGCAAATATTAATTTTTGAAATGTCCCACAAATCCCGCGCTCTTCACTCTTCGATCAATCATACCTCCGATTGTAATGAACCAAATTACTTGATCTTTGGCTCAAATTTTAAATAAATTGCAGTATTTCGTGAGATATTTATTAGAAAATTTTATTAATTATTATTAATATTGTATTTTATGTGATTAAAGTTTTAAAGTTAGATAATAACATAAACTCGACCATTTAAAAATCTGGAGGAAAAAAACTAAAAATACAATGGAGTTTATTCAATATTCTCAGAAAAAATCAGAATGGAGTCTCTAATAGTTCAGTTGTAATTAACTTTGCAAATCAGTGCAGTGCACTCGTGTGACAGCGGTGACGGCTACCGTAACCTCACACAATTGCCACCTTCCATTGCGGCAACTGTTCATTGCTTGGGTTCCATAGACGTTATAACAGTACAGTAAGGAGAACACTTCTAGCTGACACTATTATATGTACACTATTAGCATCTTCAAAATGTTTTTAAAATATGCATTTTAAACTACCTTTTGCTGTAATGTCAATATCCCTCTGTTATGAAAGTAGGCTCACAAGTATTGAGTAATAAAGTGTTCATTTGCACACAACGAATCACCTCTCCAAGTTTGTGGTACAGAAATCGATTATTGTGATGAGCAAATCCCAGTTTAATTATACCTGATGGAATTTTAATTGGTGTCTGATTGAAATTGGTCATAAAAATGATAATAATCTGACACAAGTCTATAGATCAACTCAAGTGGTAGCATAATGGACATTGGTGAAGTCTGTAAATGTTTTATTGTCCCGGTGTTCTCCTTATTTTAACGATTTATCACTAAAACTTTTATACTTGGTATAAGACTTAGTATACTATAAGCAGTAAAACATAAAGTAGTCAAGAAAAACACTCTTAAATAACCACAAATACCACGGCAAGAAAAACGAGTAGAAAAGACCGTGTGAATCTAATACGTTGTGTATTTTCTACTTGAATCATATACAAAATTGTATAAATTCTCTATTGAAGAACGAGTAGAGAAGACTATGTGAATGTAATCCCTTGCATTTCGATTTCAGTCATATACAAAATTGTATAAATTCTCTATTGAAGAACGAGTAGAGAAGACTATGTGAATGTAATCCCTTGCATTTCGATTTCAGTCATATACAAAATTGTATAAATTCTCTGTTGAAGAACGAGTAAAGGACATGTTACCTAAAAGAAAAGCGAATAGAGAAAACGTATGAATGTACGTATAACAAACAGAACTTCGCATATACGTGACATAACTTCATAGAGGGCAAACATGCAAACATTCATTTCTATAATGTCTCTAAAACAGTTGGCACCGTGCTCAGAAACCCAAACTCCATTGTTCTGCTGGGTCCAAAGGTTACTTGTACATCCAAGTCGTCATCGGACGTCCCCTTTTTCATCTGGTATACCTACTTGAAGCAAATTATAACAGTAATTTATGAAATATAATTATGGTGTACAAAAATTCCAATAAAATACATGATATTTCGTTTCTCTACCACGTATAGTAAGTTCGAAATATGTTTTGAGGTCCCCTGAATACAAAAAAGAATTTGTGTGTCTGTGTGTCTGTGTGCCTCTGGACAGCATAACTCAAAAACGAAAAGTCGGTTAAAAACCAAAGTTGGTATTTAAGTTTAATGTCTTTCAAGGATGTGACACGAAGATTTTGAAGAAAATAGCCCCACCCTAAACTACCCTTTACATGGAAAATTTTTCAAAAATTTTGATTTTCTTGAAAATGGCTCTAACGATTTTGATTAAAATGCCATATGTTTGAGATATTTTTATAAAAAATGAAATGCATATTTTGAATTTTCTGACTATAGCCCCTGTAGTTGTATTTACTCTGGACGACTTTTCCATAACTGGTAAACCGTTAGAGATAGACCAAATCGTACTATACAAAAAATGTAGATCTTGGTAAAATACACAATTTATGTCGGGATAAATTTTCTTGTAGGGTGAACCATTTCGGAGATATTCCTTGTTATTTGTGTAAGTTTTGGAGAACTTATTCTTTCGTCAAATGGAACATATGTTGATGTGAAGTTTGTATGAGAGTGAAGTGTAGGTCGATAAGAGTGGTAATGTGTGAACACGCAAACCACCATGTTCACAGCTTCTTCCCCAGGGGCTGGCAACAGCCCTGTTCACTGTCTCCATACTTATTCATAATATTCACTTTCTCAACACAATGCCTATAACATCTACTTATTTATTTATCAATGCAAAGCTATAGAGGTGATTAAGGGCATACAGAATGTCTTTGCAATCAAATGACTTTCTCTACTCCTGTACTAACCATTCTTATTCCTGTATGTTCGCTTATGGAAACGTGTTGTACTGTAGAGAGATGGTCACAATATGATAATGCCCAACGTCATTCAGCTCTTCTCCGTGCTGACGTTTGTCACTTCACTTGTGCTGATGTGCACATTTCCTTTTGTTTCTATGTAGTAGTATCGATTCAAAGGGAAAATGCTTTGAATGTGGACCTAGGTAACATAACCTAAAATTGCTGCACTCCAATGCACTCGACTTTAGCCACGGATACAACTTCTTACTTCCTCTGCTACGTATAGTATTCCATTCCACAAAAAATTACATGTCACGATTTCACTGCAAATATATGTTTTGAGGCCCACGGAGTCGACAAAGGTATTTTTAGAAAAAGGTCTGTGAACGATATAACTAAAGAACGAAGAGTTCGTTACAAACCAAGATTGCTATTTAGCATTTATATCTTTCAAGGATGCGACACGAAGATTTTGAAGAAAATTGCTCTACCCTAAACTACCCTTTACATGGAAAAGTTTTCAAAAATTTTGATTTTCTTGAAAATGTCTCTAACAATTTTGATTAAAATGCCATATGTTTGAGATATTTTATGGCAAATAAAATGTATATCTTGAGCTTTGGTTTTTCAGTTTACACAAACACACACAAACCTTTTTCTAAGCATACCTACCCTTTTTTCTGTTCAGGGGACCTCAAAACGTATATTTCCGGTGAAACCTCGATTTCCAATGTTTGGGTGGAGTAGAATTTTTATTGTATGTGTGAAATATAAATGCTACGTATTACATTTACACTGTTTTCTCTACTCACTTTTAAGTAAGACATGCACATGTGTTTTTCTACTGATTGTTCTAGAAAGAATTTGCTGATAAAACCGGAATTTACACAACGTTTTATTTTTTCAATCGTTTTCAATAATACAGCTCCCAATATTCTATACTAAATTCCATTTGAATGGTATTTAGAGATGTACTTAGCTCTGCGCCTACTATATCATGTTGGCACCGCCTTCCAAACTCCATACCTCTCCATTGTTCTGGGTCGAAAGCCTGCTTGTACATCCAAGTTGTCATCGGACGTCCCCTTTTCTTCTGTTATACATTAGGAGTCGTTCTTCTGGCATTCTTGTCCATGCCAATTTATTCTTTTCTATAATATCTGGTTCTTCTTACTCATAAATTACTTTATTTTGTGTTTTTTTTATTCCTTTCTTCTAGAAAATATCAATACATACATTTGAAGATTTTTTTTTTTTTTCATTTTGGTTAGAATTCTCCATACCTCTACACCGTATGTAATGATAATTTGCTTTATACATCTGTAATTTCCTATTCTTTCTAATTGCCCTCTTTGTTTCGGAGATTCTGATTTAGAGCAATATAACGCGATCTATTGAAGGTTAAACTCATAGAATACATTACCTTGGATGGAAATGCACATTCACGTTTATGTACGAACGCACCTAAACATGTCTAGATCTGTCTTTAATTTATTTGCAGACAATCGAATGTGTCAACGGCAGTTTGCTATGCATGGGTCAGCAAATCGGAAAATTCCGTGAAAACTGCAGGAATCTTCATTAATTGAAATGTCACAGCCAAACACAGAGACACCTGTTGAACACGTGCTCAATGTCGTCACAACCTCAAAACACACGTTATGTCCAAATGAATATTTCTGTGGAATGAACCATTTCGGAGATATTCCTTGTTATTAGAGTTTTGCAATGCCTACTCAAATAGCGATGCATAGGAAACGAAATTTCAAATACATACTACAGCGACCAGATCTTAAAAGATCTTATCACTGAAATATTGCCCTTGTACCTACAAGGAAATAAGCAATAAGGTAATTTGTACAAATGTTTATCTCAACTAACACGAAGAAGATAAAGGAATAAGAATGTTAGTAGAACAGTGAGTAGAGAAACTCATGTGAAAGTAGGGTTGTTCGTGTGCAGAGAAGTTTAGTGTCGTGCAGTTGGTACCTAGCCTCTGTACTGGAACACAGGTTTTTTTGTAAACAGGAGCAATTCCATTAGTAACGTTTTGTTCAGTGATATTGGTTGCAGTGTTTGTTGTTAAACTTAATCATCTTTCAGTAGCTGTACTTGTTAAAGAAAATAACACAACGCTTGTGCAATAGAAGCGATGGCCTTAATATCACAACTTCATTACTATTGTTTTTATATCGTAATGTTGTTATTTCAATGTGTGGGATTAATGTATGTTAACTTCATTAACTTCAGCTAAAACAGAACTTCAAACCTGCATTGCCTTTGTTAACCACACTTAACAAGCAAATGTTTCATAACGTCATACTGACGTCATGCCTTATTCATATATTATGTTTTGTTTAATACGTGTCACCTAACCTACAAATTCTCGAGTAGAGTAAAAGATAGACTCTTGAATTATATTTATATGGACTATTTACGTCCCAAAAATGCGTTGCTATTCGCTGGGTTTAAACCTGCTACTTCAGCAACTAGAAATTAACTAGCATATTTCCTTTAGACTACGTAAAGTTCGTTTCAATTGTGTGTGACTTTGAAACGAATGTTATATTAACTGTATTTAACAAACTTTTTAAGTCACAGTTGATATGATCGCTGCAATTGACAGCACCATTAACAAAGAGAATAACTTTTAAAAAACTTTCCAGCCAACAACAACTTAGAGCTCAAGAGTTTGGTTATGTAACTTCTTCGCGAACAAGGATGGAGTAAATGTGAATAACCTATACAAAGTATTAAGGCTGTCAGTACGGAAAACTTTAACGGCGACTTGAATAAATTTATCAATTTATTCGATAGAGTCAAATACAAAATGTTCTATTTCAACAGTTAGAGGTGAAAAAAGTTAGTTGTCGATGTATTCATTCAACATAAACAACAACAAACTGATAAAATCTGGTGATGAATCTTGGGTTTATTGTTATGATCCTGAAAGAGGGTGTTTAGAACAGAACCTAGGTGTCAAATTTGTAGTTTTGTTAAGAAAATACAAGCTTTTTTGTAAAACACGCCATATTGGTACTATACCATTAAAATATATACGAATTGTTATTAACATTTGGTACACAAATCTCTGTTCACGCAAAGTTTTTAATAATAATGTGACAGTATTATCTTTTCAGTTACCTACTTATTTCTCCTATTTACAATCAAGTAATCAGACCTCATATTTACCAATATACTTACACACTCTTGCAGTTATACAATGTCAAACTCTAACCTTTTCAACACTCAGTTACCCAGAGGACGTGACGTCACGCCACGAAGCTTTCCAATGTTTCAATACAAATAGCATGATCGAGAAGTCGTTCCCATGTTGTAGAGTGTCGGTGTGATACGATAATGAGGTACTAAGGCACAACAAGTAGCTAATTACAGTAATGAGACAAAGGTCCACTTGCCCCAGGCTGGTTACGTACGTATCACTGCTAGTTCGTTTTGGAAATGTGCGTGTTGCAACTGTCACTGTGTTAATCTTTTGTAACTTGCTCCAGTTGTCCGAATTCTTGGCTTTTCAATTTGATTGATATCAATATATAGACTTCTGTGGGATCTGATAAAGAAATTAACACACGTTCCATTGTCACTTTTAGACTGTCTTCTATCTGTTACATCATCGCCACCTACTTCCGTTGCTTAGAATTTATACTTCGCTTGTTTCTATGCTCTATGGAATAACAACAACAACTATTTGTTACTCCATTCTTCTACGTATGTTCTTTTATAACCTCAAAATGTTCGTATTCAACTATAAGGGCGTTATAAATACTTCGCAGTCTTTCAGCTAACCTTGCTTTACACATTATACGAGTTTTCAATATTGGAAAATCTATACAAGCTGTGAAATTTCTTCAACATATGGATTTTTGCACTTCTACACAAATGTTGTTTCGTGTATAACTTATTCATCATGTATTTTTTCAATGAAGTAAATGTTCGAAACGCTCCTTGGGGTTCCATTTTCCACCAATCTGTTTCAGTTTTAAACATAAGATCCTTAACGTCACACTCACACGCCTTTCTCTACTCACTCTTGTACTAGCCATTCTTACAAACTCTTACTCCTCTGTCTACTTCATGTTAATACTGATAAACATTTCCACAAATTATCTTATTACTAATGTTATTGCAGATACAAGAATATTTAGAGGTACTTCGAGTTGCTTGTATCGTATGAGGGAGTTTTAGTTTGAATACGGTGACCTAAGTTTGGTATTAGTTCCACATTTTGTTATGAATGATCATTTTGTCCCAGCTGGGAGGTTTTTATGAAATGCAGGTAAATGAAAATGTGTGACAGGAAGTCAGTGCTCATCAACATGTCCCAGGGGAGGTTGAAGCGTTTAGTAAACAGGGTAGGCAATAGCAAAACAACATCTGTCTCTGGCAGCCTTGTTGTTCACATATTTGCTCCAGTAAAATAACACATTAAAAGCAGTTTGTGACTACCGCCTCCCAAGATGCCCGCCCTCGTCTACCTATCCTCCCTTACACTTATTGTGTAACATTAATACACGACCTTAAGGTACAGTAAATGGACCAAGTGCTTTATTCAACCCAAAAACTAGATATCAAGATTACACTGATAATACATATCTCAATACAAAAAAGCTACACTTTAAGTGCAAAAAATTTCGAAAGCTTTAACTTTCTCAAAAACTCCTCTAATGATTTTGATTAAAATAATATACGTTTAAGATACTCTTATGACAAAGGAAATGTATGGGTATTTATGTCAAATAAATAATTTTATGGAATTAACCATTTCTGAGATATTTCTTGTTATTACTTTCAAAATTCAGGTATTTGTGTTTTTCTGACTCACCATTCAGAGAGAACGGAGTGCGTACCCACGATAAAATTAGGAATAATAGAATTTGTATAAATGTTTATTTCCATTAAGATAAAGTATATACAGTAATAACTGTAGAGAAAGTCATGTGAGTAAAATACATCACATTTTTATACCAGCTATATTTCTATTTTAGCGTTTAAATACAAAGAAGCATTGCCTTACACATTTTTGTATATGTTAACTCTGCAAAGAGAACTGAATTTGAAAACTTGAAGAGATTTAACTATCGCTCAAAGTCTAAGTATTCACATATTCCCCTTGTATCTGCAAGGAAATAAGCAATAAGATAATTTATACAAATGTTTATCTTAACTAACATAACAAGATATAGTAATACGAGTTTGTAACAATGGTTAGTACAAGAGCAGAGAAAGTCATGTGAGTAGTACACTTCCCGGTGTAGTAGAAGGAGCTAAATCCAAGCTCCCCTCTTTTAGAGATAGGTCGGGCTCATGTATATAATCGCCATGTTTTTTGCGTGGCAGTGTACAGCTCTATGGAAGAATGTGCGGCCGTTGTCATGGAGACGGATATAGAAGAAGCTTTCACGACGTGAGTGTAACATTTGCATATTTTGAAGACCTCTTTGGTCATGGAAATGCACCACACAGCGTTCCCTTTTGTTCATTATGTGTGTTTGGAACATTCATTACCATTTCTCTGCCTCACTTCGAACCTCGGCTACTTCACAGATTAATGTCATTTTACACTACTTTCTCCATTACGTACCTATACCTTCTCTGTGCACTGAACCATTTCGGAAGTGAATAATGTGTCGAATAAGCAAACTGCCGACGTGTAAAAAACACAGAGAACGTGGAGGACTTTGCAAATATTAACTGAAGAGGAATAATGATATTTAGATGTTAGGTGTCTGTATGATCACATTGAGGGGGGGGGGGGGGGGCGGCGGCGAGCGGAAGTAAATTAAACAACGCTCTCTTCGATTATGACCTGCCCATAACGGAAATGGCAGGCAAAGGAAATAGGTCAATATCCATCGGTATGCAGGTATGTATGTAACGAGCGACTTCCTTGTCTCGCTGTGTATAGCAGCGATGTTCATGCTTACGTCATTAGCTGCTATTCCCCTCCCTACTCCTTCAATCAGCTGTTGCCTGTGGCCTTTAGACTCACAGTCAGTCTCCAGTGACGGACACAAACAGGGCACTTTCCTTTTGCATATGATGAACAGTAAGAAACAAATAAAACTACTAAATAAAAAATCTGATGTGTTGCACTCACATGACTTTCTCTACTCTTGTACTAACCATTCTTACAAACTCTAATTCCTATATCTTCTTCGTGTTAGTTAAGATAAACATTTGTAGAAACTATCTTATTGCTTATTTCCTTGTAGGTACAAGGGGAATATGGGAATACAGTAGGCTTTGTGCGATAGTCAAATCTTTTTGACCTTTGAGATTCTGTTCTCTTTGCACGATTAACATATAACTGTCATACATAACAAGGAATATCTCCGAAATGGTTCACTCTACAAGAAAATTTATTGAGACATAAATTGTGTATTTTGCCAACATCTACATTTTTTGTACAGTATGATTTGGTCTATCTCTTACAGTTTACCAGTTATGCAAAATTCGTCCAGAGTAAATACGACTACAGGGGCTATAGCCAGAAAATTCAAGATATACATTTCGTTTGTCATAAAAATATTTCAAACATATGGCATTTTAATGAAAACCGTTAGAGCCATTTTCAAGAAAATCAAAATTTTCGAAAAATTTTCCATGTAAAGGGTAGTTTAGGGTGGGGCTATTTTCTTCAAAATCTTCGTGTCACATCCCTGAAAGACATTAAACGTATATACCAACTGTATTTATGTGTATGTGTGTGTGTGTGTGTGTGTGTGTGTGTGTGTGTGTGTGTGTATGTGTGTGTGTGTGTGTGTGTGTGTGTGTGTGTGTGTGTGTGTGTGTGTGTGTGTGTGTGTGTGTGTGTGTGTGTGTCAGTCTCTGGAGAGAATAACTAAAACGAAAACTCGGTTAAAACCAAAATTGGTATTTAAATATATATTTTTAGGATGAAGCACGAACATTTTGAAGGAAACGTCCCACCCAAAACTATCCTTTACATGAGTAATTTTGTGAAAATTTGATTTCCTCGGAAATGGCTAACGACTTTAATTAAAATGGAACATGTTTAAGATATTTTTATGACAAATGAAATATATATTTTGAATTTTCTGGCTATAGCCTATGTAGTCCTGTTTACTCTGGACGACTTCTGCATAACTGGTAAACCGTAAAAGATATACTAAATCTTACTATACAAAAACTGTAGATCTTGCTAAATTTTTTGTAGAGTGAACCATTTCGGAGATATGCCTTGTTATTTGTTTGAGTTTTAGAAAACAAACTTTCGTCAAATGGAACATCGTTAGTAATTTTTTATACGTTAGCCGTGCAAAGAGAACGGGATTTGAAAACTTCAATTATGGTGTTAGTAGAAAGAAGCACTTATGAACTGGGGTGGATTGTGAAAGAGTCGAGGAAAACAGCTAAATAGCGCCGTCATTGTGCGTATGGAGTAGAAAAGTTTGTCCCAGTTGTGTTATACTATGATGAAGTAGATATTGTTTGGCGCAGGTCCTGGAGCCTAGCCAAGGAGTCAGGATGTCTGACGTCGAAACCGGCGCCGGGCGTCCTTGTGTGGGCGGCCAACATTTCACCAATGCTTTTTATATAATCTAACTTCGAGTTGGAATCTGCAGCAATCCATATCTACACCAGGTTATGGACAGCATAACTCAAAAACGAAAAGTCGGTTAAAAACCAAAGTTGGTATTTACCTTTAATGTCTTTCAAGGATGCCACATTAAGATTTTGAAGAAAATAGCCCTACCCTAAACTACCCTTTACATGGAACATTTTTCGAAAATTTTGATTTTCTTGAAAATGGCTCTAACGATTTTGATTAAAGTGTCATATGTTTGAGATATTTTGATGACAAGTGAAATGTATATCTTGAATTTTCTGGCTATAGCCCCTGTAGTCGTATTTACTCTGGACGACTTTTGCATAACTGGTAAACCGTTAGAGATAGAGCAAATCATTCTATACAAAAAATGTAGATCTTGCTAAAATACACAATTTATGTCTGAATAAATTTTCTTGTAGGGTGAACCATTTCGGAGATATTCCTTGTTGTTTGTGTGAGTTTTGGAGAACTTATGTATTCTTCTGACAAATATAACATCGTTATTCATTTTCGTAAATGTGAAGCGTGCAAAGGGAATGGGATGTCAAAACTATCGCTCAAAGCCTACTGTATTCTAATATTCCCCTTGTACCTACAAGGAAATAAGCAATAAGATAATTTGTACAAATGTTTATCTCAACTAACACGAAGAAGATATAGGAATAAGAGTTTGTAAGAATGGTTAGTACAAGAGTAGAGAAAGTCATGTGAGTGTAACACGTCAGATATCTGTATTAACATGAAGAAGATATAGGAATAAGAGTTTGTAAGAATGGTTAGTACAAGAGTAGAGAAAGTCATGTGAGTGTAACACGTCAGATATCTGTATTAACATGAAGAAGATATAGGAATAAGAGTTTGTAAGAATGGTTAGTACAAGAGTAGAGAAAGTCATGTGAGTGCAACACTTCAGATATCTGTATTAACATGAAGAAGATATAGGAATAAGAGTTTGTAAGAATGGTTAGTACAAGAGTAGAGAGAGTCATGTGAGTGTAACACATCAGATATCTGTATTAACATGAAGAAGATATAGGAATAAGAGTTTGTAAGAATGGTTAGTACAAGAGTAGAGAAAGTCATGTGAGTGTAACACATCAGATATCTGTATTAACATGAAGAAGATATAGGAATAAGAGTTTGTAAGAATGGTTAGTACAAGAGTAGAGAAAGTCATGTGAGTGTAACATGTCAGATATCTGTATTAACATGAAGAAGATATAGGAATAAGAGTTTGTAAGAATGGTTAGTACAAGAGTAGAGAAAGTCATGTGAGTGTAACACGTCAGATATCTGTATTAACATGAAGAAGATATAGGAATAAGAGTTTGTAAGAATGGTTAGTACAAGAGTAAAGAAAATCATGTGAGTGCAACACATTAGATTTTTATGATAAATGAGACGTATATTTTCGATCTTCTGTTAGTAGTTAATCTTCATTGTTTATGACTTGTATATTTGCCATGTGTGTGTATGACTGTGCGTGCGCGCGCATGCGTACGTGCGTTCATTACCATTTTCGAAATATTTTTTGGTGGTGAACTACTTTTTTGAACGCCTATTTCTCAAATAGGATGTCGCTGCATCCAGAGTGGAATAGAAAACTTTTTTTATAAAATGCTTTGTAAAAGAATGAGTATAAAAATTGATGAGATTAATTTACTTTGAGGAAGACTTGTAAATCACGTGGTGACAGAGGTAGCGCTGTATTATCGACCGATAACAGATTTATTGCTGTACAGAGAAATGCAATTACACGCCAAGATGTCACTCATAATCACTTTTGATAAACTGTGATTTACTGACGTATATTAAACATGAATTCTTCATCAAACGTTGTCAACAGTTTGTCATCGTATGCCTACGCAATCGAACTTTCTCCAACTCGTACTAGAACTGTTTTGTCTTCCCATAGTACTGACGTAATAAGAAATCTACTTTAAAAAATCTGATGTGTTACACTCACATGACTTTCTCTACTCTTGTACTAACCATTCTTACAAACTCTTATTCCTATATCTTCTTCGTGTTAGTTGAGATAAACATTTGTACAAATTATCTTATTGGTTATATCCTTGTAGGTACAAGGGGCATATGACAATACAGTAGACTTTGAGCGATAGCTTTGACATCCCATTCCCTTTGCACTCTTCACATATACGAAAATGAATAACGATGTTACATTTGCCAGAAGTATAAGTTCTCCAAAACTCACGCAAACAACAAGGAATATCTCCGAAATGGTTCACTCTACAAACAAATTTATTCGGACATAAATTGTGAATTTTAGCAAGATCTACATTTTTTGTGTAGTATGATTTCGTCTATCTCTAACGGTTTACCAGTTATACAAAAGTCGTCCAGAGTAAATACGACTACAGGGGCTATAGCCAGAAAATTCAAGATATACATTTCATTTGTCATCAGAATATCTCAAACATATGACATTTTAATCAAAATAGTTAGAGCCATTTTCAAGAAAATCAACATTTTCGAAAAATGTCCCATGTAAAGGGTAGTTTAGGGTGGGGCTGTTTTCTTCAGAATCTTTGTGTCGCATCCTTGAAAGACATAAAACTCAAATACCAACTTTGGTTTTTAACCGACTTTTCGTTTTTGAGTTACACTGTCCACAGACTGACACACAGACACGCACACATAGACCTTTTTCCAAAAATGCCTTTTTTGGGGGGGGGGGGGATTCAGGATCCTCAAAACACATTTCCGGTGAAATCTCGGCATCGAAGTTTTGGATGGAATACAATACTTACTATACTCAGTAGAGAAAGTAATGACATCGAATATTTACTCCACAGAGTACATTTTTCTAATCCTTTTCCTTGACAATTCAAAAACTACTGACGGGATTTGAGTGAAACTTTTGGTGTATGTTAATGTATACTAATACACAAAACTGATTGCAGTTAGGTTGCTTGTTCCACTATGCAGTCAAGTTTTTTGGTGCTGCGGTGGACTCCAGGGCGTTAACACGTTGGCCAAGGTTTTTCATGTTTCATTGAGTGAAATTTATATCTGGCTATTGCCATGAATCTTTTAAGGGCGCTGATGACGTAGAAGTTGAGCGCCCTTAAACCAAACCAATCAATCATACAGATAATTAATTATTGAATATTAGTAATTAGTGTATCCCTTAAGCTGGAACATCGGGGAGAGATTTGAGGAACACACAGTTGCAACCTTATTACGTCATATTCAACACTCGATATGCAAGGCTACGAGGATATTTAAAACCACAATTTTATTATTGGACTTCTATTAAAATACGTATGTACATAGTTGAAAATAAAACATAAACGTGAACCATATAATGTAATTAATTGATGCACGACATAGAGCTATAAAAATTAATAGCATTCTATAAATACACACAGGAGAATATGTTCCATTAACCTCAAGCAAATGTTGTACACACATGAGTTTCTCTACTCACTTTTATTATGCCATGCTTTCATTTTATTGGCTGATACCCTTACCTTGTGTTCTGTATCGAGATAATAGACCTGGTTAGGTATTTCAAATTGATGGAGACTGATATCTGAAGACGCGCCCTATAAATGCGTCTACATTGGTCCCGCCAGGCACGTCCTCGCTCACACGCCTAGGTACAAAGGAAATAGTCCCCCTTTCATAGTAACTTCAACATTCGAGAAGGATAAATAACGGAAGAAGAAAATGAAACTCGTTAAAATGCTGGCGATTCTTGTAGACATCTAATGGGGAAACTATGTTCACTAGCGTGTGACAAACTCAAAGGTTATCTATCACTTCTGGATTCATTCAAAGAAATCCAATTAATTTCAGATTGAAAAGTTCGGAGGTGTGGAAATGTGAGATAGATAATGAATAAAGCGCACACAATGGCATCAGAAAGTACCTTCATTCTTAGAGACCTCTGCCCCCCAGTCAAATTGCCTTATTGGTTTTGTTGTAGGTACAAGGGGAATATGGGAATACAGTAGACTTTAAGGGATAGTCAAATCTTTTAAAGTTTTCATTCTGTTCTCTTTGGACAGCTAAGTAATAATGATGTTACGTTTGAAAAAAGTTTGCTTTCCAAAGCTCACACAAACAACAAGGAATATTTACGAAATGGTTCACTCTAAAAGAAAAAAAAAAAAAAAAAAAAAAAAAAAAAAAAAAAAAAAAAAAAAAAAAAAAACATTCCGACACAAATTCTGTGTTTTAGCAAGAAGTATATTTTTGTATAGTAACATTTACTCTATCTCTTACCGTTCACCAGTTATGCAAAACTCATCAAGAGTAAGCAGGACTACATACGCTATAGCTAGTAAATTAAAAAATAAATTTCATTTTCCATAAAAATATCTCAAATATGTGACATTTTAATCGAAATCGTTGTTTCACTTATAGGTTAATTTTCTTGAAAGATGCAAAACTTAAGTATGAAGTTTGGTATTAAGCGAGTTTTCATCCCGAGAAAGGAACCTGTGCAGTGAAATAAAGTCAATGGTTTATATTGTTGGCATTGTTAGCATGTTGCAGATAAAAAGGGAATATATTACATAGTTTGTGGTGGTGGTCGTGTTCAAACGCTCCCTTATCAGTTAAGTGAATCTTAGGCAGCTGGTACGTGTATAGGGAGATTGAAATCGCTCTCTCGCAATTTGCTCCTCTTTTGTTACAGCAGCCTTATCACACCAAGATCTGGTCAACCCGTCAAATATTCATAGACATACTGCGTTCTCTACGCGCAGTGCGGAATGATGAAAGAGTTGTGATTCTATGGCTCTTTTTACATTTTCAAACACTTTCATTAGTTGCAAATACTAAAATAAAATCGTTACTTTCTATACTACGTATAATACATAGAGGAAGTATTGTATTCCACCCAAAAATTCGATGTCGAGGTTCTGTCTGTGGACAATGACTCTAAAAAGGAAAAGTCGATTAAAAACCAAAGTTGGTATTAAGTTTAATATCTTTCAAGGAAGAGACACGAAGATTTTCAAGAAAATTTCTCCACTCTAAACTGCCCTTACATTTTTCGAAAAATTTAATTTTATCAAATATAGCTCTACCGATTTTGATTAAAATACCATATATTTAAGATATTTTTATGACAAATTAAATGTATGTTTCCTAGTTATAGTCCATGTACTCCCGTTTCCTCTGCATTACTTTTGTGTAACTGGTAAGCCGTAAGAGATAGACCAAATCTTACTATACAAAACACATGTTATGTTTCTTGTGAAGCTTTTCAGAGATTTTTCTTGTTATTTGTGTGACATTTGCAATACTGAAATGAAACCTAGGGCGTTATTATTTCTTATCTCTGGGCCGTACAAATGTCAAATGCGAGTATAGAATGTTTGGTTGAAATCATTATTGATATAGAGAAGGTAGTTATTAAGAACTTGCAAGTCCGAGTTCACGTCAGCGACATTTCCAGGATGTTGGACTAAATTAAGAAACCATATTAATTCCTCATATATATAGGAAAGTTGACCATGTGTGAAGAGAGATATGAGAAATGTGAGACTTGAGGTCGACGAAATGAACTTCTCCGTGGTTGGGCTAAACCTTTGATCTACTTCACATGAAGATATTAAGTCAGACATATTGCCTCTAAGGTAAACACTCTGTAAGACTGCAATATCACTTGGGTGTGTTCGCCGCGTTATTAATTATTGTCAGGTTGGCACACCTGTTGTTGCGCGCATCGTAAATCATCTCTTAATTCTTTATCCCTCTTTAAATAACTGTTACCTGTATTGGGAAATACATCAACAGGTGATTGATTAGCTGTAGGTGAGAGATTCTACCCTAAGGTAAACCTCCAGACTTGGGCTGGCCGTCTAGGGGCGTATAAATACACTAGTTTCATTATACGTGTGATCTATTCTCAAGTAGAGTGAGAGTGAGTCAGACTGTCGAATTATATTTATATGGACTATTTCATATATAGCTGCTTGTCCTGTATAACAGTGACCTAGTCTAGCTCCTTCTATTATCACAAGTAATATGATAATACGTGTGATCTAACTGATAAATTGTCAAGTAGAGTGAGAGTGAGTCAGACTGTCGAATTATATTTATATGGACTATTTCATATATAGCTGCTTGTCCTGTATAATAGTGACCTAGTCTAGCTCCTTCTATTATCACAAGTAATATGATAATACGTGTGATCTAACTGATAAATTGTCAAGTAGAGTGAGAGTGAGTCAGACTGTCGAATTATATTTATATGGACTATTTCATATATAGCTGCTTGTCCTGTATAATAGTGACCTAGTCTAGGTCCTTCTATTATCACAAGTAATATGATAATACGTGTGATCTAACTGATAAATTTTCAAGTAGAGTGAGAGTGAGTCAGACTATCGAATTATATTTATATGGACTATTTCATATATAGCTGCTTGTTCTGTATAATAGTGACCTAGTCTAGGTCCTTCTATTATCACAAGTAATATGATAATACGTGTGATCTAACTGAGAAATTCTCAAGTAGAGTGAGAGTGAGTTAGACTGTCGAATTATATTTATATGGATTATTTCATATATAGCTGCTTGTCCTGTATAATAGTGACCTAGTCTAGCTCCTTCTATTATCACAAGTAATATGACAATACGTGTGATCTAACTGATAAATTCTCAAGTAGAGTGAGAGTGAGTCAGACTGTCGAATTATATTTATATGGGCTATATCATATATAGCTGCTTGTCCTGTATAATAGTGACCTAGCCTAGCTCCTTCTATTATCACAAGTAATATGATAATACGTGTGATCTAACTGATAAATTCTCAAGTAGAGTGAGAGTGAGTCAGACTGTCGAATTATATTTATATGGACTATTTCATATATAGCTGCTTGTCCTGTATAATAGTGACCTAGCCTAGCTCCTTCTATTATCACAAGTAATATGATAATACGTGTGATCTAACTGATAAATTGTCAAGTAGAGTGAGAGTGAGTCAGACTGTCGAATTATATTTGTATGGACTATTTCATATATAGCTGCTTGTCCTGTATAATAGTGACCTAGCCTAGCTCCTTCTATTATCACAAGTAATATGATAATACGTGTGATCTAACTGATAAATTCTCAAGTAGAGTGAGAGTGAGTCAGACTGTCGAATTATATTTATATGGACTATTTCATATATAGCTGCTTGTCCTGTATAATAGTGACCTAGTCTAGCTCCTTCTATTATCACAAGTAATATGATAATACGTGTGATCTAACTGATAAATTCTCAAGTAGAGTGAGAGTGAGTCAGACTGTCGAATTATATTTATATGGACTATTTCATATATAGCTGCTTGTCCTGTATAATAGTGACCTAGTCTAGGTCCTTCTATTATCACAAGTAATATGATAATACGTGTGATCTAACTGATAAATTCTCAAGTAGAATGAGAGTGAGTCAGACTGTCGAATTATATTTATATGGACTATTTCATATATAGCTGCTTGTCCTGTATAATAGTGACCTAGTCTAGGTCCTTCTATTATCACAAGTAATATGATAATACGTGTGATCTAACTGAGAAATTCTCAAGTAGAGTGAGAGTGAGTCAGACTGTCGAATTATATTTATATGGACTATTTCATATATAGCTGCTTGTCCTGTATAATAGTGACCTAGTCTAGCTCCTTCTATTATCACAATTAATATGATAATACGTGTGATCTAACTGAGAAATTCTCAAGTAGAGTGAGAGTGAGTCAGACTGTCGAATTATATTTATATGGACTATTTCATATATAGCTGCTTGTCCTGTATAATAGTGACCTAGCCTAGCTCCTTCTATTATCACAAGTAATATGATAATACGTGTGATCTAACTGATAAATTCTCAAGTAGAGTGAGAGTGAGTCAGACTGTCGAATTATATTTATATGGACTATTTCATATATAGCTGCTTGTCCTGTATAATAGTGACCTAGTCTAGCTCCTTCTATTATCACAAGTAATATGATAATACGTGTGATCTAACTGATAAATTCTCAAGTAGAGTGAGAGTGAGTCAGACTGTCGAATTATATTTATATGGACTATTTCATATATAGCTGCTTGTCCTGTATAATAGTGACCTAGTCTAGGTCCTTCTATTATCACAAGTAATATGATAATACGTGTGATCTAACTGAGAAATTGTCAAGTGGAGTGAGAGTGAGTCAGACTGTCGAATTATATTTATATGGACTATTTCATATATAGCTGCTTGTCCTGTATAATAGTGACGTAGTCTAACTCCTTCTATTATCACAAGTAATATGATAATACGTGTGATCTAACTGATAAATTGTCAAGTAGAGTGAGAGTGAGTCAGACTGTCGAATTATATTTATATGGACTATTTCATATATAGCTGCTTGTCCTGTATAATAGTGACCTAGTCTAGCTCCTTCTATTATCACAAGTAATATGACAATACGTGTGATCTAACACACACATACACACAAAAACACACAGACACACACAAACACACCCACATTTTTCTAAAGATTATTATATATATATATATATATATATATATATATATATATATATATATATATATTTTTTTATTGAGGGAGTCTCAAAAGATATATTTGCGGTGAAATCTGGACCTTGAATTTTTGTATAGAGTGCAATTCTTCCACTACATACTATATGTAGCAGAGAAAGTAATAAAATATACTCATTACGATTAGCGTACTTCAGTAGTGCCAACTGAGGAAAACGAAACAGAAGAATTACACGTATTTCGATATTTTCTTGTTACAGCAGAAAACCAGTTGATTATCTCACTGTCGAACATTAACCTATAATATTTATTCTGGAGAAAGTATTAAAAGAATAGTTATTAAAACAAAGTTGTCAAATCAAAATGTAGTACTATTTTGATTGTAATTTGTAATAACTTGTTTTTCAGCGATTTGTGGGATAGAACAAACAATGACCAGGTGTTTATTTGCACCTGATTAAACAATAACATAACCTCAACATAGATTTGGTTCCATTATTTCAGCGAATAATACAAGAGCGGAACTTACCTACTCAATATATTAAATAACCTTATTTGGTATTCAACTTTAATGTTTTAAGGATACGACGCGAAGATTTTGGAGAAAATTTCTCTACCCTAAACTGCCCTTTAGATAGTTTTGGAATAGCTATGTTTTACTCAAAACGTAGACACAGATGAAACTTTAGCTGCAGTATTTTGAACACAAACAGAGAATTCCTTGCTCTGATTGAGAAGACGAGGAATCTAAAACAATAACATAGAATTTATGCATATTAACTAGTTAAAGGAAATGTGTGGTGTGTGTGTGTGTGTGTGTGTGTGTGTGTGTGTGTGTGTGTGTGTGTGTGTGTGTGTGTGTGTGTGTGTGTGTATCTTATAACGTGAATAATAAACAGTTTCTGTCAGCATATGCCACGCAATAATTCAAACAGACATCAAGTTTGCATTTCCCATACGCTCTGTTTGTTTATTTATTTACCACACGTGTAGCATCGGCAGCGTAATGGATATCGCAATTATACAAGCAACCCCTGTCACTCTTTGACCCATATAATTCCACACCAACCAGGAGACTAACTTTCGTTCAAAATATCCAACTTCTACTGCACAATACATTGTCATTATTTTATCTCCTCCAAGTCAATCCAGATTACGTTATCTACGCTTTTCTTGTAAAAATACATTACGCTAAATCAATAGTGAGATGACTTTCAACTTGAATATTTTCTATATAATAGCCAGTGTTGCACTCACATGACTTTCTCTACTCTTGTACTACCCATTCTTACAAACTCTTATCCCTATATCTTCTTCGTGTTAGTTGAGATAAACATTTCTACAAATTATCTTATTGCTTACTTTCTTGTAGGTACAAGGGGAATATGACAATACAGTAGACTTTGTACGATAGTCAAATGTTTGAGATTCTGTTGTCTTTGTTCACTTAACATATAAAAAATTAGCAACGATGATCCATTTCACGAAATTTCTAAGTTTTCCGAAACTCACACACATAACAAGGAATATCTCCGAAATGGTTAACCCTACAAGAAAATTTATTCAGACACAAATTGTGTATTTTAGCAAGATTTACATTTTTTGTATAGTATGATTTTGTCTATCTCTAACGGTTTAGCAGTTATACAAAAGTCATCCAGAGTAAATACGACTACAGGGGCTATAGGCAGAAAATTCAAGATGTACATTTCATTTGTCATCAGAATATCTCAAACATATGCCATTTTAATCAAAATTGTTGGAATCATTTTCAAGAAAATCAAAATTTTCGAAAAATGTTCCATGTAAAGGGTAGTTTAGGGTGGAGTTATTTTCTTCAAAATCTTCATGTCGCACATTTAAAAGACATTAAACTTAAATACCAACTTTGGTTTTTAACCGACTTTTCGTTTTTGTGTTATGCTGTCCACAGACTGACACACAGACACACACATGGATATTTTTCTAAAAATGCTTTTTTTGGATTCAGGGGACCTCGAAACATATATATTTCCGGTGAAATCTTGACGTCAAATTTTTGGGTGGAATACAATACTTCCCCTTCTTACCAGTAGAGAAAGTAAAAATTAAGGCAATAACGAAGAATAGCTCAGAAACAGTTAACACAATAAATTGTCTTTCAACAAGATCTATATATCTTATATGATGATATTGAGTATATTTCTTACACTTTATGACAAAAGTCATTAGAATAAAGAGAACTTCAATGAATATTCACATAAATTAAACGTGAGTGAGTGGAGAGAGTCATGTGAGTGCAACACATCAGGGTATTTGGAATGTAAACGAGTTTGCGAGAAGTGAACCAATGTCCCCCAGGTGCAGGGACGTGTATATCTGATAGTTCAACAGGAATATCGCATTATCCAATCAATGTTAGCACCTCGCTAGCTAAACTGTCATCTCTTACACTTTCTGCAACCAAATCTATCTCCTACATGAAAATGGAATTTTGTATTGCATTCCGCCCAAAAATACAATGTCAGGTTTCACCGGAAATATATGTTTTGAAGCCCCTTGAATCTAAGTGTGTTTGTGCGTGTGTGTATGAGTGTGTGTGTGCGTGTATGAGTGTGTGTATGAGTGTGTCTGCGTGTGTGTATGTGTGTATGAGTGTGTGTGCGTGTGTGTATGAGTGTGTGTATGAGTGTGTGTGTGAGTGTGTCTGCGTGTGTGTATGTGTGTATGAGTGTGTGTATGAGTGTGTGTATGAGTGTGTGTATGAGTGTGTCTGCGTGTGTGTATGTGTGTATGAGTGTGTGTGTGAGTGTGTATGAGTGTGTGTATGAGTGTGTGTATGTGTGTATGAGTGTGTGTATGAGTGTGTGTATGAGTGTGTGTGTGAGTGTGTCTGCGTGTGTGTATGTGTGTATGAGTGTGTGTGTGAGTGTGTCTGCGTGTGTGTATGTGTGTATGAGTGTGTCTGCGTGTGTGTATGTGTGTATGAGTGTGTGTGCGTGTGTGTATGAGTGTGTGTATGAGTGTGTGTATGAGTGTGTCTGCGTGTGTGTATGTGTGTATGAGTGTGTGTGCGTGTGTGTATGAGTGTGTGTATGAGTGTGTGTGTGAGTGTGTATGTGTGTATGAGTGTGTGTGTGAGTGTGTGTGTGCGTGTATGAGTGTGTGTATGAGTGTGTGTGCGTGTGTGTATGTGTGTATGAGTGTGTGTGCGTGTGTGTATGAGTGTGTGTATGAGTGTGTGTGTGAGTGTGTCTGCGTGTGTGTATGTGTGTATGAGTGTGTGTATGAGTGTGTGTATGAGTGTGTGTATGAGTGTGTCTGCGTGTGTGTATGTGTGTATGAGTGTGTGTGTGAGTGTGTATGAGTGTGTGTATGAGTGTGTGTATGTGTGTATGAGTGTGTGTATGAGTGTGTGTATGAGTGTGTGTGTGAGTGTGTCTGCGTGTGTGTATGTGTGTATGAGTGTGTGTGTGAGTGTGTCTGCGTGTGTGTATGTGTGTATGAGTGTGTCTGCGTGTGTGTATGTGTGTATGAGTGTGTGTGCGTGTGTGTATGAGTGTGTGTATGAGTGTGTGTATGAGTGTGTCTGCGTGTGTGTATGTGTGTATGAGTGTGTGTGCGTGTGTGTATGAGTGTGTGTATGAGTGTGTGTGTGAGTGTGTATGTGTGTATGAGTGTGTGTGTGAGTGTGTGTGTGCGTGTATGAGTGTGTGTATGAGTGTGTCTGCGTGTGTGTATGTGTGTATGAGTGTGTGTGCGTGTGTGTATGAGTGTGTGTGTGAGTGTGTGTGTGTGCGTGTGTGTATGAGTGTGTGTGTGAGTGTGTGTGTATGAGTGTGCGTATGAGTGTGTGTATGCGTGTGTGTATGAGTGTGTGTGTATGAGTGTGTGTATGAGTGTGTGTGCGTGTATGAGTGTGTGTGTGCGTGTGTGTATGAGTGTGCGTATCAGTGTGTGTGCGTGTGTGTATGAGTGTGTTAATGAGTGTGCGTGTATGTGTGTGTATGAGTGTGTGTATGAGTGTGTGTGTGAGTGTGTGTGTGCGTGTATGAGTGTGTGTATGAGTGTGTCTGCGTGTGTGTATGTGTGTATGAGTGTGTGTGCGTGTGTGTATGAGTGTGTGTGTGAGTGTGTGTGTATGAGTGTGTGTGTGAGTGTGTGTGTATGAGTGTGCGTATGAGTGTGTGTATGCGTGTGTGTATGAGTGTGTGTGTATGAGTGTGTGTATGAGTGTGTGTGTGAGTGTGTGTGTATGAGTGTGCGTATGAGTGTGTGTATGCGTGTGTGTATGAGTGTGTGTGTATGAGTGTGTGTATGAGTGTGTGTGTGAGTGTGTGTGTGCGTGTATGAGTGTGTGTATGAGTGTGTCTGCGTGTGTGTATGTGTGTATGAGTGTGTGTGCGTGTGTGTATGAGTGTGTGTGTGAGTGTGTGTGTATGAGTGTGTGTGAGTGTGTGTGTATGAGTGTGCGTATGAGTGTGTGTATGAGTGTGTGTATGCGTGTGTGTATGAGTGTGTGTATGAGTGTGTGTGTGCGTGTGCGTATGAGTGTGTGTATGCGTGTGTGTATGAGTGTGTGTGTGAGTGTGTGTGTATGAGTGTGTGTGTGAGTGTGTGTGTATGAGTGTGCGTATGAGTGTGTGTATGAGTGTGTGTATGCGTGTGTGTATGAGTGTGTGTGTATGAGTGTGTGTATGAGTGTGTGTATGCGTGTGTGTATGAGTGTGTGTGTATGAGTGTGTGTATGAGTGTGTGTGTGCGTGTGCGTATGAGTGTGTGTATGCGTGTGTGTATGAGTGTGTGTGTATGAGTGTGTGTATGCGTGTGTGTATGAGTGTGTGTGTATGAGTGTGTGTATGAGTGTGTGTATGAGTGTGCGTATGAGTGTGTGTATGCGTGTGTGTATGAGTGTGTGTGTATGAGTGTGTGTATGAGTGTGTGTGTGCGTGTGTGTATGAGTGTGCGTATCAGTGTGTGTGCGTGTGTGTATGAGTGTGTTAATGAGTGTGCGTGTATGTGTGTGTATGAGTGTGTGTATGAGTGTGTGTGAGTGTGTGTGTGCGTGTATGAGTGTGTGTATGAGTGTGTCTGCGTGTGTGTATGTGTGTATGAGTGTGTTTGCGTGTGTGTATGAGTGTGTGTGTGAGTGTGTGTGTATGAGTGTGCGTATGAGTGTGTGTATGCGTGTGTGTATGAGTGTGTGTGTATGAGTGTGTGTATGAGTGTGTGTGTGAGTGTGTGTGTATGAGTGTGCGTATGAGTGTGTGTATGCGTGTGTGTATGAGTGTGTGTGTATGAGTGTGTGTATGAGTGTGTGTGTGAGTGTGTGTGTGCGTGTATGAGTGTGTGTATGAGTGTGTCTGCGTGTGTGTATGTGTGTATGAGTGTGTGTGCGTGTGTGTATGAGTGTGTGTGAGTGTGTGTGTATGAGTGTGTGTGTGAGTGTGTGTGTATGAGTGTGCGTATGAGTGTGTGTATGCGTGTGTGTATGAGTGTGTGTGTATGAGTGTGTGTATGAGTGTGTGTGTGTGCGTGTGTGTATGAGTGTGTGTGTGAGTGTGTGTGTATGAGTGTGCGTATGAGTGTGTGTATGCGTGTGTGTATGAGTGTGCGTGTATGAGTGTGTGTATGAGTGTGTGTGCGTGTATGAGTGTGTGTGTGCGTGTGTGTATGAGTGTGCGTATCAGTGTGTGTGCGTGTGTGTATGAGTGTGTTAATGAGTGTGCGTGTATGTGTGTGTATGAGTGTGTGTATGAGTGTGTGTGTGTGAGTGTGTGTGTATGAGTGTGCGTATGAGTGTGTATACGTGTGTGTATGAGTGTGTGTGTATGAGTGTGTGTATGAGTGTGTGTGCGTGTATGAGTGCGTGTGTGCGTGTGTGTATGAGTGTGCGTATGAGTGTGTGTGTGCGTGTGTGTATGAGTGTGTGTGTATGAGTGTGCGTGTATGAGTGTGTGTGTATGGGGGTGTGTATGAGTGTGTGTGTGTGCGTGTATGAGTGTGCGTATGAGTGTGTGTGTACTTGTGTGTATGAGTGTGCGTATGAGTGTGTGTGCGTGTGTGTATGAGTGTGCGTGTGTGCGTGTGTGTATGAGTGTGTGTATGTGTGTATGTGTGCGTGTATGAGTGTGTGTATGAGTGTGTGTGTATGTGTGTATGTGTGCGTGTATGAGTGTGTGTGTATGAGTGTGTGCGTGTATGAGTGTGCGTATGAGTGTGTGTGTGTGCGTGTGTGTATGAGTGTGCGTATGAGTGTGTGTATGCGTGTGTGTATATGAGTGTGTGTGTGCGTGTGTGTATGAGTGTGTGTGTGCGTGTATGAGTGTGTGTGTGCGTGTGTGTGTATGAGTGTGCGTATGAGTGTGTGTGCGTGTGTGTATGAGTGTGTGTATGAGTGTGTGTGTATGAGTGTGTGTATGAGTGTGTGTGTGTATGAGTATGTGTGTGCGTGTATGAGTGTGTGTGTGCGTGTGTGTATGAATGTGCGTATGAGTGTGTGTGCGTGTGTGTATGAGTGTGCGTATGAGTGTGTGTATGCGTGTGTGTGTATGAGTGTGTGTGTGCGTGTGTGTATGAGTGTGTGTGCGTGTATCAGTGTGCGTATGAGTGTGTGTGTACTTGTGTGTGTATGAGTGTGCGTATGAGTGTGTGTGCGTGTGTGTATATGAGTGTGCGTATGTGCGTGTGTGAGTGTGTGTATGAGTGTGTGTATGTGTGTGTATAAGTGTGTATGTGTGTGCGTATGAGTGTGTGTGCGTGTGTGTATGAGTGTGCGTGTATGAGTCTGTGTGTATGAGTGTGCGTATGAGTGTGTGTGCGTGTGTCTATGAGTGTGCGTGTGTGCGTGTGTGTATGAGTGTGTGTATGTGTGTATGCGTGCGTGTATGAGTGTGTGTGTGAGTGTGTGTATGTGTGTGTATGTGT
>CM060961.1:229298464-229373464 GCA_030765045.1 Tenodera sinensis
GATATTTTAAAAGGCCGATATGTAGGTAAGGTGTGGTAATTCTACATTAGCGCATAGCGCCGCCGTGAAAACAGAACAATGTTCACTTGTGGACTTAGAGTAACGTATCAACTTACGTAGCAAGTTGCAGTAACCAGGTCATTACGTAGAAGATTGCGCGCCGAGATTTCGCGCACGTGTATCAACATCTTAACCCAAAACTCAACGTTTATTGGTGCTAAAGTTCAAGGAACGTGGTCAAAGTTTTCACCAAGTCCCGTACCGTCCGTGAACACAAACTGCCCTTTTCATTCCCAAGTAGTTTTACATCACAAGATACAAAAGTCCTTCTGAACTCTCATAGGGTTAAGGACATGTTCAAATCTAAGACTTCCGTAGACACCTAAAGGTCCTGGAGGTTGTAGGTTCAATTCCCGGTTGCGACTTGGTAATTTATCTTCAATGAGAATCATTTTTAGCCTATTTTAGAGGAATCTATATAACACACGATGTCAAGAGAATCGATATGATGTGCTCGTGTTTCATAAACGTATTGTATCATTTTATGTCTATTTTGATATCGCAAATAACCAATACACCTGCGTATTTAGAACCCAATCTACAGTTGCTTTTTCCTAAATACAACAAATATAATACTTTCCATATTTTTTAACTTGTCTACTACGTATAATAAAAAGAGGAAGTATTGCACTCCATCCAAAAATTCCATTTCCAGATCTCATCGGAAATACATGTTTTAAGGCCCCCTAAACACAAAAAATTATTTTTACTTTCTCTACTGGTAAGTAGGGGAAGTATTGTATTCCACCCAAAAATTCAATGTCAAGATTTCACCGGAAAAATATGTTTTGAGACCCCCTAAATCCAAAAAAAGGTATTTTTACAAAAAGGTCCGTGTGTGTGTGTCTGTGTATCAGGCTGTGGACAGCCTAACTGAAAAACGAAAAGTCGCTTAAAAACCAAAGTTGGTATTTAAGTTTAATGTCTTTCAAGGATGCGACACGAAGATTTTGAACAAAATAACCCCACCCTAAACTACCCTTTACATGGAACATTTTCCAAAAAATTTTATTTTCTTGAAAATGGCTGTGACGATTTTGATTAAAATGTCATATGTTTGAAATATTTTTATGACAAATGAAAAGTATATCTTGACTTTTCTGGCTATAGCCCCTGTAGTCGTATTTACTCTGGACGAATTTTGCATAACTGGTAAACCGTTTAAGATAGACCAAATTATACTGTACAAAAAATGTAGCTCTTGTCAAAATACACAATTTACGTCTCAATAAATGTTCTTGTAGGGTGAACCATTTCGGAGATATTCCTTGTTATGTGTGTGAGTTTCGGAAAACAGAACTTTCGTGAAATGGATTATCGTTGTTCATTTTTTATGCGTTAAGTGTGCAAAGACAACAGAATATCAAACATTTGACTATCACACAAAGCCTACTGTATTCTAATATTGCCCTTGTACCTACAAGGAAATAACCAATAAGATAATTTGTACAAATGTTTATCTCAACTAACACGAAGAAGATATAGGAATAAGAGTTTGTAAGAATGGTTAGTACAAGAGTAGAGAAAGTCATGTGAGTGTAACACACCAGATATCTGTATTAACATGAAGAAGATATAGGAATAAGAGTTTGTAAGAATGGTTAGTACAAGAGTAGAGAAAGTCATGTGAGTGTAACACGTCAGATATCTGTATTAACATGAAGAAGATATAGGAATAAGAGTTTGTAGGAATGGTTAGTACAAGAGTAGAGAAAGTCATGTGAGTGTAACACGTCAGATATCTGTATTAACATGAAGAAGATATAGCAATAAGAGTTTGTAAGAATGGTTAGTACAAGAGTAGAGAAAGTCATGTGTGTGTAACACGTCAGATATCTGTATTAACATGAAGAAGGTATAGGAATAGGAGTTTGTAAGAATGGTTAGTACAAGAGTAGAGAAAGTCATGTGAGTGTAACACATCAGATATCTGTATTAACATGAAGAAGATATAGGAATAAGAGTTTGTAAGAATGGTTAGTACAAGAGTAGAGAAAGTCATGTGAATGTAACACGTCAGATATCTGTATTAACATGAAGAAGGTATAGGAATAAGAGTTTGTAAGAATGGTTAGTACAAGAGTAGAGAGTCATGTGAATGTAACACGTCAGATATCTGTATTAACATGACGAAGATATAGGAATAAGAGTTTGTAGGAATGATTAGTACAAGAGTAGAGAAAGTCATGTGAGTGCAGCAGACTTTTTTTAATCTCTTGGCATTGCAGAGAGGAGGGCATTTTAAAGGCAATGTATAGCAACTAGCTCTTAAAATATTTCACAATCAGTTAAACTCTGGCGTATTCCCCAAGGAAGTTCGCTGTAACGTAATTTTTGAAAATATTTACGTGTATTAAAATGTAGTAAATAGAAACTGTTATATCACTACTCGTTTCTGAAAACTTTCTCTTCTTTAACTCCAACACTAACATTTAATTCAATTTTCGCAAATAAAAACATTTAAAGTTTTTAGTTTTTATATTATAAATACTTATATTTATAACTTAGACTATCACTCCAGAAAATCAAGTTTTTAAGGAAATATATGTTTTAAAGGCAGGTTAATAAAAACATTTTTAGAAAAAGGTCCATGTTTGCGTCTGTTTGTAAGGACAGCAGAACCCAAAAACAAAAAGTCGGTTAAATATGTATATTATATATATATATATATTATTTGGATTAAATATATTATTTAGAGTAAGGCGTTACGTATCCTAAACTCAATTTCTGAAGACATTAAAGAACAATAATAACACCGTTTCAGCGCCAAGGCCTACCGCGGGGTCGCTACGTCCTCTAACTCTATCCACCGAGTGGGGTGCAGTATGGGACGTGGTCAAGTTCCATCCGGTATATGCGATCTTCGCTAGCAGGCCAGCTTCATATAGTTTTCCAAATATCAACATTTGCTGGTATTTAGTTAATTGCTATGCATATAATCCTATATTCAGACAAAAAATCTGATGTGTTACACTCACATGACTTTCTCTACTCAGTCTTGTACTAGCCATTCTTACAAATTCTTATTCCTATATCTTCTTCGTGTTAGTTGAGATAAACATTTGTACAAATTATCTTATTGCTTATTCCCTTGTAGGTACAAGGGGAATATGGCAATACAGTAGGCTTTCTGCGATAGTCAAATGCTTTAAAGCTTTGAGATCCCGTTCTCTTTGCACGCTTAACATATAAAAAAATGAACAACGATGTTCCATTTTACGAAAGTTTTAAGTTTTCCGAAACTCACACACTTAATAAGGAATATCTCCGAAATGGTTCACCCTACAAGAAAATTTATTCAGACATAAATTGTGTATTTTAGCAAGATCTACAGTTTTTAATAGTACGATTTCGCCTATCTCTAACGGTTTACCAGTTATGCAAAAGTCGTCCTGAGTAAATACCACTACAGGGGCTATAGCCAGAAAATTCAAGATATACATTTCATTTGTCATCAAAATATCTCAAACATATGACATTTTAATCAAAATCGTTAGAGCCATCTTCAAGAAAATCAAAATTTTCGAAAAATTTTCCATGTAAAGGTTAGTTTAGGGTGGGGTTATTTTCTTCAAAATCTTCGTGTCACATTCTTGAAAGTCATTAAACTTAAATACCAAATTTGGTTTTTAACCTACTTTTCGTTTTTAAGTTATGCTGTCTACAGGCACACACTCACAGTCCTTTTTCTAAAAATGCTTTTTTTTTTTGGATTCAGGGGACCTCAAAACATATTTCCGGAGAAATCTCGACATCGAATTTTTGAGTGGAATACAATACTTCCCCTACTTACCAGTAGAGAAAGTAAAAAGGTGGAAGTATTGGCTAACTCAAATACCTAAATTGTATGTTTTAACGAGGTCCTGATTTAAACTGACCAAGAGGTGACAATCAGAAATGACAAATTTCAGTAAATGAGTCACTCAAAATGTTTGTTTTGGGCGTTTCCCCCATTTTTGCCGGAATTTTAGAAGTATATCGGCAACACACATGTTCAATTTGTGTCATTGATATAGAAAATTGTATGAATTTTTTATGGAAGAGGAACTAGTGAAAAAAGTGTGATTGTGTTTCGTAAAAGAAACGTCAGTAAACATAACCATCTTGAATGTAATCCGTTGCATTTGTATATCAAACATATGGAAAAAAGTATAAACTATACGTTTGTGGGTAATTGTACAAAATCACACAAAAGTCAATTTATCTGATTAAAATGAATGTTAGCAATATATAATTGAACTCGATTTACCCAAATCTGTTCTGATAATCCAATAATTTTCCTTTTTAGGGGCTAGTTTAGATGTCAAACGCTAGGTCCACCACAAACGCCACTTGTTCAAAGTAATCCGAAGTGGCAAGTTCGCATACAAAATTAACATATTCCATTGTTTTGATTTTTCGGCTGTTCGTTCGAGTTTTCGCTAATGTTCTTTCTTTCCTTCCAGTATTGAGATGAACAAATCAAAAAGAAATTATACAAGTCGGTTATGTGTGTGTGTGTGTGTGTGTGTGTGTGTGTGTGTGTGTGTGTGTGTGTGTGTGTGTGTGTGTGTGTCTGTGGACAGCATAATTCAAAAACCAAAAGTTGGTTAAAAACCAAAGTTGGTATTTAAGTTTAATGTCTTTCAAGGATGTGACACGAAGATTTTGAAGAAAATAACCCCACCCTAAACTACCCTTTACATCGAAAATTTTGATTTTCTTGAAAATGGCTCTAACGATTTTGATTAAAATGTCATATGTTTGAGATATTTTGATGACAAATGAAATGTATATCTTGAATTTTCTGGCTATAGCCCCTGTAGTCGTATTTACTCTGGACGACTTTTGCATAACTGGTAAACCGTTAGAGATAGACCAAATCATACTATACAAAAAATGTAGATCTTGCTAAAATACACAATTTATGTCCCAATAAATTTTCTTATAGAATGAACCATTTCGGAGATATTCCTTGGTATGTGTGTGAGTTTCGCAAAACTTAAAACTTTCGTGAAATGGATCATTGTTGTTCATTTTGTATATGTTAAGTGTGCAAAGACAACAGAATCTCAAAGCTTTAAAATATTTTACTATCCCACAAAGCCTACTGTATGTCTAATATTGCCCTTGTACCTACAAGGAAATGAGCAATAAGATAAGTTATACAAAATGTTTATCTCAACTAGCACGAAGAAGATATAGTAATAAGAGTTTGTAAGAATGGTTAGTGCAAGACTGGGTAGAGAAAGTCATGTGAGTGCAACACATCAGATATTTTTTCAGTAGATCTAGTTTTAAAACTTTACGCACAAAGCATTTTTAAGCATTCCTTTTGGAATTTCCCGTATAGGTTTCCAAAACAGAAGCGATTATAACATCTTTTTCTTTCGAATGGTTTTTGAAGCCATATAGGAGTTAAAAAGTATTGTTTTAAAACTTTATTAAAAATTATTATTAAAGTTTAATACCTTTGAAATTGAAAGAGAAAAGATACTGAAATTTAAAGGGTTGTAATAAATTAGCTGAAGGGTTTGATATAAATGACGTCATCTTGAGTGCAACAGCATCGCCTGGAGAGTGAACACTTATCCCATTGAAGTATTTACTTACAACAATACTTTTAGTTTCTGTTCAAATTCGTTACTTTAAAACAATATTACGATGTTAGAAGGCATTTTCGTGTAAAGTGAGAATAATGAAGTAAAAGAAGCAGTGTTACCAACCTTGCACAGAGCCGAAGTTGGGATGTCTGCAGGTGAGAATGTCGAAACGCAACTGGCGGTGCGCGCCCTTACCCTCGCTTGTTTTATGTCTCGTACCACGTGGTGGTAGTGAACATGCGCAGAACACCCCCACTCACTCCTCCTCGGATCAACAAGTCCGCCCCCGCAGCGCAACAATACGGACGGACGGTCGCCGCCGCCGCCGCCGCCGTATCAATTGTTGTCAATATTTGCCCTTATTATTAGAGTATTTATTTAATTGTTGTACGGAAGTGATTGATTGTGTTATAAATCGTGCGTCCTCGCCAACAAAACCCCAACAATTTGTTGACCTGTCCCTTGTCGATCCCTGCACAATGGCTTTTATGTCCTGTGTAATTAATTAGGTCCTTAATCACCAGCGCAAGTCTTCAAACTGCCAACATACCATTTTTTCAAAGATTTTGTTTTTCATAATGATTTTGATTAAAATGTCATATTTTAAAGATATTTTTATGACAAAAGAAATGTATATTTTGAATTTTCTGTCTATAGTTCACGTAGAATAACTGGTAAACCGTAAGGGATAGACCAAATCTTACTATACAAAAATGTAGACCTTGCTAAAACACACAATTTATGCCTGAATAACTTAGTTTTAAAATAAATGTGACGTGATAGGTCGTGGGAAGCATGACGTCACTTGGGTGCAAGGAGGTGGGGGAAGCTGTAAGTGGGAAAGTAGTTAACATTAGTGTAATAGTGGAAATTCGTGTTGAGTGAGTTCATACCGCGATGTAAAAGTGCAAAATCTATTACTGTTTTATATGTGTTGCACGTACATATCTCGGAAATGGCTATAAACGTTTAGTATGCATATAGGATTTAGCTTTATAAGTTGCCCTTACTGGAAAAAACGCGATTTTATACAAAAAATGTATTTCCTCTTGTATAAAGCTTATGTATGTTCGAAATAGAAATGCTACGTATTACATTCACACTGTTTCTCCACTCACTTTTAGGTAACATATTAATGTCCTAAACCACTTGACTGATAATCGTGAAATTCAGCACGTGTGTATACGTAGTTTTAATATATTATTTTCGCATGGTTTTCTCTGTTCGTTTTTCTTTTACGTAACAGATATTTCCTTTCCTTCTCACCCTTGAGAATACAATTCATGCAATTTTCGATGGTTGAAATGTAAATCCAATATATTACATTTACTAAGTATCTTCTGCGAAAAAAACACCTTAGAAAATGAAGAAAGAAAGAGAAATAAAAAGAAAGGAAGAACGGCGGGAAAACTCGATCGCCCTGTACTAAATACTTGTAAAGTGAAATCGTTACACCTGGTGTCAGAAGTGGCACGAAAGCCGCGATATGGAGACAATGTTAGCCAAGATGTACCTATGTATTGCGAAACGATATGAAAAATGTAAAATCCGGAGTGGAAAAGGTAAGTGGACATATTCTAAACCTCTGCCCAAGGGGAACGACGAAATTAGGAGTAATGAAATGGCAAAATCAATAGATGTTTGTGTTGTTCGTATTTGAATGTATGTGAGATTTATTGGAGGAAGCGAGTGAGTGGATCTAGTTCTTTCGGAATCCTTTTAAGGGAAGGAAGGAAGGACTTTATTAGTTTAGGTGGTCTCCCAGAGAGGGATGTTTAAATGGATACAGCGAGGGGCTTTACCAACAGATAACAGATTTATATCCCAGCTTAGCTAAAACTTTCCTTGTTCTGATCTCTTTGTTGTTCAACATCCAAACCGCACTCACGAATTAAATTATTTTACTCATAACGTATGAGTGACAGGGACGACAACAGATGGCAGCATCTGTATCAGCGATGTCCAACCTTGTCTTTTTGGAGACGATTGTATAATTAACTGCTATTTCCCCACCTCCTCTTTCATTCTAACTGTGAGTCAACTAACAACCACACAGTCAGTATCCAGTGACGGAGACAAACAGACGATTATATACAAGTTTGTAATGTCTGAAGAGAACCTCTTCATTCTAGATGACTTTTGTAAAACTGATAAACAGAAGGAGAAAAGTCCATACATTTACTTGGTGGCTAGTTTCCTACAGGAACGTAGCTTCCGAGTGAAGGTGGAGGGATCATTCTCCAGAGAGAGGCCCATTGGCGCAGGAGTCCCCGAGGGCAGTGTACTGTCACCGGCACTTTTTGCAGCTTACATGGCCGATCTCCCCACGCACCCAAACACACACATCTGTCAGTATGCGGACGATCTACTGATCTTCGCTACTAACAAGAACCCGCGCTACAGTTACCACCAAGTACAAGCCCATCTCCGCACCATCAGTAGATGGTGCGAGAACTGGCGTATGTCTATAAATCCGGAGAAAAGCTCTGCGATTCTCCTGGCGAATGCGAAAGCCAACCGGCTCCCGCGGGACCTCGTGTTGCGGCGCCGTCGGATCCCCTGGGTCACTACGGCGAAGTATCTCGGAGTCACGCTGGACCGGCGGCTGACGTATAGACATCACGTCAGGGGCAAAGTACTACAAGGTCATGCTGCTCTCCGGCAGCTATACCCAATCCTCAGTTCCAAAACCATGCCCCTACGCCTGAAGCTCCAGCTGTATCGTGCGATCATCCCGCCTCTGGTCCTGTACGGATGGGAGATCTGGGGAGTGGTGGCCAGGTCCACCTTCATCAGACTCCAGACGTTGCAGAACCGGGCATTAAGGATGATCTATGATACTGGCCGAAGATTTCCTGCCCATATCCTACATGAACATTCCGGTATCCCGTACATTGTCGACGTGATCAAAATTCGCGCTCGAACAATGTACAACAAACTCCAGAACCACCCTAACCCCCTGGTGAATACTCTGGGCCAATATGACCAGAGACAGCCGCGCCGACTACCATCCAAAAGATTGCCGAAGGACATCTTAAGTCCTGCGATCTAATCTTAAGATGGGAAAGGCGAAAATGCAATCTGTACTCAAAACAGAGAGAATCACCTGTTTCAGTTCACCTCTCAGCGAGTGACTGACGGCCAGAACCCTGGTAGGGATTAGCGCGTAGAATTCGCGCACAGCCCACTTGTGGACCAATCCCTGCCTACAATCCCTCCCGTTCCTATAAAAAAAAACCTGTTCCAACGAATTTTTCCCAGTGATAAACTTCCCTGTAGTGACACCATCAAAACCATCGCGCAGGTTAAGCCGTATGACGGCTAGGTACTGCGGTAAAGACACTCGAGCGGGGGAAACATCACCTCGTCTCCGCTCGACTCGAACTCCGTCTGGCGTCTGGCGTCCTAAATAAAGAACCTGAATATGGTTAAAACATTGAGTTTATGTGAAATATTTCTCTTTGTTTTGATTGAGACATTTCCCAAATATTCTTTTCTATTTGTTTGAATTTACGTTTCACAAATGGGAATATTATTCGTTTCTTTTTAATGTTTTGGTTTTACAAATAGAATGAAGTTTCTAAAGCATCGCATAGCAAACAGCTCTTTAAACATTTCACTATGACTTAAAGCCAGCTATTTCCCTATTCCCCTTGTACCTACAAAAAATTAGTAATAAATTAATTTCTGCAAACTTTTATATGGATTAAAATGTATTTATATAGGTTACTATATATAAGTTACGTTCTCTTTGGAAGGCCAAGGAAAACATAATTTTATATAAATCTTATATATTTAAACGAGGAATTCTTGTGTATATATATTTATTCCGAGCAACTTGGAAACGGCTCTAACGATTTCCATCAAATTTTGTATTCAGATAGAGTTTTGCTTTTTAAGTTCATCTATATAGGTGTAATTCCCGAAAAAACGCGATTTTACATAAAAAATACAATTTTTTATTCCCGCTTCCACAGTGCAATTCTTGTATATATATTCCCGGTATTTCAGAAACGGCTCTAAAGATTTGCTTAAATTGTTGTATACATGCATATTACATTCACAATGTTTTCTCTACTCACTTTTATGTAACACATTGATATCTCTTTCTCTACCCACTCTTCTATAAACAATTTTTCATAAAAAACGTAATATTCCACACACATATTTTTATCCCCAGTTTGAAAATAAGTCATACCATGTTCTGTATGTTTGAAACAGAAATGCTATTACATTCACACTGCTTTTTCCTCTCACTTTATGGTAATACATTCACATCTCTTTCTCTTCTCACTCTTCTACAAAGAAGTCATACAATTTTGTGCATGATTGAAATAGAAATGCTACGTATTACATTCACACTGTTTTTTCTACTTACTTACCCATTCATAAGTGTTTCTCTGTTCACTCTCTAACCTGGAATCAATCGCAGAACTGAACTCCATAGTGGAACAAATGCTGGACGAAAACCTCAAACTAGGTGGAAATCTATGGGGCAGCCCTGCGTTCAGCAGTAGACGTTTATGAAATATTTGTATGTATTTCTATATCTTTTGTATCTCGGAAATGACTCTTAACAATTTCGACAAAAATGATTAGTTAACGTTTTGCCTTTCAGGTTTATCTAAGTATCTTCTTCCACAAAAAAAAAGGGATTTCACAAAAAAGAGGCGAAAAACGCCGAGCGAATCTCGGTCGCCCAGATATAGTGAGATGTATTGTATAGTAAGATTTTGTCAATCTCTTACGGTTTACCAGTTATACAAAAGTCTCCAAAGTAAATAGGACTACATAGGCTATAGTCTGAAAATTCAAAATATATATTTCATTTGTCATAAAAATGTCTTAAATGTGTGGCATTTTAATAAAAATCGTTAGAGACATTTTGGAGAAAATCATAGTTTTCCATGTAAGGAGTAGTTTAGGGTGGAGAAATTTTGTTCAAAATGTTCCTGTCGTATGTTTGAAAGATGTTTCGTTTTTGACTTATGCTTTTCATAGGCACACTCCATATTGCGTACCTTACTGTATTACGCCAAATGAAGAAAATTGAAGCTGTATGTTGTCTTGCCTGAGTGTTCTGCGTAACTTAGAGCACGTTCCGAAGGAACATTTCTACAAATCGTGTTGTTTAAATGCAAGGTGTGTGTGTGCGCGTGCACTTTATTCCCAACACTTGCTCTCATCTTTGAAAACACGTCACACGTCGACAAGTCGAGGTCTACATTCTGTACAGAATCTATCTTCCTCAATAAGATGATATATATCCTTATTTCTCGATATCGATATCGATGTCGATTTGTAAGCATCGATATCGAGTTTATGAAAACTGTTAAAGCACTCCAACTTGATGCAAGGGTCTGTCACCCATTAATCAACTGTGTACCTTCTCCCGCCAATTAGCGGAAGCTTTAATGTTACAGAGGACTGCAAATGCCCTTTCCTAAACTCTCTTTATCCCTTCTAGTTAAGTTTAATCCCTCACTTCTTCCTTACTTAAGCCACTCTTTAACTCCCAACTCTCTTTCTGTCTCTCCTTTATAAAAAGTTTTAATGGATATTTTAAGAGCTGGTTGCTATGCGATACCCTTAAAATTCCATTCTCTTTGTACGGCCATAACAAAAAAGCGACTAACATAGGAAACTATAAGTATTGACGAATTCAATGAAAACTTTTCCGAAATAGTTCACTCAAAAAAAAGAAGCTATCATTTATAAACTGTCATAGAATAGCGTGTTTGTGTCCGTCACTGTATACTGACTGTATATCCTTCCGACTAAAGGAGTGGAGTGGAGTAAGGTGCTACAAACAGAGAAGGCTGGACATCGCTGTTGACAGAGTAGGTAGTGAGTCATTAAGCTAAACTATTACATCAACTTAGTTAACGCTGCATGTTATCTGCACCAAGATATCCTTTTATGTGAGCTTCTAGCCTAAACTTTACATGACGTCACGCAGTATTTCCGTCTCTATTTTTATGATGACCTATTGCATGTAATAACAAGAAAGACAAAACGTTTTTAATTATATTTTAACACAATACAGAATGTAACAAACGCAAGAACTTATATGTTATATGTAGGAATCAGACTAAAACTACGCAACAATATATACAAAGAACAATGGGATTCTGTTCTCTTTGCACATATGAAAAATGAATAGCGATGTTCCATTTGATGAAAGTTTAAATTTTCCAAAACTCGCACATAACAAAGGAATATTTCCAAAATGGTTCACTGTACAAAAAATTTATTCGGACTTAAACTTAAATTACATTTTTAGTATAGTAAGATTTGGTCTATCTCTTACGGTTTACCAGTTATTCAAAAGTCATCCAGAGTAAACAGGACTACGTAGGCTATAGCCAAAAAATTCAAGATATACATTTCATTTGTTATAAAATGTGAAACATATGGCATTTTAATTAAAATCATTAGAGCCATTTTCGACAGAATCAAAATTTTGGCAAAATGTTCTACATAAACTGGTAGTTTAGGGTAAAGCGATTTTCTTGAAACTTCGTGTTATATCTTTGTAAGATGCTATACTGAAATACCAACTTTGGTTTTTTAACCGACTTTTCGTTTTGAATTGCTAAATAATTGATATAGTACGTAACTTGTGCAGGGAGGGTTAATGAAATACAAGAGACAACTTTGCATGTTTCTATTTGAGGAGCACTTTATAAACTGGTGGTTTGATCGATGGCAGCATTTACCCTCCACTTGAGGGTCGCTGATGATCGCCTGCTAATTACCAACACTACATCCCCTCTACAAATTTGACTCTCAAGTGCCTCCCACTTAAAATAACGTTTTATATGGCGTAAGTGAATGTCACAAGCCCACGCACCCCTTTGTGGTCTATTCTCAGCCTCGGATGACGGGGTCTCTAACGTTTCACCAGCTCAGTAAAGAATTCACAGCGATATCTGTGCTTTTAATGGTGCAAACCTTAGAATGTGCTTTCACGCTAGATTAAAGCAAACATAGCACAATTTAAAAGTTACTTTTAGTTCATATTTAGCTTATAGAATGTAAACGATATTTTCAGCTATTCTCTGTTTTTTCCACTAATAATTTACCACGTATTTTTTAAAAACCGTGTCACAAGTGATATATCCTCGAGTACAGTAAGTCACCTGTTGCATTTCTTTAACTGTTCGTTTTACCTTGGCCCAAGCTAGTTCTATGGGGCATGAGTATGGGGACAATGTGGTCTAATAAAGCAAATAATTTGTCCGCTTTAAGAGCTTCTTTAGGTTTTTTAAATTATCGTAAAAAATCTATATTTTTAGTCCCAGATCAAAAAAAATAATTTCATTATAGAGTGATATGACGACTCTTTTAGTTTCCATTCTCGCCGCTGCGAGTTCATTCTGGATTTATAACGTTAATGTTGTTTTGTTTACACTGAGATTACTTTGTTACGAGCAAGTGTAAGAATGATATTCCCGCACCCTTGTATGAGCTGGCAGGTTGACCTTTGAGGCCACCTGGCATAACTTATTGATAAAGCGTTCTGGCTTCCCCCCGCGACTGGGCGTTAGTGAGACATATTTGTAATAGCGTTTATGTGATTAAACTGCCCCGGGAGGTTAGGTAGCGACCGGGCGGGGGAGAGCAGAGAATGACGTGTTTGCCTGCTGAAGTCTCGACCTGCCTTATCTCTCTCTGGGCTGCTGTGCATTCTCAGGCACTTAACACCTTAATGACTGTCGCCAAGCTTGCACAATAAAACTGCTTCTCAATCGATAGATAGCCACTCGTTTCTCGTGGATCACTGTTCACAACAACTTCCTTCCAGACATTCCTCTACCTGACACACTAACCACATTCTTCCCAAGGAACACCATATTTAACAAGGGCAGACACACACACACGAATAGTTTCCTAAATGTTTAATTACTAATAACACCTTTATCGTGAATAACGCAACCGGGGACCTAGCAGGTATCGAAATGAATTACCCTGCTTTGTACTACATAGTGGGTAGAGAATATGTTGCTTTCCGGCCAAACATTCGATACCAGATTTACGGGTTTTGAAGTCCCCTAGATCAAATATATATATTGAAGCCGAAATTGTGAACGCCATAATTATGGATATAATACTGCATCACATGGCGGAATTAAATAATCAGAAAATGTTAAAATCGTTACATGTATAAAGTTAGAGAATTTGGAGTATTAGTTGTGGTTAAGATTGTCAGAAGGGACACGTAATGTTGCTAGCAAGTCATTAGTGGTAAATTCCAGGTAGTCAGCCTGATACATAGTAATACCGGTTTTCCTGGAAATCGTTCAGTGCCGGGGTTGACCCGGAAAACAAGGGATGGTCGTTTCTTCGAAACCCTGTTGCTAATTAGGAAGTGAAACGTATAGAGAGCGTCATGACGCACATAGACTTACTTGCGAGAACCCGGAGAGAAAGGGTCGTTTAGACTTGCCCTACAGAACCCGGCGGGTGAGTACACTCGTCGCCCATATCTCCGAACGAGCACTTCAGTCACGGGACTTGCATTCCGGTTCCTCGAGTGTGAGGATATATTATATTTAATAGTAACAATCTTCGGTATTAGTAAAGACACAGTCACCACTTAACGTTGTTAATAACGATCGGCAAATCTCACGCAGTCTTGTTTTGGTGAGAATAAAAGTATTCAAACGAGAGTTCTGGTTTTATTCGCAAACACCCACGCATACCCTGAGGTGAAAATCACATGCCAGAGCAGCCGGAGCAGAAATCACCAGAAAGCAGCATTCTGCGTAGGATAGCGGAACGGAAGATATATATTGGTACTCCCAAATTACAGGCCTTGGTGCTGATAGCTCCATTGAGTTACTTAGGATTAAGTAATAGGATTTAAGGTAGGCATGAGTCGGAGACTTAGGTCTTCTCAGGCGTGAGGTAGGATAACAATACGATGCAGTATTTTTCTGGTTCATTTTTCAACACATAAAAACCTGGGCGAAGTTCTGTTACTCTGCCTTAAACCTTCCCGTATCGCCCCAGTAATTTACCGCATCCTTATGCTAATGTCGTTACTTTCGCGAAATTACACCTTCGTTGGTCACGTGTTCACACTTCACAACAAGCCCCGGTCCTAACGAATATTCAGTATTCACCCACGCCACCTTCTGCCTGCCCCGTTATGTGTTACAGTGTGCATATAGTGCAAGAATGTAAAACTTAACGTTTGACATTGCACCCGGGGCAAGTCCGCAAGAAATCCATGGATCTGACCTCTCTATACGCAGTTCACAGAGACCAAGTCTGATTAATTTGCAATGTTGTGAGGCAGTAAGACATTAGCGCACGTAATGTGACCAACATGTGTACAGCCGATATTGAGGAGCCAAAATAAATAGCGGATTTGTCACCGCAGCGCCGCACCGCCGCGTCGATAAATTGCACTGCACAGTTTAATTGCACCCTGCGTTTGTTGACAGCGCACTACTGGCTGTACCTACTGTATTTCTTGTTCTCACTGAAATTTCATCAAATCTAAGGAAAACTACTTTATATTTTAATTATAAAAAAAATCTAATGTGTTACATTCACATGACTTTCTCTACTCCTGTACTAACCATTCTTACAAACTCTTATTCCTATATCTTCTTCATGTTAATACAGATATCTGACGTGTTACACTCACATGACTTTCTCTACTCACTCTTGTACTACCATTCTTACAAACTCTTATTCATATATCTTCTTCATGTTAATACAGATATCTGACGTGTTGCACTCAGATGACTTTCTGTACTCTTGTACTAACCATTCTTACAAACTCTTATTCCTGTATCTTCTTCATGTTAATACAGATATCTGACGTGTTACACTCACATGACTTTCTCTACTCTTGTACTAACCATTCTTACAAACTCTTATTCCTATATCTTCTTCATGTTAATACAGATATCTGACGTGTTACACTCACATGACTTTCTCTACTCTTGCACTAACCATTCTTACAAACTCTTATTCCTATATCTTCTTCATGTTAATACAGATATCTGACGTGTTACACTCACATGACTTTCTCTACTCACTCTTGTACTAACCATTCTTACAAACTCTTATTCATATATCTTCTTCATGTTAATACAGATATCTGACGTGTTGCACTCACATGACTTTCTGTACTCTTGTACTAACCATTCTTACAAACTCTTATTCCTGTATCTTCTTCATGTTAATACAGATATCTGACGTGTTACACTCACATGACTTTCTCTACTCTTGTACTAACCATTCTTACAAACTCTTATTCCTATATCTTCTTCATGTTAATACAGATATCTGACGTGTTACACTCACATGACTTTCTCTACTCTTGCACTAACCATTCTTACAAACTCTTATTCCTATATCTTCTTCATGTTAATACAGATATCTGACGTGTTACACTCACATGACTTTCTCTACTCACTCTTGTACTACCATTCTTACAAACTCTTATTCATATATCTTCTTCATGTTAATACAGATATCTGACGTGTTGCACTCACATGACTTTCTGTACTCTTGTACTAACCATTCTTACAAACTCTTATTCCTGTATCTTCTTCATGTTAATACAGATATCTGACGTGTTACACTCACATGACTTTCTCTACTCTTGTACTAACCATTCTTACAAACTCTCATTCCTATATCTTCTTCATGTTAATACAGATATCTGACGTGTTACACTCACATGACTTTCTCTACTCTTGCACTAACCATTCTTACAAACTCTTATTCCTATATCTTCTTCATGTTAATACAGATATCTGACGTGTTACACTCACATGACTTTCTCTACTCACTCTTGTACTAACCATTCTTACAAACTCTTATTCATATATCTTCTTCATGTTAATACAGATATCTGACGTGTTGCACTCACATGACCTTCTGTACTCTTGTACTAACCATTCTTACAAACTCTTATTCCTGTATCTTCTTCATGTTAATACAGATATCTGACGTGTTACACTCACATGAGTTTCTCTACTCTTGTACTAACCATTCTTACAAACTCTTATTCCTATATCTTCTTCATGTTAATACAGATATCTGACGTGTTACACTCACATGACTTTCTCTACTCTTGTACTAACCGTTCTTACAAACTCTTATTCCTATATCTTCTTCGTGTTAATACAGATATCTGACGTGTTGCACTCACATGACTTTCTCTACTCTTGTACTAACCATTCTTACAAACTCTTATTCCTATATCTTCTTCGTGTTAGTTAAGATAAGCATTTGTACAAATTATCTTATTGCTTATTTCCTTGTAGGTACAAGGAGAATATTACAATACAGTAGGCTCTGTGCAATACTCAAACCTTTTAAAACTTTGAGATTACGTTCTCTTTGCACACTTAACATAAAAAAATGAACAACGATGTTCCATGTCACGAAAGTTTTAAGTTTTCCGAAACTGACACAAATAACAAGGAATATCTCCGAAATGTTACACTCTACAAAAAATTTTATTCCGACATAAATTGTATGTTTTAGTGAAATCTACATATTTTGTAGAGTAAAACTTTGTCTATCTCTTACGGTTTATGAGTTATTCCAAAGTCACCCAGAGTAAACAGGCTATAGCCAGGAAATTCAAAATATACATTTTATTTGACATACAAATATCTTAATCAAAATTGTTAGACTGGCGAAAAATTTTCCATATAAAGGGTAGTTTAGGGTGAGGCTATTTTCTTCAAAATCTTCGTGTCGTATCCTTGAAAGACATTAAACTTAAATTTTACACTCCTCCTTGGCCCTGGCTGCGGCTTGAGGACCCAATGGCCTAGGAACAAGTCAGCAAGACGTCCTAGGTACTTATACTCTGGTCACTCTGGTTGTTATTTATTTTTTTATCTCTTGGTCACGTAAAGGGAATAGAATTTCAAAGTTGTCATATACCGACCAAGTATTAAATAATTTGACTACCACTTAAAGTCTACCGTATTCCCTTTGTACTTGCAAGAAAATTAACAATAACATGTTTGTAGAAGAATGGGTGGAGAATGTCTTGTGAGGAGAGAAAGTAAAACTTGCTGATGTGAGCTGGTATTCAAACCCAGGATGTTTTGTGCTCGTATATTCCTGAGTACTCACTTTTATGAACTGTAATACACAAGACATAAACCTTATACGACCTGATGCTTCTGCTGACCCATCCCATCGCGTCGTTTTCTTCATATTGAATTTCTTCCTTCCTTCCTCGAAACACTAATTTCACACTAAGCTGACCCTTGTCCCTCTTTGTGTGTGTGTGTCTGTGTGTCAGTCTGTGGACAGCATAACTCAAAAACGAAAAGTCGGTTAAAATCCAAAGTTGGTATTTAAGTTTAATATGTTTCAAGGATGCGACACGAAGATTCTGAAGAAAATTCTTCCACCCTACACTATCCTTTACATTGGGAGTTTTTCAAAAATTTTTATTTTCTTGAAAATATCTCTAACGATTTGGATTAAAATGCTATTTATTTGAGATATCTTTATGACAAATGAAATTTCTACTTTGAATTTTCTAGATATAGCCTATGTACACCTGTTTACTCTTGATGACTTTTGTATCGGACGAATGAATGAAATGAAATGGGTGAAATGATGCTCAAATGAGCCCGAGGTGCGTGGAGCTTTAAGTTACCCGACATTCGTCTTTTCAGGGTAGGGAAAACCTCGGAAAAAACCTTACCCGGATAACTTACCCTAAGGGAGATTCGAACTCGCGACCCCTTGAACGTGAGGCGGACGAAGAAGATATAGAAATAAAGTTTGTAAGAATCGTTAGTACAAGAGTAGAGAATGTCATGTGAGTGCAACAGATTAGCGTTTTTATTTCTTATTCTACTCTAATTACATTCACACTATGACCTCAATCACACAAACACACTCAATTTTAGTCTTCTTCTTCAGCAGCTCGATCAAAACTAACCACAACAAGTTGGCCGAGCGTCAGCCTCGCAAGTTTGCAATATGACGTCACATACAGAACATGGTTATGGATGCTAGTTTCATATGCGAACTTAAGTCAAAATGAGTGAAGAAGGTCATATTCAGACTCATGAGAAAAATGTTGAGAGAAATCCAAGGAAACAACTATTAATATACTTGAAGAAAAGTGAAGGAAAGATTAGTTATGTAGTTATACGAAATTCAAGTTCTGGTGTTTCTGTAATACACCAGACGTAAATAAAAGCTCTTTGTTGGTGTATTTTTACAAGAACTCAAACAAATATTATTCGAGTCTTTGGACTGAATATTCCATAGTACCTTACATCAAGTATTATGATAAGGTTGCCGAATACGGGCTTAGGGACCACGTAACGCAGGGCGCCAACGTATGACAAATGAAAGTAGCTAGAGGTAGTTGAAGGACGTTGGAATTGTGTAGTTGGCAATACGCATACACACACGCGCGCGTTAGATATGAAGAAGGCGGAAAACTATTCTCGCTCAAAATGGCGAATTTGTGTAAGTAGATGGCGGAAAGTTATTTTCCTAACACACACATTGAACCTACATGTAGGTAGCACTGAGCACCATAATTAGAGAAGAAATTAGCATCCCTTGATATTGCGAGTCACATAACCTGAACTAACTCATAAACACACGCACTTATGTAACAGGTCGATAATCTTAAATGGGAATATATTTCTTAAAGACACGTTTATGAAAGAAATACACAGTTGCGTTTTAGAACCAAAAACCGTATAACCTCAAATAACCATGAGAGAAACAATAAACTCCTCCAGCTTTGCCGTAGATAGATAACCGTAAAATATGAATGTACCTATCGTAGCACGTTTGTAAAACAAGTAAAGAGGTTTATCTACATGTGGTAGATGACTGTCATACGCAATACCTACTCTAAACATCGCATTTTGCTGCAAATAATTGTCGCAAATTACTAGTTCAGTTTTAGCTTGTATTCCATTAGCCATGTTCGTCTCTGTGTCGTGGTTGCCAACCTCTTTGTCTGCTAGCGTATTTCTTCATGTCAAGTTGACAGGTTTGGTGACATTGGGCATCAAAAAGCCCGTATTCAACAACATTACCAATGTAAATATGGATATCAATAAGTTTACAAAATTAACGGCATTTTTAAACACACAATCTGTCAAGCATTTTAATTCTGGCTCAGGGGCCAAGCAATTTCACATGATATTCACGGCGGCTATCATAGTTTAGCTTCCCACATCACTCACGCGTCACTGTGGCTTTTAAATTTTATTCTATTTGCATGTCCAGGACAAAAAAACGAGCCAAGGACTGTGGGAGCGTGTGAGTGGTAGATGAGTAAGGTTGTACTAGCTAACAGTGGCGGGACAAACAAGAATGTGGACGTTATTAAAGATGGACCAACGCACGGAGCCCTTTTGATTTGCAAACATTAATCCCTAGAGACGTGTGTGCTGATATAAAAACAGCCTTGCTGTAGTACCTTGTACTCAATTAATATGTAAATTGTGTTAACACTTTCATCTACTCGTCGACAGTTGATCAGCAGCTGGGTACAGGCGACCCCCACTTTGTCTACTTACTGTATATATGTATAAACTAATATAGCGAGAGAAACACAAGCAATAAAATATGTTTCATATCTTGAAATATTAGTTTACCTGTTTAGGTACAAAAATACGTCACTCAGGGAAAATTGTCACAGAAATAAAACCGAATTTCCGAAACAAAGAAGGCAATAAATCCACCAAATTGTATTTGGTGGGGAAAATACTACAAAAAATAGAAAATTACAACTGCAGAAAGGAATGCATTGAGGAGATCTGCTAGAAAGAAAGAATATATAGAGAAGAAGAGACTAGAGTGGCATGCGCAAGTATACCAGACGAACGACTGCCAAAGAAAAGTCTAGAATGTATGTATACCAAAAGAAAAAGGGGACGTCCGATGAGAATTTGGATATACAAACAGCCTATCATTGCTGCAACTGGCACTTGGTAATGTTAATATGACTAAACAGTGAGGTTATGGACGGTACTTACACAGGTCTGAGAGCATCAGTGCAATTAGAGGAAGGGATGAAACTTGCGGACATCCCTGTATCAGTATGAGCATGACCATGTCAGCGTGATTTGCTTGTAATAAAGTAAATGACGTCGTAAAAACTGCGGCAGGCGATGACTTGGCTTCATAAAAAGGGCCGGGCCGAGTAGGGAGTGTAAATTAGTTGGCGACACCGACACAAGGAGGCTTATGGGACAAAAAGAGACACAATACACGCGCTAACTTAACACGTCGCACGCGATTACTCCTATTAACGAAATATCATCGCTGCTCCCACATAAACTTGTCTTCTCATGTAAAAACTTGTTACTTTATCTACTATGTATACTAAGTAAGGGAAGAATTGTATTCGATATCCAAATTTCGCTGGAAACATACATATGACTTAATGACTGCTGAATCCAAAAAAGCGTTTTAGAAAAGCGTCCGTGTGTTTTTGAACAGGATAAATTAAAAAGGAAAACTCATATTTAACTTTAACATCGTTCAAAGATACGACAACAAAAATTTTGAGAAAAATTCCTTCATCCTAAACTACTTTTTAAATGGAAAATTTTTCTAAAATTTTGATTTTGCCAAAAATTGCTTTAAAGATTTTAATTAAAATGCCATATTTTTATGACAAATGAAATGTATATTTTGAATTTTATCACTATAGCCTATGTAGTCCTATTTACTGTTGATGACTTTTGTATAACTGGTAAATCGTAAGAGAAAGGCCAAATCTTACTATACAAAAATATAGATCGCTTTGAAATACACAATTTATGTCCAAATGCGTTTTTTGTAGAGTGAACCATTTCGGACCAATTCCTAGTTATTTGTGTGAGGTTTGGAATATTTAAACTTTTCTCAAAACGAGTTCGTTCTTTTTTCTATATCTTCGGCTTACAAAGCGGAGAAATTTTAAAAGTCATTACGTAGTGACCAGCTCCTAAAACATTAGTGTATTATATTCCCCTTGTATCTACAAAGAAAATAAACAATAAGACAATTTGTACAACTGTTTACGTGTATTAGAATGAAGGAATAAGTGTTTATAAGGACAGTTTTATAAGAGTGAATGGAGAAAGTTTCTTAACTATATAGCGTTCCACTCTTAGAAGACAGTATGGAGTTAAATGGGACATCTCTGTCTCTATCTATAGTACATACAAGTTGCCATTAGCCGCGTCCTTTTCTACCCTCGCGGTGTTGCCAGATTCCTAATAGCATGGTATAAATATTCATTTGTTATAAATTTCAGATTTGAACACATTATCCTATGCAGAATTTTTTTCTCTATCAGGTTATATCCTTTTTAGAGTCATTATACATTTCTATAGGCCCAAATTTCTTCAGAAAACGTTTTTTTCAATAGAAGTCCGATATTTCCGGTTTCTATACTCATCACGCACTAACTAACAAACTAACTGCTAGAATGCATCTATATGTTTTTCTTAGGTAGAGTATACCATAGTGCTACTACCTGCCCACTTTGAATTCTCTATGTTCACCCAGTTAAGTGTTATATTTTTTAAAATGAAATGTTTTCGGAAAATTTTATATCTGTGCACTGCAAAAGTTACGCGTGTGAAACTTTTTTGTTATTGAGTTTACATCAGGGAACCAGCGAGAACAAATGTTGAGGAAGGTTGGAGAAAGTTTTTAAAATAAACCAAAAGGCAGTAACCTCTTTCTTTTATCCAGTAAGGCAAAGAAAAGGTATTCATCTATTCAGCGTCAGACCTGACACAGAAGATAGTATAAGGAGCAGCACTAGCATTAGTTCGAAAGAAGCCGTGTGTGTAACTGTGAGCTGTTATTGCGTTATTTGTTTAATATTTTTGTAAATATTTGTAGTTATGGAGGGGAAGCTAGGAAGAGACGATATGTTGGTAAATTAAGAAGTAAGGAACGCCAAATAATTATGAATGTGTTCGATTATTTTTGAAGCAAAATGCGTGTAAGGCAGTAAAAGAAACAGCTAAGGCTATCGGCTGTTCAGAAGCAGTAGTGTGTATGATTAAAAAGGAACTAATGAAAGGACCTCTAAGAACGCCATCGAAAAAGAAAGCAAAAAGGGCGGGACTACACAAAACGATAGGTTAACGCAATATGATTGAATAGTGCAAGGTGGAGTGCGGCGAATTGTTCATTCTTTACAGTTTGCAAATATTCCACCCATGCTGAATATAATTTTGTCACGATTCAACAGTGATGAGACCGTAACAAATTTCTCAAGGGCCACTCTTAGTCGGTTCTTACATGATTTGGGGTTGGAATATGAAAGAAGGGGTAACAAGTGCATATTAATAGAAAGAGACGATATCGATATCATCAGATGGCGACATAAATATCTAAAAGACGTAAAAGGGTTTAGGGACCAGGGGAAATCAGTTGTTTATACAGACGAGTCATTTGTAAATTTAGGTCATACAGTAACAAAGGCATGGAGGGATAACAAAGTTAAAAGTGCCCATCTCGTCAAGCAGCAATTGAAGGACTAAGTGCAGGACTCCGGCCACCTCGAGTCGCTCGCGGAGAAAGATTCGCAACTAGTACATGTTGCAACACTGCGCTCCATTTAACGTGTACTGTCTTCTAAGGGTGAAACGCGCTTTACAAGAAAAGTTGAAACTTGTGAAGAAGTTCTGGAGAGTTTTCTTGAAGGCGTTTGTCTTCACTACGTGCTGTGTTATATAGTATTGATTCCTATGCCACGCACGTCCTCTGAGTGATAACGAGTCATTTGGTTACTGTGCACTGTAAGTTACGTACATGTTAGGTTAATGTGAGCTAATATCTGTGATACATACATTCCTTTGTTAATTAGCTCACTCTGGCGACAGTTAGTGCAACTTACGGTACATTGACCCCTTCAACACTGTCACTACATAACCTCATTTGTGCATAGTGCCAGCCAATAAACCCAACCTTATTGCCAATATCTCTATCCCCTACAGTTTATCACTTATAGGAAAGTCATTTAGAATGAAGAGAGCTTCAGACACTATTCATTCAACATATACATTTCATCCATTTTAACATTTTCGTGGCGAATTGAAATCGATTTGACTCCAATCCAATCCTCAATAGGATCCGCGTTTCATGTTGAACTCAATTCGAATTGGAATTGATCTGAGTCCAATCCCATTCTGAATATAAACCGCGTTTCCATTTTGAATTCAATCCGAGTTGAGATCGATATACGATCCGGATTTCTATGTTTAATGCAGTCCTAATTGAGATCGACCTCAATCCAATCTTATTCACAATACGATCTACGTTTACATGTTGAACTGAATCCGAATTGAAATCGATCTGAGTGGAATCCCATTGTCAATACGATCGCGTTTCCATGTAGAATTCAGTCCGGAATTAGGTCGATTTCGATATGCAAGGCTCAAAATTGAACAATTCAAGTGAATGTGTAAAAAATGTGTTCTACGTATTTTAAGTATGTTTTGAGGTTAGTGGATTGTGAGATTACAGAAACAATGTTACATCACTTTCACTAAGAAAACAAAATGACGATCGTGCAGCGTGTTACGAGTACAGTACAAGTTAGCAATTTTTCCGGGTTCAAATCGATTTGAATACCTGGGTATTTTTCTGCAACAAAATTTTCGATCCGATCCCACTTGTAACAGGATCGGATCCAAGGATTCAGTTCGATCTGAATCCTTTTTTCCATGGAATATTCAATCCGGAATGAGAACTTCCTCATGGAAACATAGTTACCAGTTACATATACAAAATTCTTTCAGGATAAAGAGAACTGCACAGACTACTCATAAAAATTCAACATATATCTACGTGCATTTCATTTGTGGTGAAAATATCTTAAATATACCTATTGTATTTTAATTAAAATTCATACAGAATAGGAAGAAGATATAGGAATAATAGTTTGTAATAGTGGTTAGTACAAGAGTAGAGAAAGTCATATGAGTGTAACACGTCAGATGTTGGTGTTGTACGAGAGAATATTTTGAAGACGGTTGAGAGAGAGAGAGAGCGGACCACGCCCAGCGCTATCTGTAGGAGGTACCATTAATCTGTATGAGGTATGTTTTCCAACTGTTCGATACGTGAAGAAAACAAAAAGGCAGCCCTTTGACCGTCGACTGGAAACGGTCACAAAAGGAACCTTTGGTTGCTTTGTGTTGGCATCGCATTTCCATGTGCGTCATCTTCGGTCGCTTCTTCTGAGCAAACGTAGCCGGCTCGTTCACTGCGGACCAGCACGAAAATAACCTTATCACGTCTGCTTAATGATACAAACGTACTGTCACCCTTCTATCAGTATATGTATGTGTGAGTAGCTGAAATATCGTACCAGGCCTGTCTCTAGCCTCCACTTACGTTGGGTTCAACACTTTCAACACTTAAGTTAAGCCCAAATGCTTCTTTTGTGAAGTGAACCATTTCGGAGTAATTCCTATTTATTTGTGCAGATTTTGCAACACTTAAACTTTTCCCAAATGAACGTCGTTATTCACTTTCTCTTGTCCGTACAAAGAGAACGGCATTTTAAAGCTTTGAAACATTTGACTATCGCTCAAAGGCTACTGTATTGTAATATTCCCCTTGTACCTACAAGGAGATTAGTAATAAGATAATGTGTACAAATGTTTACATTAACTAAGATGAAGATATAGGCATAAGAGTTTGTAAGAATAGTACAAGAGTAGAGAAAGTCATGTGAGTGTAACACGTCAGATATCTGTATTAACATGAAGAAGATATAGGAATAAGAGTTTGTAAGAATGGTTAGTACAAGAGTAGAGAAAGTCATGTGAGTGTAACATGTCAGATATCTGTATTAACTAAGATGAAGATATAGGAATAAGAGTTTGTAAGAATGGTTAGTACAAGAGTAGAGAAAGTCACGTGAGTGTAACACATCAGATATCTGTATTAACATGAAGAAGATATAGGAATAAGAGTTTGTAAGAATGGTTAGTACAAGAGTAGAGAAAGTCATGTGAGTGTAACACGTCAGATATCTGTATTAACATGAAGAAGATATAGGAATAAGAGTTTGTAAGAGTAGTACAAGAGTAGAGAAAGTCATGTGAGTGTAACACGTCAGATATCTGTATTAACATGAAGAAGATATAGGAATAAGAGTTTGTAAGAGTAGTACAAGAGTAGAGAAAGTCATGTGAGTGTAACACATCAGATATCTGTATTAACATGAAGAAGACATAGGAATAAGAGTTTGTAAGAGTAGTACAAGAGTAGAGAAAGTCATGTGAGTGTAACACGTCAGATATCTGTATTAACATGAAGAAGATATAGGAATAAGAGTTTGTAAGAATGGTTAGTACAAGAGTAGAGAGTCATGTGAGTGTAACACGTCAGATATCTGTATTAACATGAAGAAGATATAGGAATAAGAGTTTGTAAGAATGGTTAGTACAAGAGTAGAGAAAGTCATGTGAGTGTAACACGTCAGATATCTGTATTAACATGAAGAAGATATAGGAATAAGAGTTTGTAAGAGTAGTACAAGAGTAGAGAAAGTCATGTGAGTGTAACACGTCAGATATCTGTATTAACATGAAGAAGATATAGGAATAAGAGTTTGTAAGAATGGTTAGTACAAGAGTAGAGAAAGTCATGTGAGTGTAACACCTCAGATATCTGTATTAACATGAAGAAGATATAGGAATAAGAGTTTGTAAGAGTAGTACAAGAGTAGAGAAAGTCATGTGAGTGTAACACATCAGGTGTTTACAAATACCTACTTATTTTTCTATATAAGATATAAATGTTCATTACATAATTTACATATTTTTTGAAGCATGTATTAGGCTAAAGCTACAGATGACTGAAATTCTTTAGTTACCGGAAAAAAAATTGATTACATAATTTTCTCCACTCACACTTTGTATATATTATAAAAGTATAAACTATTATTACGAATGCTTATTGTTCTATATATTTAATGTTAATCAAAACAAATTTTGTAGAAATGCTTTTATTACACACTTCATTGTAGGCAGTGAAATATTTTAAGACCTAATTGCCTTGTGAGGACTTTGAAATTCCATTCTCTTTGCATTACCAGGGAAAAAACGAATGAAAAAACTGAATAACAACTTCACACTTCCTACGAGTATAGGAAAATTCAAACCAATAACAAGGAGTTCTTCGGAAATAGATAATGAAAAAAAAATACTGACATAAGTTATGTGCTTTAAATGAGATATACCAAGATCTTTTGTGTAGTAAAATTTTGTCTTTGTCTTACAGTTTACCATTTATACAAAAGTAAGTCAAAATGAAGAGGACTTCGGAACCTATTCCCAAGAAATTTAAGATACGTTTTATTTAGCTAGCGCTACTGCTTACCAAGCGGGAGACTATTCCGGGGTGCACTCAGCCTCGTTATGTAGCTAAGGAGCTACTTGATTGTTAAGCAGCGGCCCCTGGTTGCGAAGACCTTATATAGCGATTAGGAGGTATCTGAGCGTTGGCCACGTCCCACTCTATAGCCCTGCACCCCACTTCCTCCGGTTGCCCTTCACACATATGTCATCCTGCTCCCATCGTGAAAACGATCCACAAGGTTTCATGACCGCCGATCTCCCTGGAGTACCTTCTCAGTCATCTTGCTCCTGGCGGGTCCAACCACAACCACCTCGAGGATCATCCTGCCGACCATGGGGCTCCGGGGCATTAACTCGTCTTGTCCGACTTGCAGGACCCTCCTCGTGGCTCCTGAGGCCATGAAGTCCCAGTATCACTTCCTCGCGACGAACATGTGCAGACCCACAACGCTCTCCCCCAAGGTCAACTCCAGCCAGACCTCCTCCCCCAAAGGTAAGGTGTCACCCGATGCCGCCACTATCTCGTAGGGTCGATCTAGTTCCTCTTAGGCATGTCCTCCGCCACATACGATCCAATCACGGTCACGGCTGCGCTCGTGCCCATTAGTACTCGGCACGGCTTCCCCTGAATCTTGCCATCCACGATGTCCACCAGTCTTCTATTCACGGCACTCAGCGTCACCTGTTTAGACGGCTCCGTCGAAACCTCCATGGTCCTTGCCAAGTTGGTACTTATTTGTTCCTCGCTAGCTCGTAGACTTCCCTGCTGACAGTACTTCGCGTATCCTGTTTGGCTACACACTCCTGTAGCTGATCCTTGTCGACGTCTCTTTGTATCGTACACTTCCGTTCTCCAATGCGGACGTAACTGTCCCCTCGGCCAATCCGTGCTATTCCGCCCACCTCTGGCTCCTAGCTGCATTAATGATGCCGTCGACTCTTCCGTCCAGGGTGTTAAAACATTCCCCGACGTCCTCCACGACGTCCACGCGCTAGCAGAGGAGTTCCACCTTCCCGTCGAGTTGTTCCGCGTCTTCCTTCACGCCGACCAGTTACCCATCTATCTTCGCCAATAGCCCCATCTTCGTATCGATCACTTCAGTCATATTTCCCACTCCAAAATTCATTTTTGTCTTCACTTCTTCCTTTATACTCCTTATCTTCACCTCTATCTTCTCTTATAACGGAATTCCCTGTTTCTTCGTTTCCCATCTTATCAGTATGCATTTCATTTCTTCCATTCCCTAGTTTACGTTTTGCATTTTTTTGTCCATTCCCGGTTTCAGGTTCTTGATTTGGGCTAGTAGGCTAGTAATTCCATCATCTCTTCCATGTTGACATCCATATACTACTCCTGACAGCAATGTAGCAAAACGGCAATTCGACGATTCCCACCTCCGACATCAGTGCCCTCTTTCAACTTCGCCCTCGCAGCCTCTCAGCCTCGGCTCATCGCTCCGCATCCATTGCTTCCGCGAGATCAATCCGAAGTCGCTCCCGAGTAAACGAGGTCCCTCCCCCCGGTGTCACCAGCGGTGTCGTAGCCGGTGTCGTACCCGATGTCGCAACCGGTGTCGTACCCAGTGTCGTACGTGGTGTCGTACCCGGTGTCGTACGCGGTATAGTACCCGGTGTCGTACGTGGTGTCGTACCCATTGTCGTACCTGGTGTCGTACCCGATGTCGTACCCGGTGTCGTACGCGGTGTCGTACCCTGTGTCGTACGCGGTGTCGTACCCGGTGTCGTACGCCGTGTCGTACGCGGTGTCGTACGCGGTGTCGCACCCTGTGTCGTACCCGGTGTAGTACCTGGTGCCGTACCCGATGTCACTCGATGTCACTCTCGATATCGTACCTGATGTCACTCTTGGTGTCACTCACGATGCCTCTCTCGATGTCACTCCGGATGTCACTCCCGATGCCTCTCTCGATGTCACTCCCAACGTCACTCCAGATGTCTCTCTCGATGTCACTCCCGATGTCACTACCGATGTCACTCCTGGTGTCACTCCCTATGCCTCTCGATGTCACTCCCGATGCCTCTCTCGATGTCACTCCCGACGTCACTCCAGATGTCTCTCTCGATGTCACTCCCGATGCCACTACCGATGTCACTCTCGATGTCACTCCGGATGTCACTGCCGATGCCTCTCTCGATGTCAGTCCCGACGTCACTCCAGCTGTCTCTCTCGATGTCACTCCCGATGTCACTCCTGGTGTCTCTCCCGATGCCTCTCTCAATGTCACTCCGGATGTCACTCCTGGTGTCTCTCCCGATGCCTCTCTCAATGTCACTCCGGATGTCACTCCTGGTGTCTCTCCCGATGCCTCTCTCAATGTCACTCCGGATGTCACTCCTGGTATCTCTCCAGATGCCTCTCTCAATGTCACTCTCGATGTCACTCCTGGTGTCTCTCCCGATGCCTCTCTCAATGTCACTCCGGATGTCACTCCCGATGTCACTCCTGGTGTCTCTCCCGATGCCTCTCTCAATGTCACTCCGGATGTCAGAGTGCAGCACACGATGTTTGTTATCCCTGTGAAACCTCGGTATTGAATGTTTGTGTGGAATACAATACTAAGTATTAGAGAATGTTTTGTAAGAAGAATGAGTGAGGAAGGTCATGTGATGGACATAAGATGTGACCTCAAAATTTCCTTCCAACCTACTTAGTGAACATGTCTTTGGATAACTTCATTCTCTGGGACAGAAAATGGCTAATTTAAGAGTAGCTGTCGCAGCAGGCAGGCTCCATCAGATGATCAATGGGGCGTATGTACAACACCCCTGCACACGATCACATCCCCTTGTCAAGGAAAAGTCTCTCTTATCCAACACCACGTCACGTTCCAACTTTCAACACAGAGATCATTTGTACCAACAAACTTAAACACACAAGCCGTGTGTGGGCAAAGTTTGGGAGGTAGAATTGGAACTGAAGGTTCAGACCCAGTTGTGCCATTGAGTGTTTTACTTCCAGTTCTACCTCTCAAACTTTGCCCACACACGGCTTGTGTCTTTTAGAAACACCTACAGTAAGTTTGTTGGCATAAATAAATAATAAATACTATCTGAAGGTTATTTAATCCCAGGACATAAAGCACTTAGATTATAGTCGCCCTTGGGGTATTTATCTCTGATATGAGAGTGCCTTTGTGGTCTACCGGGAAACTACGAATAATGACCTCCCATTTGAGAACGTATAAGTATTACAAAAACTCGCACAAAAAAGTAATATCAACGAAATGGTTCACTCCACAAAAAATTCATTTGGACATAAATTTTGTTTTAACACTATCTACATTTTTACTTTCACTAGTGCATATAGTAGAGAAAGTATTGTATTCTACCCAAAAATTCGGTGTCAAATATATGTTTTGAGGCCCCTGAATCCGACAAAAGAGCATTTTAAAAAAAAAGGTTCCTCTGTTTGTGTGTCTGTCTGTGGACAACGTAACTCAAAAACGAAGTGAGTTAAAAACCAAAGTTGGTATTTAAGTTTAATGTCTTACAAGGATGCGACACGAAAATTTTGAAGAAACTTGCTTCACCCTAAACTACCCTTTACATGGAAAAGTTTACGAAAATTTTGATTTTCTTGAAAATGGCTCTAAGGGCTAATTAAAATGCCATAGGTTTGAGATATTTTATGGCGAATGAAACTATTTTTTGAATTTTCTAACTATAGCCTATGTAGTGTTGTTTACCTTGGATGGCTTTTGAATAACTTAAACTGTAAGAGATAAACTAAAACTTGTACAAAAAATGAAGATATTGCTAAAACACACAATTTATGTCCAAATATATTTTTGTAGAGTAAATCATTTCGGCGATATTCCTTGTTATTTGTGTCAGTTTCGAAAACTTAAATCTTAGGTGAAATGGAACATCGTCATTCAGTTTTTTAAATGTTAATCGTGCAAAGAGAATGGAATTTGAAAGGTAATACAAGGAAATAAGCAATAAGATAATTTGTACAAATGTTTATCTCAACTAACACGAAGAAGATATAGGAATAAGAGTTTGTAAGAATGGTTAGTACAAGAGTAGAGAAAGTCATGTGAGTGCAATACATCAGATTTTTTATACAGTAAGATTTGGTCTATCTCGTATAGTTTACCAGTTATTCAAAAGCCATCCAGAGTGAACAAGACTACATGGGCTATAGCCAGAACATTCAAAATATATATTTCATTCGTAATAAGAATGTCTTAAACATATGGCATTTTAATAAAATCATTAGAACCGTTTTCAAGAAAATCAAAATTTGTACATGTAAAGGATAGTTTAGGGTGAAGCAATTTTCTTCAAAATTTTCGTATCGCATCCTTGAAGTACATTAAACTTAAATAACAACATTGATTTTAACCGACTTTTCGTTCTAGAGTTATATTGTTCTCAGACACACACATCACCTTTTTCTGTATTGAGGGGTCCTCAAAACTTATATTTCCGGTGAAATGTTGTGTGGAATACAATACAAGTCTTGTAGTAGAGGGACGTTTGACGTGCAGATGGGTGAGGGCGTGTTGCTTGTATCGCGTGTAGGAGCCCTTCTTCTCGCTGTATATAACTAAATTACCTGATAACGATGTAGCCTTAACAACTTTATGCTGACAGCCCCAACTAATTCGATAGGTGCTTGTTGCGGCGCATTACACCGTCTCCTTCAGCTGCACATTCACTCATGAATTTTAAAACGGAAATATAGTAACCTCTTTTATTTTACACTATCTTAAATACTCGCCGTTGTCCGTGGTTTGGCCATTTCATCCCTACAACATATATACATATATACTTAGTCTGTCCTCTCCGGCCACTTCTAGCGCCCTCCCTCTGGCGCGGAGGACCCGTCTTCGATCCCCGGTACCAGCATGGGGATTTTATCCCCTCTGGGAGGTCTGGCACGGGGTGCACTCAGCCTTGTTAGGTCCCGGAGAGGCTACTTGATGGCCCCAGGTCGAGAAGGCCGCATAACTGTCCGGGAGGGTTCGGGGCGCTGATCACCTTCCACCCTCCAGTACTGCACCTCACCAATGATGTCTGTAGTGGGCCGAGGTGGCGGACGCAGCGGCTGGAGGGCCTTCCCATCCATCAGAGAGCAAGAGGGCTAATGATTTCATTGTCAGAAATCCAGCATCAGCCAACAAACTGTGTTACTGTACACCAATAACAAGGAACACTTGTAGCTTAATGAGCAACGATTTAGTGAACCATCAAAAATAATGAATACTTTCCCTTTCATGTCTTTGGTTATAAGGAGAGACCGGAACTTAGGCAGAATGTCTCTTTAACTGTGTTAAACCTATCTTCAATATGAAAATGAATCTGAGCGAATTATACCTTTGTAATTGAAATGCCACATCTTTATGTTGCCTTGACTTGATGATTTATCTGGATAAACTTAGAAACATTTCAAAACTTGTACAAGGTGACGCAGTTTAAATAGACCCCACAATGACGCCATGTTTTAGATTTGGTCCAATAACCTCTGTCGATATTGGGAGGTTATGTATTTTGTCATGTGAAAATGTGTTATCTGAACATGACCCCAGAGAACTTAAAGAAGCATTTGTTTGTCATGTGCATCAAATAAGGCAGTGCAATACACAGACTTTATCTAAAAATAGTTCATTTTTGTGTCGATTATAACACTAGCATTTTGTTTAAAACTTTGAAGTTATTTAAAATATGACGATCGAGTTATTGAATACTTTAATTTATTAAACAAATGAGTTTTTCTAATTGCCTTTTTGTTCCTCTTTTAGTATTTATAATGCCTTAGTGCCTGCCTATTTTAATGATTTATAATGCCTTAGTGCCTGCCCATTTTAATGTTTTATAATGCCTTAGTGCCTGCCTATTTTAATGATTTATAATGCCTTAGTGCCTGCCTATTTTAATGTTTTATAATGCCTTAGTGCCTGCCTATTTTAATGTTTTATAATGCCTTAGTGCCTGCCTATTTTAATGTTTTATAATGCCTTAGTGCCTGCCTATTTTAATGTTTTATAATGCCTTAGTGCCTGCCTATTTTAATGTTTTATAATGTATTTTTGCCTGCCTATTTTAATGTTTTATAATGCCTTAGTGCCTGCCTATTTTAATGTTTTATAATGCCTTAGTGCCTGCCTATTTTAATGTTTTATAATGCCTTAGTGTCTGCCTATTTTAATGATTTATAATGTCTTTTTGCCTGCCTATTTTAATGTTTTATAATGCCTTAGTGCCTGCCTATTTTAATGTTTTATAATGCCTTAGTGTCTGCCTATTTTAATGATTTATAATGTCTTTTTGCCTGCCTATTTTAATGTTTTATAATGCCTTAGTGCCTGCCTATTTTAATGTTTTATAATGCCTTAGTGCCTGCCTATTTTAATGTTTTATAATGCCTTAGTGCCTGCCTATTTTAATGATTTATAATGCCTTAGTGCCTGCCTATTTTAATGTTTTATAATGCCTTAGTGCCTGCCTATTTTAATGTTTTATAATGCCTTAGTGCCTGCCTATTTTAATGTTTTATAATGCCTTAGTGCCTGCCTATTTTAATGTTTTATAATGCCTTAGTGCCTGCCTATTTTAATGTTTGATAATGCCTTAGTGCCTGCCTATTTTAATGTTTTATAATGCCTTAGTGCCTGCCTATTTTAATGTTTTATAATGCCTTAGTGCCTGCCTATTTTAATGTTTTATAATGCCTTAGTGCCTGCCCATTTTAATGTTTTATAATGCCTTAGTGCCTGCCTATTTTAATGTTTTATAATGCCTTAGTGCCTGCCTATTTTAATGTTTTATAATGCCTTAGTGCCTGCCCATTTTAATGTTTTATAATGCCTTAGTGCCTGCCTATTTTAATGTTTTATAATGCCTTAGTGCCTGCCCATTTTAATGCCTAAACTTGCGGTCCTGGCAGTAGGATGAATAGTGGTGTCATTAGAGAGTAGTGAAGAGAGAGGAAAAGAAGGGGAAGGTACGAAGGCCTCGTTAAATAATCACGATACTAATGCTGTTTGTGTAGATGCCAGTCTGGGAGGATGTGGGAGCAGACAAAGTTGAATGTTTGTTGTATTGACACAGTAGTTTACAGTATTACAATGATATCAGTCTATAATTTACTAAAGCTAAGACTATGTGGAGCACGTGCTCAGTTGATCACGTGTTGATCTGGCAGCAACACTCTGTTGATCACGTGGATCACTCCGTTAGTGTTCATGATGTCGCAGTTCATCATGGTGGCGTCGTTCACCTGCAACAAACCACAATCCGATATAACAAGCTCCTATACTAACTCAACAAATCCACAACGTCATTCAACAAATTCCTAAACTTGTGGGGAAAAGTACTAAAATGGAATCCATCTCATCGTGGAGTGGACGGTAATGAAGAAGCACAATTGCATAACATAAATTGCACAAAATGCTAAAATTGCACAAAATCATTTGTTGGCACCTTTCGTCTAATAAGTGGACGTTGTTGTGTGAATAACCATCTGTTACAGCCTCCCAGTCTGTACCAGCTTTGAACATTGTCAACAAATACTCAGAACCTAGTCACTTACTCACTCACTCAGCCACTCACTAACTTTGTCACTCACTCACTCAGTCACTCACTCACTCAGTCACTCACTCACTCAGTCACTCACTCACTCAGTCACTCACTCACTCACTCAGTCACTCACTCAGTCACTCACTCACTCAGTCACTCACTTAGTCACTCAGTCACTCACTTAGTCACTCAGTCACTCAGTCACTCACTCACTCAGTCACTCACTCACTCAGTCACTCACTCACTCACCCAGTCACTCACTCACTTAGTCACTCACTCAGTCACTCACTCACTCAGTCACTCACTCGCTCAGTCACTCACTCACTCAGTCACTCACTCAGTCACTCACTCACTCACTCAGTCTCTCACTCACTTAGTCACTCACTCAGTCACTCACTCACTCAGTCACTCACTCACTCAGTCACTTACTCACTCACTCAGTCACTCACTCTGTCACTCAGTCACTTACTCACTCACTCACTCAGTCACTTACTCACTCACTCAGTCACTCACTCTGTCACTCAGTCACTTACTCACTCACTCAGTCAGTCACTTACTCACTCACTTACTCAGTCACTCACTCAGTCACTCGCTCACTCACTCACTTACTCAGTCACTCACTCAGTCACTCGCTCACTCACTCACTTACTCAGTCACTCACTTACTCACTCACTCAGTCACTCGCTCACTCACTTACTCACTCAGTCACTCGCTCACTCACTCACTTACTCACTCAGTCACTCACTCACTTACTCAGTCACTCACTCACTCAGGCACTCACTTACTCAGGCACTCACTTACTCAGTCACTCACACACTCACTTACCTTGAGTTTTCCGTCTCTCTTGACCACGTCCACGATGTTCTGAGTTGTAGGAATATCGTAGTACAAGTCTGGCTTGAAGGCTTCAGACGCCATCATCTTCTGTACCAGGTGGTTCTTAATAGTCTGAAACACACACCAACACTACCTCACTAGGTACATATACCCGACCACAAAATGTTAACATAAAATGTATTCACTGCCATTAGAGTAAGTACAAAATGAGAATGAAGATGGGCCTCGGCGTTGCCAGTTTTACGCGCAAGGTGGTTTGGATGCCACCCGCCCGCCAATTGGCAACATAACTGTATTGAGTAGGCGCATGTTCATTCTTGTTTAGTAGCTACACAAATACAGTCGACTTACTCAGTACTGCTAACTGGGGAAAACGAAATCCAAGAATTACATGTATTTAGATCTTCTCTTGTTATTATAACATAAAACAAGGTTATAGTATCAAATAAATCTCGCTTTATTATTAACATTTAGAAATAACCAATCCTCTGCAAAACTACATCAATTATTAAAGTAACAATTGCTAAAAACACACTTGTCAAATTCGAATGCAGTGATATTTTGATTGTAATGTGTAATAAATTGTCTTTCACTCATTTATGGGATACAGTTAACAACACTAACTAAACAAAAGAATGACCACGTGATAACTTCTATACGATAATTTAGCGCCTCTGTCTGTGTACGAATTACTCAAATTAAGTTCGTCTCAGTATTCAGGTGACTGCTGCAAAGGAACACAACTTCATTTGTCAGTTTTCGTAATTTTAATTTTAAATATTATGGGACAGAACAAAGTAAGTTCAGAGTAAGCTTCCTCGAAGCACCACCTTGCTAGGCAATGTCCGCTAAGAACAAACACCAATCCCACACAATTCGAGTGCGGGGACTTTACGAGAAGCTCCAATTTCCAGAAAAATCAATAGTACCTGATTCTCGACTATATAAGCGAGTCAGCACAGATAGAGAAGTTCGTCGTCAGTGTCACTTTTTACTGTGTAGAATTATCAGAGTGAGCTGTGTACAATTTCACTGTATTTTGTGCCAAGGTTATGATAGAATACAACACTTTGAGTTGCAACTTCTAAATCGACGTTCAATTTTAAGAAAAATAAAGTAATATAACAAGTAACTGGACTTATACTTAATTTGATGAATTTCAATTTGATAGTACAATTTCTGTATAAAACACCACATACTTTAACAATTGTAACGCAAAAGTTGATAGATGGAAGATTTCCTGGAGCAAAATATTTAATAGGGACAATAAAGGAATTTTCACTTGTTTGAGCTTACAGTATTACTTATACTAGGTTTTATATAGTGAATTTTGTTATTGACTATTGCTTTCTATCTTTTAATATCCTTAGTAAAATTGTTGAATTTTTTTGTAGTTAAAAACCTTTTTTTCTCTCTCTCTCTCTTAATTAGAAGTCATAATAATTAGGAGTTCTGAATAACCCAATGAAAATACAAGTACATTCTCAGTGTTTCTGATATGTAGGGAAAGTAGTGTGTTCCACACAAAAATTCAACAGCGAGATTTCACTGAAAATGTATGTTTTGAGCTCCACTGAATATAATAAAAAAATCTGACGTGTTACAGTCACATGACTTTCTTTACTCTCTCTTACACAAACTATTCTTATAAACACTTATTTCTCTACTTCATGAACATTTGAAGAAATTACCTTATTGTTAATTTTCTTGTAGATACAAGGGGAATACAGTAAGCTTTAAGTGACAATCAGATGTTTTAACAACTGGTCATCATGTGATCGATTTGAAATTCCATTCCCTTTGTATGGTCAAGAGATAAAAAAATGGAGTTCCATTTGTGAAAAGTATAACTATTGCAAAATTCAAAAAAATAAAAAGGAATATCTCGGAAATGGTTAACGCCACCAAAAAGGATGTATTTAATATAAATTCTGTGTTTTAAAGAGATGTACATTTTTGAGAATTTTGTCTGTCAAAATGGCTGTCAAATGTTTCAAAGCTGGTCGCTATGAAATTCCGATCTCTTTTTATGAATGAAAATGAATAACGACTTTCCATTTCCGAAAAGTTACGTATTGCAAAATTCAAATAAATAAGAAAGAATATCTCGTAAACGGTTAACGCCACGAAAAACATAATTAAACATAAACTATATGTTTTAAGGGGATCTAAATTTTTGTACAGTAAGATCTGGTCTATGTGTTACGGCTTACCAGTTGCGCAAAAGTCAAGAATTAGAGAACTACATAGGCAATAGACAGAAAATTCAAAATATAGATTTTCTTTGCCATAAAAATATATTAAACATATTACATTTTACACAAAATCCTTAGTTTTTTTAAAAAAAAAATCGAAAACTTTTCATGTAAAGGGTAGTTTAGGGTGGAGCAATTTCCTTCAAAATGTGTGTTTTTAAACACACAAGCCGTGTGTGGGCAATGTTTAAGAGGTAGAACTGGAACTTAAAAATTCAATGCCACAGCTGGGATTTGAACCACAGACCCTCCACTTACTAGGCAGGTGCTCTAACCATTAAGCTACTCTGACAACCTGCCAGAATGACATTGAATTCTCCAACCGATTCGTATTTTTCCCAGTAAACCACAAAGGCAGTCTCACATCAGAGACTGGTTTGAGAATACAATGTCATTCTGGCAGGTTGTCAGAGTAGCTTAATGGTTAGAGTGCCCGCCTAGTAAGCGGAGGGTCTGTGGTTCAAATCCCACCTGTGGCATCGAATTTTTAAGTTTCAGTTCTACCTCTTAAATAGTAATTTTGGTTTTTAACCAGTTTTCGTTTTTGAATTATGCGTTTCATACACACACACACGCAAGCACACACCAGGGGGGCCTCAGAACTTGCATTTCCAGTGACATGTGAACATGGAACTTGCTGTGTTTTGTATAGGCAGTAAAGATGCAGGTAGGAAGACGAAGACAATGGGGAATGCGAAATGTGGTGGCTGACCTTGGTGAGGTAGGCTGTATCGTCCATCATACGCTCCAGTCTGGAGGAACCCAGGCGGTTGAAGGCCTTGTCCGTGGGCACGAAGAACGTGTAGGACGTACCGGATCTCTGAAACTCCATCACTTCGGGATTCTTCTGCATCACTCGCTCCATCGCTTGCAGGAAGATGCTGCAACGTCATCACACAAGGGCAATACACTACACTTAATCATAGTGACTGATATTCCATTCTCTTTGCATGGCCGAGAGATACAAAAACGAATAACGACTTCCCACGTGAAAAAAGTATAAATATTGGAAAATGCAGACAAATAACAAGAAGTACTTCCGAAATGGTTCATTCGACACAAAAGAAGGATGTTATTAACATATATTTTGTGCTTTACATTTTTGTAGAATTTTCCATCTAAACCACAAGACTTTATAGGTCCACTGCACCCTTTTAGCTAGAAAGTCCACAGTCTCAGTACTAATCACCTATTAGAATGCCCAGAATTGAGGAAAGTTGTACTAAATGGGAAGATAGAAAATTTATATTGACTGATCAGGGAAAAATTGATGTATCAAAATCCTGCACATTACATCAACAGCAATATTTTATGTATCTCTTACAGTTCATCACTAATACAAAAGTAATTTAGAACAATAGGAACTTCAGAGGATTATTTTTCTTTTTTAGAAGTTTGAAAACAGTGTTGTTATACTCAATTTAATTTAAAAGGCGAGTCAATTAATAACACTAAACAACTGAGGTTTCTTCTCGTAACGATTCAAGGAGCTTGTTGAAAATATCTTTCTGGAGAATGTCGAAATTAAATACTCAGTTTCTATTTTTTAAAATGAAGATTTGTTCCCACGTGACGTTAGGAATATCACAAGCAAACAGTTGGAAAAATAACAGTTGTCTTTCAGTTTTGGAGAAAAAATCACAACATAAAGCCAGAACCGAAACTCCTCAAACGCATAACTGGAAAAGACGAGCTATTCACATGGGAACAAATCTTCATTTTAAAAAATATATCCGAGTATTTCATTTCAACATTCCCCAAAAAGATATTTTCAGTAAGTTCCTTGAACCGTAAGCACAGGAAACAGAAGAAGCATCGCCGTCCGCACCATGGAAACCAAGTCATTGTCCAGTTGATAATGGAGGAAAGTTAACCTCCGAAACGCGTTCCAGAAAAATATAAATGTAAGTGTTATTAATTGATCCACCTTTTAAATTAAACTTCAGAGAATATTTACACAAAATTCAACATAGGCATAAACATTTCATTTGTTATGAAAGTATCTTATAGAACGGTGTTTCAATAAAAGTATTTATAGCCGTTTTTGAGAAAATGGTAATTTTCGTGAAGTTTACAGATGTAGAGGTTAGTGTGGGATGAAAGTCGTACCTGAAGTTTCCGTCCTGACGCAACACGTCGCCGGCCGACACGTTGGAAGGTCGCAGAGCCTTGTTGATGATATGGATGTTGCCGTTGAGGCCCTGGATGTCAGGCTTCTCTATGAGAGCATCCTCCACGCCTATCGCCTTGCGGTACACCTGCAGGCGCAGCGGGTTCTGCTCGTCCAGCGACATCACCACCTGTATCACCAATCACTCGATGTAATCACCTTCAAGTAAACACATACCTACCTAGACTGCAAATCTCACATAACTTACTCAAACCAACTCTATCTATTCATTACTCATAGACGTAACTAGACTCACACTTAAATTACTATACTTTGACTCTAGAATGCAATTATATTTTGGGGGCAATTTAGTAGAGAGTAAACAAATATTCCTCTTACAAGAAAGGTTATAAACACTCATATCAAATACTCATGTAAACATCCTTTTACAACACTTTATATGCAATAGATCAATATTTATAACAAACAATTACAAACACTACACATCCCAGCACAAAGCTCTCTCGCTTCTAGAAATATGTATATGTATATCGTATAAAACTATAAAACTATTAAATGTTCTTCCTACTGATCTTAAGGGAAAAGTTCACAATTTCAATGCCTCTAAAAATTGCCACTAGAGTGCCTATATCATTTTGTTCTGTGCTAGATTATCTGAATGACAAATTATCTTGTTAATGCTTATGTAGCTGCTTTAATGACAAACCATTATCAATTACATTTCATGCCTGCTGCAAAGAATATAGTGAACAACTGAAAATAGATAATATGCATTGGTAATTATATAACTAAATAAATAATGAGACTGGCACAAAATGCATAGTGAAAGTTTACAACAAAGTTAAATTTGTATTTTATTATTTATGCCAACAAACTTACTGTTGGTGTTTTTAAACACACAAGCCGTGTGTGGGCAAAGTTTGAGAGGTAGAACTGGAACTTAAAAATTCAGTGCCACAGCTGGGGTTTGAACCACAGACCCTCCGCTTACTAGGCGGGTGCTCTAACCATTTACCAGGAGAAATACGAATCGGTTTGAGAATTCAATATCATTGTCACAGTAGCTTAACGGCTAGAGCACCCGTCTGGAAAGTGGAGGGTCTGCAGTTCAAATCCCTGCTGTGGCATTGAATTTTTCAGTTCCAATTCTACCTCTTAAATTTTTATATAGATTCTTACTGCGATTCCATGCAAAATAGAGCTCGATTGAAATGCATTCCCATTTCCGCGATTTCATGTTGAATTCAATCCCGAAATAACATCGAACAACATTCATGGAATAACATTTCGATCCAATCCAGTGATTTATGTTTGATTCGAGCCCGCCTTTCCATGAATCCCGAATAAAAACTCAAAGCGACATAAATTTGCTATGGAAAGGTCTACATATGAGTTATTTTAATAACTATAGGAAAGGTTGGATTTTGTTTCTGAATTGCCGCAGCTTCATTATTTTTTTTTTGTCATATCGCCTGTGTATAATTTGTTTTTATGCTATCATGTGCATCTCCAATAACATGTTCAATATTTAAGAGCCTTATGGCTACTTTTAACTCGCTAAACACAACCCAGTCTATTCTAATTGCTCTAAAAGCCTAGGTGGGGTGACGTCACAACGAGATAGACAAGTGACGGCGCGAGTTGGAGTTACGTAGTAAAGGTAGTTTTAAACATGGTCAACATGTCTTGAATTAACTCAACGAGCAGTTTTCTTAGTTGTTTAACATATGGATGTAATTTTAGTTCACTGAGCCATGAGTGAACTAGGAGAATCGATTCAAGTTGGCGCCGTAGTCATGAGCGATCACATTTGAATCTGAAGTTAGGGTTTGGCTAGAAGGCTGTACGTTACCTGGTTGTCTGATATCTGGTCTGTGTCGAGTCTGTTCTGTGTGGCGTGGAACAGGACAAACTGCCGCGCTTTCTCCTTGCTGGTCCTCATGTCCTGCAGCTCGTCTGGAGGCAGTGCTACAACAAACACATATGTCACGTGTCATTCACAAGCACCTACCTATTTTATATTAACTTATAACATTTTATTAAGCTTCTAAACTTGTGATAAATCACATTTTACAATTCTTGTAACTTGTTACACATATCTTAAGACGTATACGTGACCGGACGTAACTGGTTTACCACTTCCTGTGCTACTCCCTATGGACTTTTGTATGATGTCACAAGTCATCAATGGAAATACGACTACCTTACGTACGTAGTAGAGAAAGTAAGAAGAGGGAACGTTTGATCGTGATGCTTGTATGCACAAACATTAGTTTATCTCGACTTTTCACTGTCTACTACTTCACGCTCATTTGCTCCATTTATGTGACTTCAACTTCGCTCTTTGGTTTTACAATCTGAAATATGGTTTATCTTCAAACATTAAATACAAAAAATCTGATATATTACACTCACATGACTTTCTCTACTCTTGTACTAACCATTCTTACAAACTCTTATGCCTATATCTCCATGTTAGTTAAGATAAACATTCGTAATAATTATCTGATTGCTTATTTCCTTGTAGGTACAAGGGAAATATTAGAATACAGCAGGTTTTATGCGACAGTCAAATCTTTTTGACCTTTGAGATTCCGTTCTCTTTGCACGATTAACATATAAAAAATGAACAACGTTGTTGCATTTCGCTAAAGGTTTCCAAAATTCACACACATAACAATGAATATCTCCGAAATGGTTCACCATACAAGAAAATGTATTGAGACATAAATTATTGTGTATTTTAGCAAGATCTACATTTTTTGTAGAGCAAGATTTGGTCTATCTCTAACGGTTTACCAGTTATGCAAAGAGTAAATACGACTACATGGGCTATAGCCAGAAAATTCAAGATATACATTTCATTTGTCATAAAAATATCTCAAACGTATGACATTTTAATCAAAATCTTTAGAGCCATTTTCAAGAAAATAAAAATTTTCCATGTAAAGGGTACTTTAGGGTGGGGTTATTTTCTTCAAAACTTTAGTGTCGCATCCTTGAATGACAATAAACTTAAATACCAACTTTCATTTCTAACCGACTTTTCGTTTTTGAGTTATGCTGTCCACAGACTGACACACAGACACACACACGGACCTTTTTCTAAAAATGCTTTTTTGGATTCAGGGGGCTTCAAAACATATATTTCCGGTGAAATCTAGAAATCTAATTTTTGGGTGGAATACAATACTTCCCCTACTTACCAGTAGAGAAAGTAAAAAGGTGTTAAAATATTTTGAATGTTCATCAAACCAAAGAAATTAATTTCTCTAAGAGTAATTATTTGTTCTTCGTGTCAGAGATTAATGGGCAATTACATTTTATAAAATAATCAAAGTGTTGTGATGTTTTACAATTGATGTTACTTACCGTACATGGCGGACTCTGATGGAGCGAAGATAGTGTAATCGCCGAAGTTCTCGAAGGCTTCATCAAGTCCTGCTTGGCGAATCAGCTGTAGGAACACAAACAGCTTCTCCTGCTCCATCAGCTGCATCACACTCTTGGCTGTAACACAACAGTTTGTCATATCTGCTGCTTCTGCTCGCGCTCACGATACTAGTACCTACCAACCTTGCAATGCAAATAACTCGCTCAAACTACCTCAACTTAAATATTAATTTCAGTTCATGCAGTATATTTAGTTTATGAGATGTAAACGATATTTTCAACTACTCTGTGTTTCTCCCACAACTCTTTATCGTGCAAAGATCTGTTTTACACGTAGAACTGCCATTATTATCTTAGCTGTGCATATTCTTCTCTCCCCTCGCTGATCTAATTTCTCAAAGGAAATATATTTTCTGTGGTGTTTAAAACTAAAGCAAACAGTTTAACACTACAAAAATTTGTGCCTTTTCCTAGTGTGATCATTAGTGTTGGAATGTTTATACAGCTACCGCGAAATGAGGCGATCTCAAGTCACCTGCCACATGGGCAGAGTGTGACGTCACAAACACCTGGCTCACTGCCTACAGTGCATAATGTTTGTCGAATGTTTTCACAAAGTAAACTGCTTCCAGCACGAACATTCATATATTCGAGTATTTTACTGCAAATGGGAACAGCAAGATATGCAGTAACGTTATCCATAACATTGCTAGGTCAACTGTGCCTGGCCTCCTGTATGTTGTGATTATGTGACAGACTCACTCGTTCCTCTCTTTATACTTCAAACTCCACAATCTTGCGTTTCCTGTACGAATGCTCGTTCCCAAGTAATCATGTTAATTGATTTACATAAACCAACAAAAATAATACAAAATCTGATGTGTTGCGCTCACATGACTTTCTCTACTCAGTCTTGTACAAACTATTCTTACCAACTCTTACTCCTATTTCTACTTAATGTTTATAGAGATAAACATTTGTAGAAATGGTTTTAATACGTACATACTTTTAGATACAAAGGGAATAAGGGAGCACAGTAAAGCTTAAGTGATAGTCAAATGTTGGAGAAGTGGAACTTAATATGAGAGAGTTTGTTAGTTGCTAACCTCTCTCAGGCAGCAGGAGGTCATCCATCATGTAGACGACGCCGTTCTGACCCAGGACGAAGTCCGACCGCAGTCTCTTGTTTTCCACTGTGGTGCCCTTGCGATCACAGTCGAACGTGAGCTTCTCGGAGCCCAGGGTTCGTACCTTGTGTTCTCCCAGCACGGCGGGTAGACAGATGGGGTGAGGGATCACATGGTTCTCCAACAGGGCTGCCAACAAAACATTATCTTTGCTTCCTAGTCTGCATTTGTTCAGGGAAATAAACACTTTTTCTCATATTTATTTATGCCAACAAACTTACTGTTGGTGTTTTTAAACACACAAGCCGTGTGTGGGCAAAGTTTGAGAGGTAGAACTGGAACTTAAAAATTCAATGCCACAACTGGGATTTGAACCACAGACCTTCCGCTTACCGGGCGGACGCTCTAACCACTGAGCTATTGTGACAAACTGCCAGAGTGGCATTAAATTCTCAAACCAGTTCGTATTTCTCCTGGTAAACCACAAAGGCAGTCTCACATCAGAGACAATTACCCCAATGGTGACTTACTATTGCAAGTACTTTATATCCCAGGATTAAATAACCTTCAGATGGTAATAATTATTTATTTATGCCAACAAAATTACTGTTGGTGTTTTAAACACACAAGCCGTGTGTGGGCAAAGTTTGAGAGGTAGAACTGGAACTTAAAAGTTCAATGCCACATCTGGGATTTGAACCACAGACTTTCCGCTTACCAGGCGGGTGCTCTACCATTGAGCTACTGTGACAAACTGCCAGGAAAAATACGAACTGGTTTGAGAACTCAATGCCATTCTGGCAGTTTGTCACAGTAGCTCAATGGTAGAGCATCCGCCTGGTAAGCGGAAGGTCTGTGGTTCAAATCCCAGCTGTGGCATTGAATTTTTAAGTTCCTATTCTACCTCTCAAACTTTTTTTTCAGCTTTGCATGTTTAAGTGTTTAGGTAACTTGCTACGATGAGGTTCAAACATTACTTCAAAACGTATCCCGAAATAGTTTAGATTTTGTTATATTGCTACAAACATTTAGAGATGGTCTTATAAACTTAGCATTCTAAAATATACGATTTTGGGCGATATGCAATGTGTATATAGATGATATTTTATTTTAAGAAAGCTTATAAAAAGGATATTGAATTAAAATTAATTGTTCTTTGACGCGAGTTGTGTTTAGAAAGGTAGAATCAGGCTGAAAATTTAATGTCATAGTTGGGATTTGAACAGCGGCCCTTCACCTCCCTGGTTACTTTAATCCGCTGAAAGACGTTCTTGTCTCACTCCACCGGCCATTCCTACTCTCCAGCGTTATATCGTGCAATTCCTGCAGGATGTATCTCGGTTCAAAGGTAACATTCCTACAATAAGGAATATTTCCGTTTACTGATGACGATATGCTTGCATATCATGAGATAGTCGTGCAAATTCCGCAAACAGTCGCTAGCGCACCTCACACAAAGCATCGACCAGTTGACGATCGTGTCCACTATACGGCGCAAAGTGGGAGTGCGTTCCTAGGTAACCGTACGTACCTTCTCTGGCGTGCTTGTCTCCCATAATCCTCTTGAGACGCGACTGGGGAATCTTCTGGAAGGCCTCGTCAGAGGGCGCCAGGATGGTGCAGGGCTGGTGCGTGTTACGTAGTCTGTTGACGAACCCAGACTGTTCCATTGCCTTGCCTAGCTGTATGAACCTGCCGTCCTGCAGGACCAGGTCGGCGAGGTCACGAGGCACGGTGAAGGCGGGGTCCAACACGGAGTCGAGGATGTGGACTATACCATTAGTGGCCTCCTGGTCCTTCCTCACCACGGACACGCAGTTTACCGTCTCCATCTGTGAACACCACGTCACTGTGACATATACCTTCCTATCTTCAGTACAACCATAACCCAGGCACACTATGGTACTCACCCCGTTGGAGTACTTGTTGATCCTGACTTTGTGCGAGTCGTAGCGGGTGTCAACCAGAAGGTCAGCCTTGAAGTTCTGTGAGGTCAACTTCCTGTCCAGCAGGTGATAGAGCAGTAGTGGGTTCCGAGGATTGTCTCTGTCATTCTCAAGACGAGATCGCTGCTCTCGGGACAGATCCTGCAACAGACATCCACTCACAACAACTTCTCTACTCACTCTTCTATGCACTCACTACTTCTACCTACCACGTGTTAATCAAGCTAAAAGTTTATTGAAATGAATTTCTTACACATTGTCTTAATACTCAAATATTTTAAGAAGTGGTCGTTATATGATAACTTGGATGGACCTTTTCTTAAAAATGCTTTGTCTGATTCAGGGGGCTTCAAAACATATATTTCCGGTGAAATCTCGACATCGAATTTTTGGATGGAATACAACACTTCCTCTACTTACTGGGGATATGTGAAAGATAGAATCTGTAATATTAGATTAAGCCAGTTATCACAGACAAAATACTTCACACAAGACCCCCGACTACTAGGAAGACCGAGATAGACCTCAAGTAGCACGCACGTAGCTAGTCACGACTAGCGAGAGGAAAAAGCAACTGGAAATCCTTAGATACATCTGTGTGGAGATTAAATAGTGAATAGTGGACAACAAGCTCACCACGTTGGGATAAATGAGCTCTCCCTTTTGATAAGAGACCTTAGCCCTTTAAGGGACATTTTGGGCTGTTGTCATTCACATTTCCTTTGTAGTAATATTTACAGTTTACCAGTTATACCAAAGTCATTCAGAATAAAGAGAATTTCAGAGAATATTTAAAGAAAATTCAACATATACTTCTCATGTGTGAAAATATCTTAAATGTATGTTATATTACTTAAAATTGTCAAAATGTTTCATGTAAACGCTAGCCTGGATGGGGTATTTTGGAAGATGCTGTATACTTACATCGAAAGCTTCATCGAGCGGTGCAAACAGAGTGTATGTGCCGCCTCTCTTGAGCTCTGCCCCCAGACCAGAGTCCTCCAGGTACCTGACAAACTTGCCTGCTCCCAGATCTCGCGCCGTGTCCAGGATATTCTTCAACGGCTTCACTGTTACAATATAACAACATCATCAAGTACTGCCCTACAGAGTAATGCTGGGCTGCAAGCACATTCAACTGTTCGTGTGTCTCTCAAACACCTGTCTGGTCGCGTACAACACTGCTCAATGTTGGGCTTACCAAATGACAGAACTAAGAAGAGTAGGAGCAAAAGGTAAAAAGCAGCTAAATAAAGTTATTAGAAGAAAACGATATATTAAAACAATGCACAGAACAAAATGGGGAAAAACAAGCTTGGACAAACAAAATACAGATAACGTTGGAGGAAATACTGATGGGTATGGGTAGAAAGAAATAATAAAAGTAAGGGTTTCTGGACTGGAAATTAGAACACGAGTGGAAGATATCAAAAAGCGACAAATTATGAATAGCTTTAACGACGAAAGGTTCATTACTAAATTTTAAATTCTTAAAAATGGGACGGGGAAGAGAGAAATTCATGGAGCTAAGCAATAAAGAGGCCAGAATGGGATATGCAAAACTGGCACTACACGTATTTTGGGATGTAACGGCACGGAAAAAGGAGAGAGAATCTAGAACCAGATGAATATATGGGAAAGCAAGGAAGTACTTGGAAAAAATGAGGTTGAAATGGTTAAACACTGTGGAAAGGTTAATGAGGGGTTAAAGTAATTAGAGGGCATAATAAACTTCCGCATTATAGAGAAAACAAAATGTTAAACATAAAAGGAAGTAATAAGAATAACTAAGCCAAGAGCTAGGAATAAACTGTATATTGTGGGAAATATTGTTATAATTTATTATATTTTTGTTTTGTGATGGAAGAAAGCGTCAATAACTGTAACCACAATCTCAAGACACATTTGTCCAATCCCTGCTATTCATATGATAATGAACAACTTTGTTAAGCCCATGGACAAAACTGGGCAAGTATTTCTCCATTCGCGTGAGAAGTCTGTACGTCTTACGGAACTGGAAATAAAAGTTGAAATTTTCGTGGGTCTCTAGATACACAAACTGTACAAAGATGAGCATTTCAACACTATCTGTAAGGTGATAAAAAGTTAGGTTAGCTTGCAATGCCTTGTTCAAATGTCAACAAACTTTCTAGTAAATAAGAGGGCAAGGATCTTGTGGCAAATCTTATGTAGTGATAAAATAACGCGGCTGCAACATTTACTTAAAGGTACATTTCTTATGTTCCCACTTGGACTTGTTTCCTGACAACTGCAGAATGGGGAACGGTTGCACCAGCAAATTTTACACGTGGAAATGAGATACCAGCAGTGTGTCCACTTATTAGTGGACACGAATCACCAGCAAAGCACTGCAAACGGCAGACAAGCTACAAACGACAGTGACTTCCTTTCGAGGGAGGTAAATACATAAGCTTATATAGCCAATGACGCATATAACTTCAAAACGAGAGATAATTTTCACTATTTTCGCTGTCAGTACGCCTGAAAAATAAAGATTAGCTGTTTTCATGCCAGTTACAGAGAAAAAGTAAAATGTTGTTGGCTAATATAATAAAGGAGTGATTAAAAACGGCCCACGACTTCCAGTGGTAGTTTTTGATCCAAGAAGATAATGACTACGTACGTACGTATACGGCAGATTTGTTACAACCGAGCATAAATATAGAAAAATGTGATACACACCTCCGGTACATCCCTGTTGTCCAGGAACCTGCTGGAACCCCTCACAGCACTCATAGCGGATCACCCTGAAACATGAGACACCATAAAGTGATTGAGCGTCCAGCAATTATCGTGATGGACTCATTAGGTAAAAGAGGAAATGTAAACAGTGACGGTCTGGCGAACACACTACCGCTGCACGCTGAGGTGGGTCCGTCTACTGATTCATCATACTCTCAATCTCCGCGCATACTGGGGACCGTGTTCTCTTGCTGCAACACACTACGCTGGTGAATTCATCAACGTCACACACTTTGCTGGGCAGTAAATTCTGTAAGCTTTCTCGACCAGTCTCTTTTCACTGAGACATCACAGAAGCCACATTTTCGTGGGTGCATATACTGTACTTTGGTGTGTATATTCTGTGCAATGGGCGCACGTGCAGATGAATGTGACAGACTCTACTGGGCAATCCGTCCTCTGTATTACTTCTCAAAGCTCTTTGGACTGGCCCCGTTTCAGTATGACGTCACCGAGAGCAGACTTCGCCGCACAACCCTGGGCTCCATACACTCGTGTGCGATGTGTCTTCTGGAAGCGGTGACTCTGGTGTTTGTATTGCGGTGGGAGATACAGCACGTGTTCCCGCACTACAGCCTGGTCATGATCGTCGTGAACGTCCTGGACATCACACTCACCTCCCTCACTGGAATAGTCTCCTACACTCTGTGTGTGACGTTCAACAGAGGTAAGGTAGAGGAATTCCTCGCCGTCATGTCTCGGATAGACGCCTGTTTGTCTCCAGTAACTGTACTGTCTTACAGCAAGATGAGGTCCCTGTTGTTGCTTCAGCTGACTCTCATGACCTTCGTCTGTATGGGAAACTACATCCACATAGTTGTGTCGCCTCTGGTGATCACAGACAACTATGTTCAACTGATGGTGTGCCTCCTGCACAACATAAACATCATTGTCATTATCCACTTTGTGAACGCTGCATTCTTGATCAAACACCGCTTCGATATCCTCAACAAGGAGCTGATGTCAGTCTTCAGTAGCCCTGTACCTCTGACAAGTCGCAAGATCCGAACATTCCGTGGCATCCACAGTGTTCTCTGTGACCTAGCAGAGCTGGTGAATTCTACATATCAGCTACAAGCTGCCATTGACCTCATCGGCATCTTCTTGGAGATCACATCCTTCCTGTATGCTTGCCTGAGGTCGTTGGTGAAGTTCGCCTCATGTAAACCTAATGATGCAGCCCAGTGGAATCTCCTGGGGATTGTGCTTGTCTGGGCGACTATCAACTTGACAAGACTGATGGCCATGACAACAAGTTGCAAAACGGCCAGCGACAGTGGTAACAAAACAGCTGTCGTCGTACATAAACTGTTGCTCAAAGTGGAACCCTGCACTGCAGAATATCAAGAACTGCAGCTTTTCTCTCTACAGCTGGTCCATCGTAAAGTTGGTTTTACTGCTTGTGGACTGTTTCCTATAGACTTCACATTGCTGTACTCCATGTCTGGCGCCGTGGCCATGTACCTCATCATACTCCTGCAGTACAGTGGTCAAGATATGGTGCATGGCAGTTACCTGTGTAACGGCTCCACTTCTAATGACGTGGTGCTGACGTGATCACCTGACTCATCGTAAAGTTGGTTTTACTGCTTGTGGACTGTTTCCTTTAAACTTTAGTACCTGGGTGACCCAGCTTCGCTCGGCGTTTTTCGCCTCTGTTTTTGTGAAATCTTGTTTTTTTGTGGGAGAAGATACTTATTTAGATAAACTGAAAGTCAAAACGTTAACTAAATAACAATCTTAGTCGCAATTGTGAAGAGTCATTTCCGAGATACAAATATTTCATAAACACCATCATTTCAGCTGTAAAACATCTACTGCTGAACGCAGACCTCCCCCATATATATCCACCCAGTTTGACGTTTTCGTCGAGCATTTGTTCCATTATGGAGTTCAGTTCCTTGCTGCTGCGATTGACTCCAGGGCGTTAACACATTCGCCAAGGTCCTTCATCTTTCCGTCGAGTTCTTCCATGGCTTCCTTTACCCTGGCCAGTCGCTCGTTAGTATTCTCCAATAGATCTACCTTCATATTACACATTCCCATCTTCTTCTTTTCTGTTTCGGAGTTTACATTTTCAATTTGCCTTCCATTTTGTCCATTCTTGTTCCTATATTTTCTATTCCGTAGTTTAAATTTTTCCAATTCGGTTTTCATATTTGTTTCCTCTGTCGCATTCCGGAATTCATTTCATTTCCCATTATGTCCATCTTGGCTAACATTTGTTTCATCAACTGTTCCATATCGTGCTTTTCGGCGCACTCCTGACATCAATTGTGATTACTTTACTTTTTTTTAACTATTTCTTTGTTTTATTTAAACACCGGAGCAACACTAAGCAAAACCACTGTTGAACAATAACAAATACTACAGGAAGAAAAGCTGGTTGACAAAGCCATGTGAATGTACTATGCATTTCTGTTTCAATCATATGCAAAACTGTATGAATTGTTCGTAATTGTTCGCCGAAGCGGGAGTAGTGAAAGAAATGTGATTGTGAATGAGTAGAAAGCGTGTGAATGTTATACGTTGCACTTATATTTCAAATGTATAGAAAAATGTATGGATTGTTTGTAGAAGAGGGAGTAATATGTTAGGTAAAAGAAAAGGGAGTAGAGAAAAACATGTGCACGTAATACGTTGGGTGGTAAAATGGATTGCATAAAAACCTTCGCGATGAAAACAATTAGATATGTCACTTTTCATGGCGATCGGTCAACCTGTTTTGGAATTTACCCACTCTTCAACATACGATATGTATAGGCGTTGGTATGTATGAAGTTGATAAAAGATAGGGAATAACATGTGAATTGTTACGTAAAACAAAAGTGAGTAGAGAAAATAGTATGAATGTAATACATAGTATTTCTTTTTCAAACATATCAAATTGTATGAATTATATGTTGAAGGGCGAGTAGTGAAAGAAGACTGATGGTGCCTCGTAAAGGAAGAATTAGTAGAGGAAGTCGTGTGAGTGTAAGACGTTGCATTTATATTTCAATCAGAATATTATATGAATTGTATGTTGAAGGGCAAACAGAGGATAAATGAATGTGCTACGTAAAAGAAATGCGAGTAGAAAGCCATTTGAAAGTAATATATTGTGTAGTAAAATTGTTGCCATAAAAAATTCCCCATAAAAAATACATATACGTGCCGAATTTCGCGGTGATCGATTAAACGGTTTTCCAGCTTAACAGTTGGATGTATGTATATATATATATATAAACAAACAAACAAGTTGTATAGATGATACGAATTGTTTGTAGAAGAGTGGGTGGAGAAATAAATGTGAATGTGTTACCTAAAAGTGAGCATAGTAAACAGTGTGAATGTAATACGTAGCATTTCTATTTCAAACATACAGAAAATTGCATGACTTATTTGTAGAAGAGTGAGTAGAGAAAGAGATATGAATGTGTTATCTAAAAGTGAGAGGAAAACCCAGTGTAAATGTAATAGCATTTCTATTTCAAACATACAGAACATGGTTTGACTTGTTTTAAAAGCGGGGATAAAGGTGATTTTTGGTGCAAAATCACGTTTTTTATGGAAAATTGTTTATAGAAGAGTGAGCAGAGAAAGAAATGTGAATGTGTTACCTAAAAGTAAGTAGAGATAACACTGTGAATGTAATATGCAGCATCTCTATTTCAAACATACAGAAACTTGTATGCTTATTTGTAGAAGAGTGAGCAGAGAAAGAGATATGAATTTGTTACCTAAAAGTGAGAGGCGAACAGGGTGAATGTAATAGCATTTATATTTCAAACATATAGAACATGGTATGACTTATTTTAAATGTGCGGATAAAAATGTTTTTTGGTGCAAAACCACGTTTTTATGGAAAATTGTTTATAGAAGAGTGAGTAGAGAAAGAGATGTGAATGTGTTACCTAAAAGTGAGTAGAGAAAACGCTGTGAATGTAGTATGTATGTATACAAAAATTTAATCAAATCTTTAGAGTCATTTCTGAAATACCGTGAGTATATACAAGAATTGGACCGTAGAGGCGGGAATAAAAAAAATGTTATTTTTTTTATGCAAAATCGCGTTTTTTCGGGAATTACACCTATATAGATGAACTTAAAAAGCAAGACCCTATCTGAATACAAAATTTGATCGAAATCGTTAGAGCCGTTTACAAGTTGCTCGGAATAAATATATATACAAGAATTGCTCGTTTAAATATATAAGATAAGATACTCTTGTACTCTATGTCTGACACATAGTGTGCGACAGTGTGCGTCGCTGGAAGGCGGGAAATATCACATCGTTCTGGGTATTAGCGCACTAATTTCACCAAGTGCGATTCTGCGATTCTCAAATGTCAGCCTAACATTTACATTAATGGTTGTGGGTATGCAAGCGCATCCTTTACGGCAGTGTCGCAGTGTGGGAAGCCTTCCCCTCATCCCAGCAGACCAACCTTCGCATCAAGTGGTGGCTATTTCTGGTTTTCTCACAAATTACTCATCACTACCCACATATATATGTAGAGATATCACAACTGAAACAGATATCTGCAATTCTCTGGAACGATGACACAGCGATCGTTTTAAAAAAAATATGATGTTACACTCACATGACTTTCTCTACTCTTGTACTAACCATTCTTACAAACTCTTGTTCCTATATCCTCATGTTAGTTCAGATAAACATTTGTACAAATTATCTTATTACTAAATTATTTTAGGTACAAAGGGAATACAATAGACTATAAGTGACAGTCAAATGTTTTAAGGGCTGGTCACTATATGACTTTGAAATTCCATTCTCTTTGTATAGCCAAGAGATTACAAAAACGTTTTCACACTTCAAAAAAAAAAAAAACAAAAAAAAAAAAAAAAAGACACACAAATATTGATCAGCTCGAATAATAACAAAGAATATCTGGGTAATGGTTAACTGTACACAAGAAAGTGTTTGGCATAAATTATTTGTCTTAACGAGATCTACATATTTATGCAGTACTACTTTGTGTATTTGTTGCAGTTTACCAGTTATACAAAAGCCGGTGGGAATAAAGAGGACTTCAGAGAATATTCACAGAAAATTCAACATTTACATTTCATTTATCATGAGAATATCTTAGACTTGTAGTATTTTAGGAAAAATCATTAGAGCCATGTTTTAGGAAGTGTTGGTTTTTCGTGTTTCAGTAATGGTGTTTACAAGCACACATAAACACACACAAGGTTCATTTTCTAAAACTGCTTATTTTTAATTTATAAGACCTAAAAGGTGCATTTCCAGTGAAATACTTGATTTAAACGTTCGTGTGTAATGCAATACCTTCTCTGTGTATGTGGTAATGTGTCTCATCAGTTTAATAGTGGCGGGGATATGTTAAATATTACAACAATTTTGAGAACATTAGAAATAAGGAATATATTCTGTGTGTAGCTGCTTTGAGGTGGACAAAGGATAATACTTTACTTTCTCTACTCGTTATTTATAAGAAAGATTTCAACCAAAACACTTTTTGAATATCCGAGAGTAAAAAGGAAAGAAAGACAGATAAAGCTTCAGAAAATAAGCAAAGGAGCAAAGAGTCGAAAGAAAGGCTCAGAATGAGAGAGAGAAAGAGAGGCAGAAAGAAATATAGACGCAGAGAAACAAAGAGAGAGGAAGATGGAGAGAAAGGAAACAACAAAATATACACACAAAGAAAGGGGGAAGGAAAAAGAAAAAAATTGAACGAAAGATATGCAGAAAAAAAAAACTGCACACTGCCGAGGCGCGAACCCGTGTTCCTGAGGTGTAGCGCACAAGCTACAGTCGTTATTCTCTTCAGCTATTTCGAGCGTTGACTGAAAGCATCTTCAGAGTTCCACAGTACGACTCGTATGCCACTTCGCGAGTTTTCATGCTTGATTTAGCCTTTTGAGACAGTTTTGATCCTTGCTGGGCGTTTTAATGTTAATAATTAGATGGGAAAAGCTATTATGCCTGTTATTTGAGATGTACGAGACGTAGTTTACGCAAAAATTTAAATAAACCATTATTTAATATTATGTGCGTTTTGACTGTACGTGTCCATGGTGGATGAGGCGTGTTCTTAATTTTTGCCTAATTTTTCGCAGCCAATCCCTGCTATAAGTGCAAGTGCCCACCATTTTCTTTTTATTTGGTATTGTTAGTGTACTCATATGATAGGTCCTTTTTATCAGAGGTGTTTACTGAATTACGCTGCTATGTATAGTCTAATAAAAACTTTGTAAAATCAGATACAAACCGGAATTCGCTCTCAGTAAACGAGTCGTATGTTTTTGAAGTGTACTTTAGCGAGGAATACGTTCTGTCCCTTAAACCGCTGTTCCTCCGAGTTTTGCGCATTCCTCTCTTTAAGAACGTCAAGCAATGCGTTTTAGTAAGCGCAAAACTGGACGAAAGCGCATATGGCGTTTGATGGGTGGCCTACCTTCCAAAAAAATAGAGAGAGAAAGAGAGAGGCAAGAAGTATTTTAGATAATGCTTGTTTGGGTGAACAGGAAAACTCGAAAACAACAAGATGTCGCATAAATACCAAAACGCACTATTTAGTTTCAGCTTCGTGCACAGATGAGGCACGAAGATTTTCAAGAAAATCACCGCCCCAAACTATAGATTTAATACAGAAAGCTTTCCTTATTTTTTCTTTTTCTCAGAAAATACTAATGCTTTTTATTAACTACCACACGTTTAGGATATTTATAAATATGACAAATCAAAAGTAATTGGTTGAATTTTCTATGAATATCTTGTGAATTATTCCTCTTTGTGAATGTGTATAGCATGAGTGTTAAATCATAAGAGATACACAAAATTTTACTTTAGAAAGCTACACCTCGTTAAAGCATTGTGGCGTAACCATTTCCGAGATGTAGCTTGTTATTCGTTTGAATGTTCGAACATTTACACGTTGTTCAAATGGGAAGTTGCTGTATATTTCCTTATGATCACATAATGTCACTATCGCTATTACCTACATGAAACGTGTTTTGAAAATGTATGTCGATTAACAAGTTTTAGATGGAGTATTCGTTCTTGCAATATCATTTTGTAGAAGAGTGAGTAGAAAAAGTGATGTGAACGGTGGTTGTTTAATCGGTGGAAGAGCGCGCGTGCCAGTCAGATTATTATTACATCCCATTATATAATGGCAAGGGAATAAAATCAATAGCAGGTAATTAAGTTAATCCCAGATGCTTACAAACGAAATGACATATTAATTTTTGACGTAGTATTAAACTGGTATTATCATTATTAATCAGCACGTGTATAGACCAGGGTATAGCAAGTCACATTTCTACAGCCCAGAACGAAAACTGGCATCCCACCGCTGACACCAATTTAACACGGTTTATATGTCCACGTCATAGCCAATAACCGTTCGTCACAGATTTTAGCAATAAACAGCTGCATATCATATTAGCGATTCGCATTTCATAAATAACGTTTGTTGTTGCAACGCTACAATGGCAAATAAACGAATTGCGTCGCAACTAATTTGTGTAAACAAAACGGTCAAGGGAAGTAGCACTTTCAGTGGCGGACTGTGAGTCCTAGCGGTCAAATTAACTGACAGAAAAACAATTACAGTTTATGTGTGCTGGCATATTTAATTTTATCACTTTTATAACTGCAATGATATTATGAATTTTTAAATGTGTGGCGTTAACAAAACAATTTACCGCTTTCGAATAGTACGTGGACGAAGTATTGTACTCCAACCAAAATTCTATATCGGAATTTTACCGGATATACATGTTTTGAGACGCCTTGACCAAAAATGACACACCTTTAGAAAACCCTAATGACCTAGTTGTCGACGGGCCCGTAAATCACCCCCCCCCCCTTTAGAAAATGTGTATCTCTCTGATTAGTATAACTAAAAAACTTAAAGCCAAAAAATTGGTATTTAGGTTCAGCATATTCGAGGCAGGGCATCATCTTCCCTCTTTTCTAGTAGTCTGAGGTTCATATCTTAATCACTTCTTTCCACTGAATTTGGTAAATGCGAATTTTCTTGTAGGTACAAGTGGAATATGGGAATACATCTGGCTTCAAGTGACAGTGAAGTGTTTTAAGAGCCAGTTGCTATGGGATGTCTCTGAAATTGCGTTCTGTTTGCGAGGCCTAGAGATAAAAGAAACCAATAACATACCTATTCCTATTTGGAAAAAAAAAGTAGAGGTATTGGTAAATTCAAACAAATAACAAAGAATATCTTGGAAGTCGTTCACTGAAAAGAAAAAGGAAGTATTTGACTTAAATTGTGTGTTTTAACGAAATGCACATTTTTATTCAGTAAGTTTTTGTCTCTCTGTTACTGTTTACCACTGAAGATGCCTTCTGAAGACATTCTCAGGCTATGATTAAGAAAGCGCTGTCTCTGTCCGTCACTGAATACCGACTGTCTGGGAGTCCAAACGTTCACAGGCGAGATTCATCTTCGGAGTGAAGGAGTGAAGTGAGGTATAGCAGTTAATTACGTAAGCGTCTCCAAAGAGAGAAGGTTGGACATCCCTGATACATAACCTACGGAACAATAAAGTCTTAAATAGACATTTGGAAGCTCCTCTAAGTGTACTACAGTTCAGATCACGAGTGTTGTTATTTTGAAATAAAAAATATGTTTTATTTTGATCACAGTGACCAAAGTCATGATCACAGTTTTAAGAGATCATTATGTTTGAGTTTCTCATTAAATGTGTTAATTCGTTGTATTTTACTACGCCATCTTTGGCCTGTACTAAAACAAAAGAAGAGCAGCTACAGTTAGTCCATGTAAAAGATCGAGTTGTTTGCATCAGTTATTTTGACACAGATCACGTGACGTGTATAAAGATGCTGAAGCTAATGAAATCACATTTCCCCGTGCCACAATTGTTCCCAAATTTACCAAAACCAACTGGCAGCTTCAATGACATTGTTCGAACAACTCCAGAATAAAGGCAGGCGAGGAACTGGCAAGAAAAAATATGTGTTGCACTCACATGACTTTCTCTACTCTTGTACTAACCATTCTTACAAACTCTTATTCCTATATCTTCTTCATGTTAATACAGATATCTGACGTGTTGCACTCACATGACTTTCTCTACTCTTGTACTAATCATTCTTACAAACTCTTATTCCTATATCTTCTTCATGTTAATACAGATATCTGACGTGTTACACTCACATGACTTTCTCTACTCTTGTACTAACCATTCTTACAAACTCTTATTCCTATATCTTCTTCATGTTAATACAGATATCTGACGTGTTACACTCACATGACTTTCTCTACTCTTGTACTAACCATTCTTACAAACTCTTATTCCTATATCTTCTTCATGTTAATACAGATATCTGACGTGTTACACTCACATGACTTTCTCTACTCTTGTACTAACCATTCTTACAAACTCTTATTCCTATATCTTCTTCATGTTAATACAGATATCTGATGTGTTACACTCACATGACTTTCTCTACTCTTGTACTAACCATTCTTACAAACTCTTATTCCTATATCTTCTTCATGTTAATACAGATATCTGATGTGTTACACTCACATGACTTTCTCTACTCTTGTACTAACCATTCTTACAAACTCTTATTCCTATATCTTCTTCATGTTAATACAGATATCTGACGTGTTACACTCACATGACTTTCTCTACTCTTGTACTAACCATTCTTACAAACTCTTATTCCTATATCTTCTTCATGTTAATACAGATATGTGACGTGTTACACTCACATGACTTTCTCTACTCTTGTACTAACCATTCTTACAAACTCTTATTCCTATATCTTCTTCATGTTAATACAGATATCTGACGTGTTACACTCACATGACTTTCTCTACTCTTGTACTAACCATTCTTACAAACTCTTATTCCTATATCTTCTTCATGTTAATACAGATATCTGACGTGTTACACTCACATGACTTTCTCTACTCTTGTACTAACCATTCTTACAAACTCTTATTCCTATATCTTCTTCATGTTAATACAGATATCTGATGTGTTGCACTCACATGACTTTCTCTACTCTTGTACTAACCATTCTTACAAACTCTTATTCCTATATCTTCTTCATGTTAATACAGATATCTGACGTGTTACACTCACATGACTTTCTCTACTCTTGTACTAACCATTCTTACAAACTCTTATTCCTATATCTTCTTCATGTTAATACAGATATCTGACGTGTTACACTCACATGACTTTCTCTACTCTTGTACTAACCATTCTTACAAACTGTTATTCCTATATCTTCTTTGTGTTAGTTGAGATAAACATTTGTACAAATTATTTTATTAGTAATTTTCTTGTAGATACGAGGGGATACAGTAGATCTTAAGTGAGCCATTTTTTTAAAACTGGTCGCTTTAGAAGTCTTTAAAACTGCATTCTCTTTGCACGGCTAAGAAATAAAAAAATGAATAGCGACCTCCCATTTGAAAGAATTTTAAGTACTGCAAAAATTACGCAAATAACAAGGAATATCGAAATAGTTAACTCCAGAAAAAAGATGCATTTGGATGTAACTTGTGTGTTTTAAGGAAATCTACATTTTTTGTAAGGTAAGATTTGGTCTATCTCTTACAGTTTATCAGTTGTACAAAAGTCAAGATTAAACAGGACTACATGGTCTATAGCTAGAAAATTCAAAATATGCATTTCATTCTTATAAAAACAACTTAAGAAATGGCATTTTTATCAAAATCGTTAGTAGCACTTTCGAGAAAACAAAAATTTTCCTTACAAAGGATAATATTCGAGTCGCATTCTTGAAAGATATTAAACTTAAATACCAACTTTACTTTTTATCCGACTTTTTCGGTTTTTTTCAGTTTGTTCTCCATAGACTGACACACACACGCGCGCGCGCACACACACACACGCACACACTCCCACACACACACACACACTCCCACACACACACACCACACTCTCCCACACACACCACACACACACACTCCCACACACACCACACACACCACACACACACTCCCACAGACACCACACACACACCACACACACACTCCCACACACACCACACTCTCCCACACACACCACACACACCACACACACACTCCCACACACACCACACACACACTCCCACAGACACCACACACACACACCACACACACACTCCCACAGACACCACACACACATACCACACACACACTCCCACACACCACACACTCCCACACACACCACACACACACCACACAAACACTCCCACAGACACCACACACACACCACACACACACTCCCACAGACACCACACACACCACACACACACACTCCCACACACACCACACACACTCTCCCACACACACCACACACACACCACACACACACTCCCACAGACACCACACACACATACCACACACACACTCCCACACACCACACACTCCCACACACACCACACACACCACACAAACACTCCCACAGACACCACACACACACCACACACACACTCCCACAGACACCACACACACCACACACACACACACTCCCACACACACCACACACACACACCACACACACTCTCCCACACACACCACACACACACCACACACACACTCCCACACACACCACACACACCACACACACACTCCCACACACACCACACACACCACACACACACTCCCACACACACCACACACACACTCCCACACACCACACACTCCCACACACACCACACACACACTCCCACACACCCCACACACACCACACACACACCACACACACACTCCCACACACACCACACACACCACACACACACCACACACACACTCCCACACACACCACACACACACACCACACACACTCTCCCACACACACCACACACACCACACACACACTCCCACACACCACACACTCCCACACACACACTCCCACACACACTCTCCCACACACACCACACACACACTCCCACACACCACACACTCCCACACACACCACACACACACCACACACACCACACACACACTCCCACAGACACCACACACACACCACACACACACTCCCACAGACACCACACACACCACACACACACACACTCCCACACACACCACACACACACACCACACACACTCTCCCACACACACCACACACACACCACACACACACTCCCACACACACCACACACACACCCCCACACACACCACACACACCACACACACACTCCCACACACACCACACACACACTCCCACACACCACACACTCCCACACACACCACACACCACACACTCCCACACACACCACACACACACCACACACACTCCCACACACACCACACACACACCACACACACTCTCCCACACACACCACACACACCACACACACACTCCCACACACCACACACTCCCACACACACACTCCCACACACACTCTCCCACACACACCACACACACCTTCCCACACACACCACACACACACCACACACACACTCCCACACACACCACACACACACACCACACACACTCTCCCACACACACCACACACACACTCCCACACACCACACACTCCCACACACCACACACTCCCACACACACTCTCCCACACACACCACACACACACCACACACACACTCCCACACACACCACACACACCACACACACACTCCCACACACCACACACTCCCACACACACCACACACACACTCCCACACACACCACACACACACCACACACACACTCCCACACACACCACACACACACACCACACACACTCTCCCACACACACCACACACACACTCCCACACACACCACACACACCACACACACACTCCCACAGACACCACACACACACCACACACACACTCCCACAGACACCACACACACATACCACAGACACACTCCCACACACCACACACTCCCACACACACCACACACACACCACACACACCACACACACACTCCCACAGACACCACACACACACACCACACACACACTCCCACAGACACCACACACACCACACACACAAACTCCCACACACACACACACACCACACTCTCCCACACACACCACACACACACACACTCCCACACACACCACACACACCACACACACACTCCCACAGACACCACACACACACCACACACACACTCCCACAGACACCACACACACATACCACACACACACTCCCACACACCACACACTCCCACACACACCACACACACACCACACACACACTCCCACACACACCACACACACACACCACACACACACTCCCACACACACCACACACACACACTCCCACACACACCACACACACACTCCCACACACACACCCACACACACACTCCCACACACACACTCCCACACACACCACACACACACACACCACACACACACACCCACACACTCCCACACACACCACACACACACACTCCCACACACACACACACACACTCCCACACACAGACACAGACACACACACACACAGACACACACACAGACACACACACAGACACACACACACAGATGCATCTACCTTTTTCTAGGAATGCTCTTTTTGATATTCAGGGACCTCAAAATATATTTCCAGTGAAATCTCGACATGTAATTTTTGGGCGGAATACGATACAATAGTTGCTCTACCTACTATACGTAGTATAGAAATAAATAAAGGGAAAATAAAATAAAAGAAAGAAATGAAATACTTACGCCTTCTGGCCGCAGATGTCTCTGTTGCGCCAGTACTTGCACTCCGTCCAGTACTGGCGGTTGGTGCCGGGCATCTCTTCCACGACACAGGCGTTGGGTCTGCAACACATAGAGATACAGAGATACGTGTGTAGTCTACCTCCCAGGGGAACACCATGTGGTTATCGTATTTCTAATGACGTGTTGCACAGAACAGCTGTGTTGCCTAACTCTTGCGATATAGAAGGTGAAAGTGGGTTACTTGGAGCCGAGTGGAGCGGGCATCGCATCCCGGCAAAGGTCACGGCCGACAGCCCTCCTGACCGCCTCACGAATCCGACCTTGATACGATCACGTCCACATTTAGCAATGGAATGTGCTGCCCACCGGGCACCGCTCATTTGTTTTCGCACACGGGTCACACTTAAACAAGGTCGCCTCATTTCAGTCAATTCTCTTTCAATATCAATACTAAAGCACATTTATTGCTAAAACGCACATATTTGCAATTATTTTCAGATGAGAGGCTTGGATTGAGTATTTACTGCTATATGTATAAGCATCCCCGAGGGTGGATCGTTGGGTGGGCCCAGACTGTTGCGCTTAAACCACTTCTTCTCATGCCTATTATGTACTCGCTAACTTAAATATTTCCCAAGTATTACTGTTTTCCTCCATTACGGGGTTGAAATTGACCTTTTATTTGTTAACATACAATACAGAACTTTGTGGTGTTTGTTGAAAGAGTTTACTTCAACATTAGTATGACCTAACAGCTTGAAATAACTATCGTATGCTTGGTAATAAATTACAAATTAACAAATGAAATGAAATATCGTGCTTCTCTTGACTATTCAAGTTGACTATCATATCAAGATTTTCATCATTTTAACACAATGTGACAAATAACAAGTACAGTTAGTTTTTTTCTGTCACTTTATTTGTCTTCTAAATCTTAATCACAAAAGCATATTCTCTGTTATATCGTTAACACAGACTGCAATTATTCTTCATGACCTTGTAACTCAAAGCAACTTTGACACACATCTCACTGTCTTCCATTCCAAACAACTGGTTCCGACGATACACTCATTAAACCGGCTAACTTAAAACACTTAAAATCTCGCGTCAAAAACTGCTTTCTCTGGCCACTTCGACTGGCTTATATAGTTTGAGTATTTTAAAACTCACACAAATAACAAGGAATATCTCCTAAATGATTCACTGTACAAAAAAAATGCGTTTGAACGTAACTTGGGTGTTTTAACAAGATCTACATTTTTGCACAGTAAGATTTCGTCTATCTCTTATGGTTTACCAGTTATACAAAAGTGATAAAGATTAAACAGCACTAATGAGCTATAGCCAAAAAATTCAAAATATACATTTCATTTGCCTTAAAATATGTTAAATATGTGACATTTTAATCAAAATCGTTAGAGACTTTTCGTGTTTGACTTAAACTCTTCACACACACATGAACATTTTTCTAAACATGCTCTCCCAGGTGTTGGCACTGTAGCCGAGTGGTTAGACCATTCGCTTCTCACCAAAGTGGCCCGGGTTCGATCCCAGGCAACCGGATGTGGGATTTGTGGTGGACGAAGCGGCGCTGGGGCGGGTTTCCTCCGGGTTCTCCGGTTTCCCTCGTCATCTCATTGCACCGGTGCTTCATCTTCATTCCATGTATCGTCAGTGTCACCGCCTGCGGTGCCCCCAGGACGTTAAACGCTACAAAAAGTTGGCAGCACTGCGAAATGGAGTACATTTGTAAATATTGCGAGAGTGAGTGATTGCATATAGGGGAGTGAATTCCCCATTTTATACTGAGAGTTGTACGTTTTCCTGCTACGTGCAGTTTCGTTTGTGTGCTTTTGAAAGCGCATTTCGTCAGTCACTTGTTTACAGCACATGTAGGCTCGGCAGCAATGACTCAAAGGCTTCTGTAATACGCATTATGTGTCAGCGACCGACACAGGAAAAAACATGATATTTATAAAGTATCCTGTTAGCGCATGCTAAGAAAATAAATATGCAGAATGTCCGAGGTTCGAGAACAAGCATGTGTTGGCCATGACGTCAGAAGACATCTGTTGTATGATTCAGCAATAGCAAGCAGAGATAAAAAAGTTTTCCTCAAATTGAGAGATGTTATAAGGTCAAGAATTCGCAGCCACGGCTCTCAGCTTGATTAGTTCCATGTTCAGTGACGCGTAACGCTCGATGCAACAAGATAACACAGTAATACGTTACAAGGATTGAAAGTGAGATTTGAGCTTCCAGTTGAAAACACCTTAAATCCTTGTAACGTATTATGTTCCATTTCATATTGCATAATCATATCCACTTTCATTATTTTAATACACGTGATGTTGAAGTTGGTAGGCGCTATGGCACTGCGGGGCGGGCAATGTAGAAACAGTTGATACACGGAAAAATGTTATGTCCTCACATTACTTTCTCTGCTCGCTCCTCTACAGAATAATTATCTTGTAGCTACTTTCTTGTAGAGGCAAGGAGAATATGGGCATACTGATAGTGATAGACTTTGAAATTTCCTCCTCTTTGCATATTCGGGACAAAAAACCAATAACTACTTCCTATTTGACAAAATTCAAATTGAAATTCTTACAGTTTAACAGTTGTACTAAAGTTATTCAGAATAAAGAGCACTTCAGATAATGTTCACAAAAACTTCAACATATACACTTTCATTTGTCATGACAATATCTTTAATATGTGGTATGTTACTCAAAATCGTTAGAGTCGTTTTTGGAAAAATCAACATTTGGAAAAATGTTCCATGTAAAGGAGAATTTGGGACAATTTTCTTGAAAATCTTGAAACTCAGAGAATCGTTGCGTTTCCATGGGGAATTGAAATAGATTTGAGTCCAATCCCATTCTCAATACGATCCACGTTTCCATGTTGAATTCAATCCAGAATGAGATCGATTTGGACACTCAACACTCAGCATCAATAATTGAAGTTTTTATGTTGGTCACTTGGTTTATGTTGGCGAACCTGTAAACAACGTTTTGTGCGCATTTTAACAAGGTTTCGAGGTTAGTGAATGTTTTTAGAAGAATATATTTTTGTAGTTTATTACATCACTTTCACCAAGAAAACAAAATGACGAGCGTGCAGCGTGCTAAAGTACAAGTTAGCATCTTTGGCGGATTCAAATCCATGGAACATAATTTCGATGTGATCCCACTTCTAGGAGTATCGGATTCAAGGATTCAGTTCCATCTGAATCAGCGTTTCCATGCAATATTCAATCTGAAATGAGAACTGAAATCGATTTCACTTCCCCATGGAAATGAAGTGTATAAAGGCGGTAAATAAATGGAACCCAAAAATAAATAAATTATAAAAGTGAAGAAAACATAATAAAAGAAAATATATTACAATTTTAGTGTTTGAGACTTTACAGTTTAAAAGGAAGGAGCTTATAATGTTTGTGAACTATTTGCCTTCCAATCGTGTTGAAACATCAGTCACAGGTCTTGCTGCAGCGCGCATGAAAAGCGAGGTAGTAGTTACATGGTTTATCACCCAACAATGGCAGGTAATAATATAAGGATATATTTATTGTTGACGTGTGGCTGCGCATGCTCGTAGCTGATGAACTGGAAACAATACGTGCATGATGTGAAACATTCACAAATATCACTCAATTGTATTCCCTAATACTGAAAACGCACTAAATATTATTACGAGAGGAAAATGTTTGTTTGTGTGTCCAGAGTGACCTAAACTTGACACAAAATTATAATAATTTTAACGTTTCAAGTAGACGTAGTTGAAATGTTCTAGAAAGTGCAGTTTGTATTTCACTCTATAGTGATGATGACAACAAAAGGGTCTTTCGTTCCACAGTTATGGCTGAATTAACACAGCAACTTCGGCAATTTTCGTGACCATTCGTACACACTGCCGAGTTGGACTTAGCCGAAATTCTGACCAAGTGTTCGCGTCACCTAAACTAAAGAACATCCATTATTTTGTTCACAGCTGCAACATGGTGAGACAAATGCAAGGATTTTGGGAAGAATGTTCAGCAAGACAGGAAATAATGGTCTGTGTAGTCGAGTGGTCAGCGCCCCGGGTTCGTTTCGCGTTGGTCTGGGTGTATGGCTCAGTTGGTTAGACGATGAACTACTGTTCCCAAGGTCGTGGGTTCAAATCCAGCCCACACCGGTGGTTTTTAGGGGTGCTTAAAACGACAGCTCCATGTCAGTAGATTTACTGGCATGTAAAAGAACTCCTGCGGGACAAAATTCCGGCACACCGGCGACGCTGATATACCTAATTCTCGCAATTCACAGCGTCATTAACAAACAAAATATTTTTAGAAGGCAAACTGAGAGAAGAACAAGAACAAAATAAGAACGAAGAGGAAGAAGAAGAAGTGGAGAAGAAGAGGAAGAACAAGAAGAAGAAAGGCTAAGTATGAAGGAAGGATTCCATTGTAGGGTTCGTGCACTTGGCTTGGCAGTGAAGGAAAACTGTGCTTCTGGGTCCAGTGGAAGAAGAAGAAGTCCAGTGCACCACGGTCTCTTAGTCCGGAAGCGTATTTCGCTTATAAAATGGCGTGGTTTGTTAGTATTGCAATGTGAAGGACATATTGGTTAGAAAGGCAATGTGGGTGTATTGTTGTGCACAACGTACTATAAAGTCATATACTTACTTGGGTTTGCCAGTCGTCGGACTCGAGAGAATGTGCCAAACTTCAAATGAGCGACAGACATCCACTAAACACTTAAGTATAATATTTAAACTGGGAACTTAGGCTACCAAGGCTCTGCATACAAAACCGCCTTAAATGTGTACCAATCTCTTTTACACCAAGTTTAATGTCTCTCTATTTGCAGCAGTCGTAAACTCTAGTATCATGTTAATATAATAACATGGGTAATTTTTTGATGCTTATCTTGAAGCGAAGCGCACACTCGAATGTTTTGTGGCTCAGCTGTGTAAAGGAAGAGCTGCCAACTTTTGAAGGAAAAATAGAGCGAGAAGAAATCTATCGAGCGATGAACAAACTGGAATTGTTTATATTCATTGTGCTATTGATTTTGTACATAAGAAGTGTCAAAACGGGAGGGTGGGCGATTTCCAGGCTCTCCAACATATTATTTATGATTATTTTTATTGTGTTATGCGCATTTTCATTAAGTCACTTTTGTTGTGAATTTAATTTATAACAAGATGAGTATCAAATAAGTCACCAATTGTACCGATTTCAACAAAATGTGAAATGTGAATCATGGAGCAATGTAGTACAGCGATTTGAAGGAATGTTGTTCAGACCTTTGTTATGAACACGCCTTGTAAATGTGAGTGTAAGATACATACATATGTAGGTTAATGTAATAAAGAGAGCACTGCAATTTAGAAACTGATACACATGTAGAGGTGTAGCGATCTGAGGTGAAGCGAGGCGAGGAGTATCAAGTACTCAAAACTTACCAGGAGATGTGAGTTGGGTGCTATCATCTCAAACGTACTGAACCCGGCCCGACGGTCACCTAACCTCTAATTATCATCATTTGCAATACTAAGTAATTATCCGGTGGAATTTCTGAGTACGCGTAACTTGTAATTGCATAATTTTATTACCATAACAATTAAATATTAGTGACATTCCTGCGTAGTTGAATATTGACTTTTAAACAAAAACACCGTTCACGCAACAATGATCTGTAAGAATACCAACTTAACAAAAGTTTGATACAATCCTTCTGAGGAAATGCACTGCAAAACAGATACACAAATATGGCAGTGGTTTTATAAAGTGACACTGTCGGGGCTTGAAGTGTGAAAGTAACAAAGAAATGTATCGTTCTTATTCAAAACTTAAGTTGTAGAAGCAGCTTTACCACGTTATATCAGATTGTTTGTGAAGGCCACGTCACTCATTTCCAGTTGAGTGTAAACTCAAGTACGGCCACTTATTTAATAATAGTAATAATGTAATTATTATTTTATTTTGTAATAGAATAGTAATAAATACTTGAAAACGCGGGTCTGTGTTCGAATCCATGCCGAGTCAAATCACGTGACTGAAGCTTTTATTTATTTATTTAGGTATGCCTTAGCCCTTAGGATTAATGTCAGTTTTATCTCCAAATTGAAAACTGAGTCGTATTTATGTACGCTGTTTAACTGCTGTGCTTCACAGCGTCCTGCTTTATATTGGACATAGAAGACAGCTTCAATTTGCTGAGAGGCGCCTTCATCAGGCTTGAGGTTCTGGGACCTCCAGTTACACTTCACTTCCGAAGGAAGCCATGCTAGGCATGTTTACGCCCGAAAAGGTCCATCGCCCGCCGCCGAGCTTGAACCCGCGACCTTGGGAACCAGGGGCGAGCATGTGACCCCTAGAGCACGACTTCATTATCCGCAGCGACCCGTCTGGTTACATGACGCCACCCAAATAAGGAGTCCATGGCATTATACCATAGCACTGGATATTTGGTCTGGTCTTAGAACCTGGGGGCTAAGCTCCTTTCAACCCCCCATCCCCCACTAGACTGTCTACAATGGAGTATGTAATAGTTAATAATAAATTTAAAACGACTGTAAATAACACTAGAGGAAAGTGAAATTGATGATCACTTTCTTGTGGAGCGCAAAGTAAAATTATATCCCAAATATATCAGTATAAGGAAAAAGAAACAGCCTGTACAAAAGAAGTAGATTAAAAAATAAATTAAAACCGACATTGAGGAGGATTGGATAAACTTAAAACAAGCAATGATAGAAGCAGCGTTTGAAATTCTTAGAATATCAAAAAATAAAAAGAGATTGCGAACTTTTAATCCAGAATTAAAGAAAAGAATTGAACAAAAGAAACAAGCTATGAAGTATATTTACAGACTAAAAAAGGTGCATTTGCAAATCATAAGAGTGATGTTGATACAAATTTACAAAACTTTAATAAGTTGAGAAGACATTTTGGGAAATAGATGACATATTGATGTCACATCTAAAGCTGTTCTCTGAGACGGAAGTGATTTAAATAAAAACTTGAAGTAGCCCAACTGCGTTTCCTGCGCTCAGTGTTAGATTGCACCACATCAGAGAGTAGGTACCTACCAAGTTTGACTGAGCAGATAGAAAAACACCAACCAAGAATGGAAAAATCGTATGATGAGAATGGAAAGAACTAGACTCTGACATTCCAACTGGTCATAGGGACCAAGGAGGACCAAGACAATCTTCGCTAGGTTTATCGTTACAGCAGCCCACTTGGTCTAAAACCAACTTGTTTACATGATGATGTAAATAACTGGAAGCATTAATTAGCTTCGATATTCTATGGCTGACGTCACGTTGCCAAGGATTTAAGTAACTTCTAGTTTATTGTTTTAGCTAGTTTTGAGCGAGTTTGCGAAAAAGAGAAAAATTGTTTGGGTAAGTGACGAGTTGTGTGATTGACGCCATTCTTGATGTAAGTAGAGAAACAAATAATAAAGGACATCGATAAAAGGTAAGGGGGTCGCTGGTTCAGACACAGCGCGAGGTGCTATTTAACTCAAATAGCATACTACATTGAACATGTGATTTTCTAAAGTTTTCAGTCAATTCAGCTTACAATTTATTTTCGGTGTTGCCTTATATAAACATTAGATGGCTTTAAATTTAGCTGTAATATCTCTTTTGGGTGTGCAGTTATTGAATTTTAAACCTGAATATTACTATCCGATGTCAAATGCTCCACATGATGCAGTTGCAATAACCTTTCTTAAATTCTGTATCATTTATCTGATTATAACGCACACATCCCCTAAGTTGTCATGTGATGTTTCAAATAATACCTAACAATAATTGCAATTACAATGTTTGCCACGCGCTCTCCGTAGTCTGGCATTTATCATCCTAGCCTCAGCTACAAAAGTCCCAGTTCGATTCTACGATTATTTTCCATCCTCCTTTGAATTTGGGAATATAAGTGTGTGTGTGTGTGTGTGAGTGTGTGTGTGTGTGTGTGTGTGAGTGTGTGTGTGCGTGTGTGTGTGTGTGTGAGTGTGTGTGTGTGTGTGAGTGTGTGTGTGTGTGTGTGTGTGTGTGTGTGTGTGTAAATTTAATATAGCAATCAAAAGGAATACAAACCCAAAGATCCTAAGATAACCATTGGTCAGCGAGTGAACATTGTTGCTGTTGAGGAGTTGTTTTGATGGTAAAAAGCCGTCGATATGACCTCAGATGTTGAAAATGTCATATAAATGGGACATTAAAAATCTGATGTGTTACACTCACATGACTATCCCTACTCACTCTTGTACAAATTATTCTTACAAACACACTCCTCTGTCCACTTCATGTTAATACAGATAAACATTTGTACAAACTATCTTATTGTTAATTGTAGGTACAAGGGGATTATGAGAATACAGTAGACCTTAAGTCAGAGCTGTCCAGCACGCTGCCCGTCATGTATTTTCCATCACCATCACCATCATCATCATCACTATCATCATTATCATCATCACTATCATTATCATCACTATCATCAACATTATCATCATCATCCATACAAAAGTAGAATTCTCCAACCATTGCTTCCTAAGACGTCCCAGAGATGGTGAGAAGTTCAGATAAACAAAAAGGAATATCTCCCAAATAACTCACTCCACAAAATATGTACTATTTGACATAAATGATGTATTTTAAGGAGCTCTAGTTTTTTGTGTAGTAAGATTTGGTCTATCAGTTACAGTTTACCATTTATACAAATGTCACCTGAATGAACAGGACTTCCGAGACTATTGCGAGAAAATTGAGGCATTTCATTTGTCATAAAAATATCTTAAACATATGAAATTTTAATCAAAATTGCTAGACATTCTGAGAAAAGAGAAAAGTATTTCATTTAAAGGATAGTCTGGGATGGTGAAATCTGCATAAAGATCTTTATGTCACCTTCGTGAAAGATGCTAAACCTAAATACCAAGTTTGACATTCATACGACTTTCCGTTTTGGGTTACGTTCTTCACAACTGGACACACACAGGGATATACAGAGCTTTGTCTAAAAATATGTTGTTTTAATTGAGAGTGTTCCAAACGTGACTTCTTACGTAGCACAGAGCGTTTGCTTACTTGTTTGTCAAGGATGCAATGTTTGGAGCTGTGCAACGCTGTCCCACACTAAACTGTTTATATCCAGTAGAACTGCACAGTGTCTCTCTGTCACACTATGATTCATTTTGCTCCAAACGTAGCAAGCGTGAGAAATAAACATGGCGGACGCAAATATTAATTCAGTGATAGTTTTGGGATATACATATTTGCACAATCTGTCTCAGCAGGAAGAAAAGATTCATTAGAACTAATACACGTTGTTATGGTTACAGGACTCGGACCAAGCTATGTTGGGTAGACTACAAGATGAATTGAAGTTAGAGGACCCGGAAAACTATCGCAATTTTCTACGAATTAACGAAGATTTATTTCTCAACGTTTTACATCATGTCGAAGACAAAATTACACAAATATGAGAAAAGCGCAAAGGAGATAAGTACAATTGTAATGGTTTTAATATTAGTATGGACGGACTGGAGATTTGAACTCATTTCAGAATAGAATATTTAAACGTACTGTTAACTGGATTTGTTATTATTTATGAAATATAATAGCCAGTCAGTAATATATGTTAATGGTCATGAAAAATCGTTAATGGATCTTCTAGAAAAAACTAAACATTTTATTAAAATGCCCATGAGGTTATAGAAGTGCCACGAGCCGTACATGTTGCCTGCGCTGTCCGCCATATTGTTACGTTACAGACGCTCATTGGCTATTTCCAAGTTATTGGATGAAAACCTTAGACGCAACTCAATCACATTAGATACAAGTAGGATAGAAATTGTGTGAAATTGTCACGTCGCGGGGTTGTTATGTCTATTTAACATGAGTTAAACGTGCCCGAGCGAGCACACAAAGGAGTGTGTTTGTAAGAAGAATTTGTACAAGAGTGAGTAATGTTACACTCACATGACTATCCCTACTCACTCTTGTATGTGTTTGACAAATGTCGGTGACTGGCTCTCTAACCTCAGCCTACACGCGTGTAAACCACACATTAATTGTTATTATGACATCACAGTTAATTAACTTTCTCTGCCAATCGTGATTTATTTTCATATCTGCACCACAAATTACTGTACAAAGCTTGTTTTTTCACCCACTTGTTGACAAGCGCGATAGAATCAACTAATATTGCATACACCTTCTGTGTGACTTTACAAAAACAAACTCACATGAGTTTCTCTACTCGTTCTTATATAATAATTACAAACATTTATTCTTCTAGTTCATATTAGTACGGATAAACATTTGTACAAATGCTTTTTATTACATATTTTCTTATAGGTACGTGGGAATTCAAAAGACAGTAAAATTAAGAGATAGTCAAATGTTTCAAGAGCTCGTTGGAATGTAATAGCTTTGACATTCCGAGGAAAACTAACAACTTCTCATTTCAGAAAATTACAAGCATTGGGAAATTCAAATCAAATACGAGGAACATCCAAAAACGGTTAATAAAATGTGTAATTAACATAAATTGTGTGCTGTAATGAGATTTCCATTTTTCGTCTGTGTGTATGTGTGTGTGTGTACGTGTGTATGTGTGTGTGTGAGCGCACGCGCGGTTGTGTGCGGTTTACCAGTTAGGTATGTAAAATTCATTGAGAATGAAGAAAACTTCACAGAATATTCCTAGAAAGTTCAACATATACGTTTCTTTAGTCATGTAAATATATTAAACATAATGGTAACTTAATTAAAAACGTTAAGGGCCATTTTTGAGAAAATCAAAGAATTGAAGAATGTTGTATATGATGGGACAGTTTGGGATGGGGAGTATTTTAAAAATCTAAGTTGTGTCACATCCTTACCTAGTTTGGTATTTAATGAGCTTCTGATTTTTGAGTTTTTTATTTACACACAGATAAACAGACGTACACATCTTTCTGGTATTCGGAAGAATCTCAAAACGTGTATTTACGGTTATATTTCGATATCGAAATTTTTGGTGGAACACGGACACAAAGGCGTGGTGACTCAGCAAATGGAAAATTTCAATGAAGAGCAGCGAACGCTTCGAAAATAATATTTATATAAAATATACGTACATACATATATACGTACTTCCGTTGTAGAGAATAGCTATTGGCTAGGCTAGGCTCTCCCACTCAACAGCATCAAACTCGTAGTTATGTATTTACAAACATTCAAGACGTTTAAACAATGTGATGTGTTAAGTAGTACCACGTATATAATATGTAGGTATTTATCACATTTATGTGCGCTCCTCACTGCAGAACACGCACGTAATTGGGGACTGTATATAAGAAACGCTCCACAAGCGTGTACAAATGTTATATTACACATTTCACTGAAATCGGTAAAAACTAAAGTTACTTAACAAGGAGAGCGTCTTAGGATTGCAAGGTTCTACAATGATTTCCTGGCTGCACCGACCATCAGCAACACACAACACAACAATGTGTAACAACAATGTGTAGCAACAATGGAGCACCCCCAGGTGACTTACCCTTGCTCCTGAGCTATCTTGACGTTCCACCAGGGTATCTTGTTGCCGGCGACGGTCATCAACAAAGCACAACAATGTGTAACAACAATAGAGCACCCCCAGGGCGTATATATGACTTACCCTTGCTCCTGAGCTATCTTGATGTTCCACCAGGGTATCTTGTTGCCGGCGACGGTCATCAACAAAGCACAACAATGTGTAACAACAATAGAGCACCCCCAGGGCGTATATATGACTTACCCTTGCTCCTGAGCTATCTTGATGTTCCACCAGGGTATCTTGTTGCCGGCGACGGTCATCAACAAAGCACAACAATGTGTAACAACAATGGAGCACCCCCAGCTGACTTACCCTTGTTCCTGAGCTATCTTGATGTTCCACCAGGGTATCTTGTTGCCGACGACGGTCATCAACAAAGCACAACAATGTGTAACAACAATGGAGCACCCCCAGGTGACTTACCCTTGCTCCTGAGCTATCTTGATGTTCCACCAGGGTATCTTGTTGCCGGCGACGGTCATCAACAAAGCACAACAATGTGTAGCAACAATGGAGCACCCCCAGGGCGTATATATGACTTACCCTTGCTCCTGAGCTATCTTGATGTTCCACCAGGGTATCTTGTTGCCGACGACGGTCATCAACAAAGCACAACAATGTGTAGCAACAATGGAGCACCCCCAGGTGACTTACCCTTGTTCCTGAGCTATCTTGATGTTCCACCAGGGTATCTTGTTGCCGACGACGGTCATCAACAAAGCACAACAATGTGAAACAACAATGGAGCACCCCCAGCT